>JASVEL010011801.1:0-153090 GCA_032618575.1 Nicotiana noctiflora
TCTTCGACCTTCACGTACATCTCCAGCATTGTGATTACAAGAAAATCACGACGTTCGTCCGGAGTCCTCAAAAAATCATGCAAAGTTTCATCATCGTCGATGTTAAACTCCGAGTAAAAAACAACCCATTGCGGAGTGACGGAATACCGATATCTTTCGGTAACTTTAAGTATGACGAAACGTTTCCTCACACTCATTTTTTTGCATAACAATGATATCAATGTATCGTACTCCATTGTCAATGGCAATTTAACATGACACTTAGCGGGCAAACTGTAACTGATAGAGTTATTCTCCATCATAACCTCACCACCCCAATATAAAGAAGTTCTTATCCTTCGCTCTTCAGACATAATGAAGAAATATTGTAGAATTTGTGAATAATAGAGCAAGAAGAGTAATAGAGCAACAAGAGTTTTATAAATTTTTTGAATGTATAGAATACGAGTGTAACACCTCTTTATATAGAAAACCAAGAGCCGGGGTGGTGATACAACGCCAAAATAGTTGGCGTTGTACTGTTCAATAATTGAACAATGTACAACGCCAGAATTAGTGGCGTTGTACAGACACTGACAAGTACAACGCCACTTTATCTGGCGTTGTACACTAACGGCGCCGTTACTGTTAGTATACAACGCCAGATAAAGTGACGTTGTATATACTTATGTCGTTTTAAAAAAAAACTAATAACGTTCTTTGAGTCCAAAATTTACGTACTTTGGTTCCGGACTCATAGTTAGAGGTGGATCCAGTGCTGGCTTTGGGAAAGCCATTGAAGCGCATGCTTTAGGCCCCCCATTTTAGGGGGGCCATTTTTTATCCTATAATTTATTTCTAAATTAAATATTTTTAATTTTATTACTCCCTCCGTTTCAATTTATGTGAACCTATTTCCTTTTTAGTCCATACCAAAAAGAATGATTCCTTTCCTTATTTGGAAACAATTTACCTTTATGCAATGATTTATAGCCACACAAAATAAAGGTGCCTCATTTTACACCACAAAATCAAAAGTCTTCTCTCTTTTCTTAAATTCCGTGCCCAGTCAAATGTGTTCATATAAATTGAAACGGAGGGAGTACATATCTTGGTAAAAACTGAAAAAGGAAAATATTTATATTCTTTAAAATTAAGCCTCTAACATATAAATGCAAAATTTTTAAAAGGAATCAAGTGATTATGTCTTTTCTTCATAAAATATTATTTACGTAAATCTTTCCACTTTCTTTCTTGATTTTCATAAAAAAAATTGAAAGTTTTTAAGTTCTCAATTAAACGTTACTACTATTATATTTTTCATTTGTGCCTCCAAGAGATCCTATTATTTTGTATTTTTCGTCTATCAAGCTAAAGCATGTGAGAAATATCAAATGAATCAGGTTAAAATCTTACGTAAAATCAACCATGGCACAAGAAAGATCAAATGGATTATCTATAGTACCGATTGAAAAAGAATTATTTATTCATAGTTTTGCATCTTAAAAAGCTAGAAAATTAGATTTTAAATAAATTGTAGTATATAGTAAGTTTTTTTTTTTTTTGAAAAAATTGTTAAAGGCCTGTTATGCTAGTTTGGCTTTAGGCTTCCGATAGTGTTGAGCCGCCCCTGGGCGTATCCAAGATTTAAATCCTATGGGTTCAATTTTAATGTTTTTAATATTGAACCCATTATATTTTTAGAGTTATGGGTTCTTATATATTCTTTTTGCAAAATTATATATATAGTTGAACCCGTAGTTATTACACTACGCCCGCCTCTGTATATAGTACATAATAATATACATCTAAGTAACCCGATTCAGGGTAATTTGAGAAAGACACTTTAACTATTACTAATTGCTACTCCCTTCGTTGTTCCATATATATCAAGAGTTTCTTTCGGTATTGTTGGTGGCAATGGCATCACTCTTTTTTTTTAAATTTAGATTATTTTCGAGGCTGTATGGGCATTTCTAGAATCAGCTACTCTCCTTCCTGTTGGAGAAAGACAATGCAAATTTTTTTATATATTAGTAAGGTAAGGTGATTGTTCGTTGACAACATTGAGCGTAGCGAATTGACTATTGTGAACTCTTTAGCTTTAGTATGACTATTACTATAGGTGCTGAAGTCAGCTTGTCTAAGTATGTAAACTATGTGGTGGATATGATAACAAATAAACCTTCTATATCAGTCAACTCTTTTTTCATGAGGGACTTCAATGAAGCAAAATATTTTGATTTCCTGTTCATCGTATCGACCAATCGGGATCCCGTACCTATCCCCGGTTAAAGTCAGGAGGAAACCCGCTTCATTCACAACCAACTCCCTTTAAGGAAAGGAGAGCTTTGCGAAAGTTTAACAAGGAATTGAGTGAGCTCTCACCTAAGAGAAGAGTTTAATAAAGCGAAAAGGGATTTTTCGACAACAAAAAAGCTTTTCTCCCCGACCAAGGTGATAGACCACCTTATGGCCGATGTGATTACCAGCCAAAGGGCAAAAAGACAAGGTCGAATGTGACTCTACCAATACCAATCTCCTCTGGAGCAAGGAAAAGCCACTCTATTTGGTATCGATAACGATTAACATATTTTTTTTTAGAAAGGGGAACCCTTACTTAAGAAGAGAGAGTGACCAAGCAAAAAAGCAAGACAAGGGATAAAAAGAGAAGAACCCAGCCCATCAAAGAAGGGTATCCCATTAACAGACTTTACCTTAGTAAGTTAGCTTT
Organism: Nicotiana noctiflora; assembly: GCA_032618575.1. Lineage (NCBI taxonomy): Eukaryota > Viridiplantae > Streptophyta > Magnoliopsida > Solanales > Solanaceae > Nicotiana > Nicotiana noctiflora. Next base: position 2,714 of record JASVEL010011801.1, read on the forward strand.
GGTTACTAAGCAAGCTAAATCATGCTTTCTTTCACTCCTGAAATGAGCCTTTTGACGACTCTCTCTCAACACAAAGAAAGATGACATGAGGATCTTCGAGTAGCATGACTAAGGTTTGAAAAGATTCCCCGAGGTACTATAGTTAGCGTGGAAGGCTATGGTAGTTTTTAGAAAGTACGAAGATAGAAGACGTCGTAGGAAACCAATTTTTATCGCTTTCCGCCACTAGTGGTCATTCATTCTTTTGATGACTCGCAGTCGAAAGAGTTGGTTGGATGTCTAAACCTCAAAGGGAGTTGAAGAGAATCCTTTCAGTTCGTTCAAAGGCACTAGAGATGAGCCATTACAGATAGTCTCATACTTTTGGAGTTTGCTCATATCGAATTGTCCAAAAACTCATCAACCTATCCGAGGGATGATGAAGGCGATGCCACAATTGAGGGAACCGCACTCTTACTCTTTTTTAGATAAGAATTCGAAAGACCCTTACCCTGCCAACCAAGCCCACTCAGATAGACTAATAAGTAAACTAAAAAAAGTGCACATGAAAGACTAAGAAAATAAAACATTTTCTCGATAAAGCTGGGCCAAGTAGCGACTATAGATTCGATCATCACGTCAACTTGCTTTATTAAACAAAGTGTACAAGCTTCTTCGCCGCTGGGGACCGGCCTCGTGAACGCATTCACCAAAGGCACTACTAACTGGCTTTCTCAATCTTCAATCTAACTTCAGAAATTGAATAGGTTCACTTGACGAGATTAAATCTAATTCTCTTTCTAACATTTTTGAATTGACGGAAAGCTTTCTTGCTGGTGTAAATATTGGATACTTAATTAATTGGATATGATCACTTACATTATAAATATATCCAACAACTCTTGCGGATGAATTTCTCTCATTCAAGTGAAAATCAAACATAATCTTGGTCGAAAATCATATCTATCTCAAGTTAATATCAAAGTTATAAAGAATAAATTAAAATACATTCATTAGAACCAACTCTACAACTCATACATACAAATCTCAAACCAGAGGTAGGCTTTGATTTTACTCCAACACCAAAAGACTAAAGACACACTCCCTCTCTTTCATTTTATGTGGCATTCTTCGTTTTATATTTGTTCTAAAAAAGGACGATCTTTTCTATATAACTTTTAATTTTAATCTTCTCATTTTTACCCTTAATAAAGTGCTCTTTCAGTTACAAAAACATTATGGTATATTTAAAACCACAAGTTCCAACGATACTTTTTGATAGGTAACTCTTTCTTTCTTTTGGACTTTCTGCCCAGTCAAACACCTCCGTATATAAAGACATGTATGATTACACTTGGTTTGCGTTAAAACTTGAAAGTGTAAAAGATTGCTATATTCAGTAATCTTTCATATGAAAGATGTTTTGTATTGTATTGGATCCATACCCAAAAGACCTTTAATACATATTACACATGAACAAGAAAAATGGACTATGTTACAATGAGAACTAAGATCATATTCAAAGTTATGTAGCTACTATCATATACCTATATGTATATTAATATATATAAACTGGCAAAACTGGCATATTATGCATAGTTCACAACCCATTCATAGCTCGTGGCTCCTCCCCAAAAAAAAAAAAAAAAAAAGCAAGGCAAGCTAATAGAAAAACCATCTTTCATTACTTTTATTTGACACCCGATTACCTTGCATTGAGAAGCATCCGAAGCACACTCTTCATTTTAGGCCGGCCTTCTGGTGAGATGCTAACACAAGCTAGAGCCACTTTGAGGACAGCTAACATCTGGCTCCTAACGTTGAGCGATGTCTTACAAATGCTATAATCAAGAATGTGATCCCACTTGTTGTGCTGCTCAGAGTCGCTCAACACCGACTTGGCTAACTCAGTTCCCTGACTAACTGCAGGCCTTCCTGTCAACAATTCCAGCAGGACAACTCCAAAACTATATACATTTCCCGCCATTGTGACTCTCATTGTGTATGCATATTCTGTTACAGATAGGAAATACATGCATCACTAAATGTATGCTTAACTTTGAGCCTTATTATTTTATAGATGTAAAGCTGGAAAAGACATTTTATTATACCCCTCACTCTCTAATTTACCCTGACTCGCTGTTTCACTTCAGATATCGAAAGAGAGTTCAACATCGTTTCAAGAATCCAATGAACTAATCATACTTAAGGTTTGAAATACCGTTCTCTATTAACTGCACTTTTTAACTATTCCTTTCGCATTTATTTTTACCGACTACTTATATAATCCACGGTCAACTAGTATCTTATGTTTATGCACAATAAAATGGTATCACATAAAATGGTACAGTGGGAGGATATAATGCAGTCTTTGGTCTGAAAACTACAATAATTGTATGAAAACTTCACATGAAACACATTTTTTTTAAGCATGGCACTGCTGTTATGACAAAGAATGTATCATATTTTCTTCCGGAATAAGTCCACATGCAAGAACGTCAGTTCATGGAAAATGAGGATCATAAATCAATATTGAAGGATCTTTAACTTTAACCAAGTAGTAGTTCATTACCTGGAGGAATATAACCGACAGAACCAGCAACAGCAGAAAAGCTTCCTGTGCTCTTTGAAGGATCGATCACCTTGTAGAGTTCAATGTCTCCTATCTGAGCTTCATTCTGGGACTTCAAGAGAACGCTCTTGCTGGAAAGATCGAGGAGTAGGATTGAGCCGGAGTTACATCCATGTAGAAAGGCTAAACCCTGAGCCACTCCAATAGCGACACTATAACGACTTGCCCAATCCATCGAGTATCCCAAGCTACCACGAAGAACATCATATAAGGTGCCAATAGGGGCAAACTCATAGAAGAGATAAGCACTATCGGCAGCCAAAAGATAGCCTAGTGGAATCATGATATTTGAATTATTTAGCTTCCCGAGATTCTTGAGCTCTTCCCCGAATAGTTCATGGCTTCCCAACTGAAATATTTTGTCACTCCAATTAAGCTTCTTGACAAAATAGGTTGTCCCCGACGGCATAACAGCTTTATAGTAGGTCGAGAATCTTGTCTTGAACACAACATTTAAGGGATCAGACACTGCTACCATGGCTTTCGTGAAGTCTATATTAGACTTGTGAATGCTATTTGCGGTCAAAATCTTTCCCTGGACGACAGGGGATTGAGAACCTTCCTCTCCCGAGTGAAAATGATCATCATTAATCCTGTAATATCTTCTAGATATTGAAATAGCAATCAAGGTGAAAAGAGCAATTACTGCTACGCCTGCTATTGGGACAACAACTGCAATAACTATAGATTTTCTCTTTTTTGTGGCTTCAGGTGGAGTGATAGGGGAAGGATAGATCAGATCCCTATTTCCACTCGTCTCAACAATGACAAAGCTTCCAAACTCCGGACGAATTCCAGAGAGTTGATTGTTTGAAAGCACCAACCTAGTCAAGCCTCCCATTTTAGTCAGAAAGTCGGGAATCTGACCGGAGAACCTGTTGTAAGAGAGATCCAAAACTTCCAATGAAGTCAATCTAGATAGAGTAATTGGTATAGGTCCTTCAAATAGATTGTGACTGAGATTCAAAGCAATCTGCAAACTTAACGGCATTGCTGGAATAGCCCCACCAAGTTGGTTCCCTCCAAGTTGGAGTTCCAACAACAAATTTAAGTTACTAATGTCAGGCGGAATTTGACCACTTAGCTTATTCCCTTGCAAATTCAAGTTTCTGAGGTTTTTCAAACTGGATATCAAACTTGGTATGGGACCATTCAATGAATTCCAGCTGATATTGAGCGTCTGCAATCTATTCAACTGCGAAATGTTACTCGGAATATCCCCAACTAGGTTATTGAACTGAAGACTCAGTACCTGAAGATTAGAAATATCAACCAACTCTACTGGAATAACACCACTCAGCTTATTCTGGGCTAAGTTTAAAAGCGCCAAGTTTTGGCACTTCCCCAATTCAGAAGGAATTGGTCCACTTAGCTGGTTTTGGTCCAGCTCCAAGTAGGTCAAACTCCGTAGGGTTCCAAAAGAAGCAGATGGAAGTGATCCATTCAAAGCATTGTCCCCTAATCTCAACCTGATCAAATTTATCGACAAGTTCGTAGGAACAGGTCCCTCCAACTTATTGGAAGTCAGATCAACAAACTGCAAGTTCAGTGGGGATAACAGGTCCTGAGGTATTATACCAGTTAAATTGTTAAAACTGAGGTCTAAATTCCTCAGGTTCTTGGTTAAGCCAAGGGGTATATTTCCAACAAAATGATTCTGATTCGCAGCGAAACGCGTCAATGTTTTGATATTCCCAACGGATTGTGGGATTGTGCCACTCAAATTATTGGCTGATAAAATCAAAACTTGCAATTTGGAAAGTTGTCCTAATCTATCAGGAATGACACCAGATAAAGAGTTAAGAGAAAGGTCAATCAAAGTTAAGTTGCCAAAGTTCACAATTTGAGTGGGGAATTCACCTTGAAAAAAATTTGCAGAAAGTTGAAGCTCCTGCAAAAGATTAAATTTTCCAAGACTGGTAGGAACTGAACCAGAAAAACTATTGAAGCTAAGGTTCAAACTCTTGAGTGAGTTCAATCCATCCAACTGCAAGTCAACTTTCTCATTCAAGTTATTATGAGAAAAGTCCAAAGATTCCAACTTTCCAAAACCAGAAAAATTAGGCAAAGAACCCTCCAATTTATTCCTACTAAAGTTCAATAATTTTAACCCAGTAATCCCCCCACAACCAGTAATAAACCCACTTGGGATTGAGCTCAAATGGTTCTGAGAAATATCAAGAGACTCCAATGTATTAATTTGACAAATAACAGGCAAGAAGTCAGAGCTAGAAATTGAAAACAATGAAAAGGAGATGTTTGTTATGGAGGAATTATCATTAGAATTGCAAGAAATTCCTTTCCAAGAACATGGGTTTGAACTTTTGTTAATCCCATCCCATACAAAAGAAGTAGAAGTATCATTCTGAAGCATATCATAGACCTTTCTCATAGCATTAATTTGGTCAGTGGGCAATTGGGAAAACACTAACTGAAGAGGAAAAAACAAGAATATAACTATATAAGCTATATGGGGAGCATACCTTAAGTTCATTTTGGCTTTATAAAATTGATGAAAAGTTGAAGAAAATAAGAAAGGGTATCAAGAAAATGTATGTACGAGTTAAGGTTGCATAGTGTTTCAGTTTCAGATGGCTTTGGGAATTGAAAGAAATGAGGGGGAAGAAAAGGAACAAGTGTTGTATATTTCATATGGAAAAAGAGAGAGAGAATGGGGAAAGGGAAATTTGTTGGGCATTTGTTGTGTGTGGGGGAGGGGGCGTTGACTGGACATTACTGTTTTTGTATTGAAAAAAAGAACAACAACAAACGTGTAGACTGGGTGGACTGGACTAGTGAAGGAAGTTTGTGTGTTTAGCGTACGAAAAGGTAGGATTATTTAATTGTAACTATTGGTATATGGGAACAAAGTTCGTGCGTTTGATCCAAATAAGACCATATTGCTATATATATATATATATATATATATATATATATATATATATATATATATATATATATGTTTGAATTGGTTTAAATCAATAGTAACTAAGGAAAAAGATTTGGATTGCAAATAGGTGCACAAAGATAAAAATAATTTCTTTTTTCTTTTGTTGCTAGGATGATAAAAATAATATTATGTGTAGAATAGTCAGGGGCGAATTTACATGGTAATTTTAGGTGCTCAAGCACCCATTGACCTTGACGTAAACTAGGTATAGCTATAATAAAAATATACGAAATATGATATAACATTTTCGTTAGCACCCATTAAATAAAATGATTGATGGGTGTTGTGGTTCTGAAATGGGAGTCAAAGTCCCAAGTTCGATTCCCGTCATTGTGTTTCTTTTTTATATTTTTTAATGTCAGATTTTTGTCTTTTGTGGAAAAGTTATACTTTTCCTATTCCCTTTAGGTTTTAGGTTAGGCTGATTGTTACGTTTTTTGTATTTTTTTTGTTAGCTTTTTGACTTTTGTGGAAAAGCTTTACTTTTTCTACTTTTCCTACCTTATTTTTATTTTAGGTTATTACGTTTTAGGTCTTTTTTTTAACCTTCCTCTCTTTTTGAACTAAATTTTCCTTTCTTAGTTTTTATTTTTTCCTTTTTCTACTCCCTTTCACCTTTAGGCTTTATTATATCAATAATTAATTAGATTTAAATATAACAAAGGCATCTTTATCATCTTATAGAAAACTTTAAAAGTAAACCCTTCTTGAGTTTTTTTTTTCATTAGGAAAGCAGAGAAGGGAAAACGAAGAACAAAATAGACGAAATAATTAGCAAACTCTCCGGTCATTCACAACAATCTCAAAATCAGAACACAGTACAAGGTAATAAGATTTGGTATTTTTATTGAAGTAGGAAATTAAAAATATTCTTAGAAGGATTTTTAAATTTTTTCATGCTTATCGCTTATTCTTTGAAAGCAGATTCAATGAAAAATATTATCTTTGTTACCAACTTGCTTGATTCTAAAACTTAATTTTGAGAATATATGCAGGTTATTAATATTGGAGGATTGCGCAATTGATGAAATTGTGTTCATCGGCTTATTGCTTCAGAAATTGTAAGTTTTTATCTTGTCTTTCAAAAAATTAAATAGTTATATCGTTATTACCGTGTTGTTTGTATTATTGATTGAGGGGCATGGTTTTCTCAATAGAAATTAATTAAATTATGTGTAGTAAATTTTGGATGAAATTAAATTGAACTAAATCTTGTTTGTAGGAATTTCTTATCAATCTTTTGTGTCGAGATGGATAAGTTTGTCACAAGATCAAAAGTTGGGCAATCAAGTTCTAGTTCTACTCATTCATCTGTTGCGTCATCTGTAGCCCCGGAAATTCAAAGGGATATATCTCTTTCATTTTTTGAGACTAGGATTGCCATTTCGTGGGCACGATGAAAGTCAATCTTCTACAAATAGAGGTATCTTTCTTGAACTCTTGCAATGGTATGGAGATATTGCTCCAGATATTGGAAGTATTATATTAGAAAATGCTCCAAAAAATGAAATGATGTGTTCCCCAATGATTCAGAAAGATATTGTTGATGCTTGTGCCAAAGAAACAATCAAAGCTATCATTGAAGACTTGGATGGGGATTTTTTCGGTATACTAGTTGATGAATCGAAGGATATATCACATAAGGAGCAAATGGCACTTGTTTTGAGATATGTTAACAAAAAGGGCGAAGTAATTGAGAGATTTGTTGGTATTGTTCATGTCAATAATACATCTGCTCAATCATTGAAGAAGGAAATCGACTCTTTTCTTTCGTATCACTCATTAAGTCCATCTCAAATACGTGGGCAAGGTTATGATGGACCTAGTAACATGCAAGGAGAGCTACGTGGTCTTAAAACTTTGATTCTAAATGAAACTCCATCGGCGTATTGCATTCATTGTTTTGCTCACCAATTGCAATTAACACTTGTGGCTCTTGCAAAGAAGCATTCAGATGTAGATGACTTTTTCTGTATAGTTACTAATGTGTTAAATATTGTTGGATCATCTTTTAAGCGTAGGGATTTGCTTCGAAAACATCAAGCTGATAAATTAGAGGAGTTGCTCATATCAGGTGAAGTGCATACTGGACGTGGACTAAATCAAGAACGTGGGATTCAACGACCGGGTGATACTCGTTGGGGTTCCCATTATAGAACGTTAGATAACCTCATTGTCCTATTTTCATCAATTGTTCATGTTCTTGAATTTGTTGCTCGTGAAGGTCCAAATTATGCTGATAGACTTGTTGCTGAAAGTCTTATGACAAAGATAAAGGAATTTGAATTTGTTTTTATGTTGCATTTGATGTGGAAATTTCTAATGATGACAAATGATTTGAGCTCCTCATTACAAAGGATGGATCAAGATATTGTCAATGCTATGGGACTCCTCACTCATACAAAGCAAAGATTACAAAGGATGAGGAATAGTGAATTTCAATCATTAATGGATGATGTCTCTTCATTCTGTGATAAACATGAGATAGTGATCCCAAAGATGGATGCTCTCTATTATCCTGGGAAGTCAAAGCGTAGAGCTCTTGATGTTACATACTCTCATCACTTGCACGTTGAGATATTTAATGGTGTTATTGATTTGCATCTTCAAGAGCTTAGAAGTCGTTTTGATGTCATGAGCACTGACTTACTTCTCGGTATGGCTAGTTTAAATCCACTTAATTCATTTGGTGATAAGAACAGGATAATGAAGTTGGCTCAATATTATCCGAATGAGTTTGATAGTAACAAGCTCTGGGATCTTAGTTTCCAGCTTGATAGTTTTATAGTTTATGCTCGTGGTCATGACAAAAGGTTCTTCAACATGAAGGGAATTAGTGACCTTTCTAAAGTGTTGGTTAAGTCAGACCTGCATCAAACTTGGCCACTAGTGTATTTACTTATCAAGTTGACTCTCATTCTGCCTGTTGCTACCGCTTCTGTGGAACGTGCTTTCTCATCCATGAACTACATAAAAAATAAGCTTCGTAATAGCATAGGTGATGGATTTTTAAATAGTTGTTTAGTTTGCTATGTAGAGCGTAAGATATTCTCAACTGTAAACAACGATGCCATTATTCATCGTTTTCAACATATGAAAAGTCGTCGATCACAGTTGTGAATTGTGACTAGAAGTTCTTTTGGTAATGATAATACTATTAGTTCATTATGACTTGTGACTAAAAGTATTTGCTGGTAATGATAATATTATTAGTATTTTTCACATTAAGTCGTTTACTCTTGCATTCGAATAATTGTGCACTTAAAGGAAAGTGAGCACCCACGACCTTAAAATCCTAGATCCGCCACTGAATAGTGTAGCCTCTCTCACTCGACTCACTCTGCAAAAGTAAATTGTAATGGCTTGTAAGTTTACGAGAAATTTATAACGGAACTAGATAGATGTACTACAATGCACTAATATTAAGCTGGACACTAGCTGGGGCGAGCTATTCATTATAGTTAGTTGGTTGGTTAATTTAGTCGGTTAGGAAGTTGTATATATTATTAGCTACAATGGTTATTTAGAATAGAGCTTCATTCTGTATTGCATGCTGATTAGATCAATCTAGAGGTTATCGATTTCTCCTTGCTCTGTTTTCATTCTTCTTTTGCTCTTAATCTCTTCAATCATGGTTGAGAATCAGCCAACATAAAATGATATCAGAGTCAGACCCATCCTAGTTATTGTTACCAATGTTGTGCCCCTATTTATGTGCTCCAGTTTGCAGGTCTAGGCATGAAGATGGTGTTGAGTTGTCCTAAATCGGTAGGATTTGAGGTCATTGTTTTTCCTTATATGGTCTTGGGCAATCCTTACTCATAAGCTAGTTTTTGGGTTGAGTTAGGTAAGGTCCATTTATCATAGTATAAGAACTAACTAGCTACCGAATTGAAGGATTTCATAGAATTGACATTAAACAATGAGAAATTCAGAGATAGTGTAGCAAGCAAACCCTAATTTTTTGAATTCAATGGCGATTGATGACACATTTACTGAAAATATAAGTGACACTTCAAGCGGAGTCACCGATGGTAGCTCGGTGGTGATTGACCATAATTATCCTTTATTCTTTGGTGCCAACGACACTCCTGGAGCCGTTCAAATTGGAATTCAACTGGCCAGGACGGAGAACTACTCGTTATGGAGTCAAGCCATGAAAGTCACTTTGCTAGTGAAGAACAAGCTAGGTTTATAGATGGCTCAGCGCGACATGATGATTACAGAGAAGATTTGGTGAGACGGAGGGATCGCTGTAATGCAATGGTGATTTCATGGCTTACCAACAATGTAAGTGAAAATTTACGCAGCACAATTCTCTATAGTTCAAATTCATTTCGTGTCTAGAATGATCTTCAAGAGATATTTGACAAAGTTAACCTAACGAGAATCTATCATTGCTTCGAGGAATTTGTACACTAACATAAGGTGTTTCTTCTACTTCTGTTTACTACTAAAAAATGAAAGGCCTTTGGGATGAAATGGATTCAATTGTTACTTTTCCTTCTTGTAGTTATGATTAATCTAAGGAGTATGTGGTTCATTTGCGCAATTATAGGTTACTGCAGTTCCTAATTGGACTTGATGACTCTTGTAGTAAAGCAAGGAGTCAAACCCTAATGATTATACCAATTCCTAGTGTAAATCAAGCATATGCTATGTTAGTGCAAGATGAGAGTCACAAAGCTACTTCTGGAATGCTAAATTTGGGAGGAAAAGGCACTGAACCAACAATCTTATTCATAGCAAAATGAGGCATACAAAACTTATCACTATTCTCAAAAGTAGTGAGTTTCCTAAGAACAGACATGGAGACATGACCCATTCTCTTATGGCAAAGTTCTACATGTATACTACTTATTGCTTCCATAGACTTAATATATTCAAACTGAACTGTCTTATTTTGTGAATATAGAACATACAACCCATCTTCCTTCCTACCAATCTCCTTCACCCTCTCAGTGAAAAGATCATAAAACACACAAAAATCAGGAAAGAATGTGATGTAACAGTTTAAAAACTCTTGTTACTTTTATACAAAGATACATTTCCAAATAGTATTAGCAAGGGAGAGTATATTTGCTATCTTACATATGGATGTATGGGGCGCTTATAAGGTGCCAACACATAATAGAATGAGGTATTTTCTAACATTGGTTAATGGCTATGTGTTTATTTTCTCCATCTTGCATATGATGTTGTAGTTTTATTGGGGGATTTTATTGTGATGGTGGCTACTCAATTTGGTCAGAAAATTAAGGTGTTCGGATATGACAATTACTAGGAATTCTTCATCTCCAATTGTAGTGATTTGTTCAAAACTAATGAAATTGTTCATCAAAGTTATTTTCCTTACACTCCACAAAAAAAATGAAGTGGTTGAGAGAAGGCACAGACACATATTAAAGACAACTGGAGCAATAAGAATTAAGGGTCACTTTCCTATCAGATTTTGGGGTGAATACATCATTGGGACTATGTATATTATTAATAGGTTGCCATCTGTAGTGCTGGACATTAATTCTCCTTATGAGCTTGTCTATGAGAAAGCATCTTCTTTATTGTACATGAGAGTTGTAAGATGTTTCTGTTATGCCACAGATGTAAAAAAGAAGGATAAGTTTTCCCCAAAGGCAATCAAATCTGTTTTACCAGGATATGCTACAAATCAAAAGAGGTATAATTTGTATGATATAACTAACAAATCTATTTTTTTTAGTAAAGATTTCACATTTCACGAGGACATCTACCATTTTCAAAATATGAGTCCTCCCATTTACATGCATTTATCCTATTTCAGCAGTGGTCAACTATGAGCATCTACTCACGCCCTACCTGAACTTTGTGGCACATGTATCTATCATCCATGATCCCAAATCATATCATAGGCTACTAAAGATAGGAAGTGGATAGAAGCAATAAAATTTGAGATACAAGAGCTAAGAGGTTGTATCACTAACTAAAGGGAAGAAGTCCATAATGTGTAAATGGTTTTACAAGAACAAGTACAAGGCAAACGGTGAAGTGGAAAGATTTAAAGTAAGGTGGGTGGCCAAGGGATACAATAAAAAAGAGGGAATTGAATACTAAGAAACATTCTCTCCTATTGTCAAAATGGTCACTGTTAGAGCAGTTGTTTCTTTAGTTGTAGTTAAAGGTTGTACCTTACATCAAATGGACGTCTACAATGCCTTCTTGCAGGTGATTTACATGAGGAGATATACATGGACCTTCCTCAAGGTGTCAGTTCTGAAGTTGGCAAACATCAAGTATGCAAGTTACACAAGTCCATCTATGGGATTAAACAAGCATCCAGGCAATAGAACATTAAGTTGATCTTAGCATTAATTGATTCTGGTTATACATAGAGTCATTTGGACTATTCTTTGCTCACCAAAAATCAAGCAACAAAATAGTGGTGATTCTGGTTTATGTGTATGATCTCTTAATCATTGGACATGATCTTGAGCTCATTAATATCACAAAGGTTGTTCTGGAGAACAGTTTCAAGTTCAAGGATTTAGGTGAACTCAAGTATTTTTTGGGATAGAATTTGCTAGAAGTAATGAATGTATTTTGATACATCAACGTAAATATTCTCAGGAATTAATCTTGGACATGGGGCTAGCAGGTGCTCGACCACTTGGTGCACCAATGGAGTTGAATAAAAAGCTTACCAGCAGTGAATTTGATGCCCATGTTGGCTCATCCTCTGATATGTCACTAGAGGATCCTAGCAACTAGCAAAGACTTATAGGTAGACTGATTTACTTGACAATCACTAGGCCAGACATTGATTTTGTTGTGCAATGTCTAAGCCAATTTATGCATGCTCCTAAAGACTCTCACATGGAAGTAGCCATCAGGATAATGAGATATGTCAAATAGACACTCAGCCTTGGTATCCTTATGTCATCTCACAACTCTCCTACACTTCAAACTTTTTGTGATGCAGACTGGGCCCAACACCAGAAGTCAGTTACAAGATACTGGATCAAATTTGGAGACTCTCTCATATCATGGAGATCCAAGAAGCAGGCAACCATTTCTTGAAGCTCAGATGAAGCCGAATACAGGAGTCTTGCAACTATTGTGGCAGAGATTGTTTGGCTCATAGGTCTATAAAAAGAATTTGGAGTTTTCTGACATTTGCCTATTACTATGCACAGTGACAACAAGTTTGCCATACAGATTTCTGCAAATATTGTGTTCCACGAGCGGACTAAACATATAAACATTAAGTGTCACTTCATTCAGGAGAAGATTCATCAAGATCTGGTGGACAACCTTCATGTGCCATTATGAGAGCAACAGGCTGACATCTTGACTAAGGGCCTTCTTATTGCTCTACACTGTTATCTTCTATCCAAGCTAGGAATGAAGAATATATTCATCTCTCCTAGATTGGGGGGAGGGGGGTTGTAAAAAAACTAGATAGATGTACTATGGTGCACTAATGTTCAGTTGGACATTAGTTGGGGCCAATTGTACACTTTAGTTAGTCGGCTAGGAAGTTGTATATAGTGTTAGATACAATAGTTATTTAAAATAGAGCTTTATTCTGCATATTGATTAGATCAATCTAAAAGCCATCGATTTTTCCTTGCCCTGTTTTCATTCTTCTTCTACTCCTAATCTCCTCGTGCATGGATGAGAATCGACCTACTTAACAAAATTATAGTCACAACCTTTCATTTATATATATATATATATATATATATATATATATATATATATATATATATATATATATATATATATATATATATAGTGGTACAAGGTAAAGTGGAAGCGAACAATGAGGCATACCGATCGTTAGCGGGGAACATAGGCGAGGAGGAGAGGCGAGCGTGCTTAGAGACGTATAAGGTAGCTAGGAAGGAAGTGAAGCTGGTGGTCACGGAGGCTAAGACTGTGGCTTATAGTCGTATGTACGAGGAACTCGGGGAAAAGTGGGGAGAAAAAGTTATTTCGGCTGGCCAAACTAATAGAGAGGAAAGCTCGAGATTTAGACCGAGTGTGATGCATCAAGGACGACGATGGTAGAGAATTGATGGAGATTCCTAGATTAAGAGGAGATAGCAGACATACTTTCAAAAATTTCTTAACGAAGTAGGGGATCGGGATATTGTGCTCGGTAAATTGGAGCATTCCGAGAGCCACCGTGACTCTAGGCACTGCAGGCGTATCAGGGTTGAGGAGGTTGCGGAAGTTGTGAGTAAGATGGGTAGGGGTAAAGTGACCAGACCTGACGATATTCCGATAGAATTTTGGAAGTGTATGGGGAAAGCAGGTTTGGAGTGGTTGACTAGGTTATTTAATGTTATTTTTAAGGCGAAGAGGATACCGAAAGAGTGGAGGTGGAGTACGATGGTCCCAGTGTATAAGAATAAGGGTGATATCCACATCTGTAACAATTATAAGGGTATGAAATTACTGAATCATTCCATGAAAGTATGAGAGAGGGTGGTAGAAAGAAAGATTGAGGATGACAGTGTCCGTTTCCCACAACTAGTTTAGTTTTATGCCGGGTCGTTCTACTATAGAGGCTATACACCTTGTTAGGAGGTTGGTTGAACAGTACATGGATAGGAAGAAAGACCTGCACATGGTGTTTATTGACATAGAAAAAGTGTATGATAAGGTACCTAGAGAAGTTCTTTGGAGAAGCTTGAAGGCAAAAGGCGTGCTGGTTCCCTACATTATGGAGATTAAGGACATGTATGATGGGGCGAAGACTCGGGTTAGGACATGAGGAGGAGACTCTGAGGATCTTTCCAGTTGTTATGGGGTTACACCCAGGTTTTGCACTAAGTCCGTTCTTATTCGCCCTGGTGATGGACGCGTTGACACATCATATTCAAGGGGATGTGCCATGGTGCATGCTATTCGCCAATGACATAGTTCTAATCAATGAGTCGTGAACCTGTGTTAACGAAATATTGGAGGTTTGGAGACAAGCTCTTGAATATAAAGGTTTCAATCTTAGCAGGACAAAGACGGAATACCTAGAGTGTAAGTTCAGTGATGAGGAGAGGGAAGTAGGCATGGATGTGAGGCTGGAATCACAGGTCATCCCGAGTAGAGGCAGCTTCAAGCACCTTAGGTCGGTTATCCAGGGGGAGGGGAGATCGACGAGGATGTTACATACTGTATTGGGGTAGGATGGATGAAGTGGAGATTAGGATCTAGAGTATTGTTTGACAAGATAGTGCCACTGATACTCAAAGGTAAGTTTTATAAAGTTGTGGTTTGGCCGGCCATGATGTATGGGGCAGATTGTTGGCAAGTTAAGTAATCACATATACAGAGGATGGAAGCAGCCGAAATGAGGATATTGAGGTGGATGTGAGGGCACACTAGGATGGATAAGATTAGGAGTGTTGATATTCGGGATAAGGTATACGTGGCTCCATTGATGAAAAGATACGGGAAGCAGGACTCAGATGGTTTGGACATGTTCAGAGGAGAAGCCCGATGCTCCGATAAGGACGTGCGAACGTCTGGTGGTGGAAGGCACGAGAAGAGGTAGAGGGTGGCCTAAGAAGTATTGGGGGAGGTGATTAGGCAGGATATGACGAGACTTTAGATTTTCGAGGACATGACACTTGATAGGAACATGTGGAGGTCGAGTATTATGGTTGTAGGTTTTTAGGTAGTTGAGTTTTGTCTTATACCATATTTTTGTTAGATTACTTTGGTAGGGATACTATTCTGCTTTGCCTTGTTGTGGATCATTTTTCTTGATTTTTGTTTCTATTGGTCATATTTGTCTCATATTATTTCGGTGGTGTTACTAATATTATCTTTTTTTGTCTTTTTGTCTTCTTGAGCCGATGGTCTTTCGGAAACAGCATCTCTACTCTTTCGGTGTAGGGGTAAGGTCTGCGTCCATACTACCTTCCCCAGACCCCACTTGTGAAATTTTACTGAATCGTTGTTGTTGTTGTATATATATATATATAATTCAAACTATTCTTAATCAAAGTACCTTATTATAGTGGTAATGTTTGTTCGTTTCTAACTTTAATTAATTAAAAATATAACTCTTATATTCTGAGTTTCTTCATCATTTTTATACAAATAGATTCTCTTGGACAAAGAAAGGTAAGTGGGGGAGCGAGTCGTGGGGAAGACGTGGGAATTTCTCATGTTGTCTTTATTTTCTTCTTATTCTTAGTTTGACTGACACAAACACTGCCTTACTTCATCAACTGTCAAAAAGCTTATGCTATTTCCACAAGGTGTAGACCCCACTTTTGACTCATCGGAAACGAGAAAATAAGAAAAATGGAAATTTTGGAAAACGCGTATGTCTGCATTATTATTGAAAATAGTAGAAGAATTGAACTGGTCAGCCTTTGTCATACGTTAAAACTCACACGAACTAATTATGGTAACGCGGGAAGGACATATGAGTTACAAAAAAGGCATATTAATGAGTCACACGTGTGTCACAAGAACTAGAAATTCAGGTACTCTTTCCGTTTACTTTTAGTTGTCCACTCTCAACTTTTCACGCCCCTTAAAGAAATATTTTATTCGATTTAAAATAAATAATTTTTTAATTATTTTTACACATATTAAAAAATTTATTTTTAACATTAATTAACAATAAAATTGATCATATTAACATTTACTATCTCTTCATATAAACACTTCTAACACATACTCCAATATTATTTACTCCAAGGCAATATATGAAATAAATAATTAATTCACTCTTAAAATCTAAAAAAATTACTTATTTTGAACCACAAAAAATAAGTCAAAAAATTACTTATTTTGAACTGTAGGGAGTAATAAATAAAAAGTATAATTTACCGTTATACCTATATTATTCGGTTTAAAATCTTAATAGATTTGGAAAATGGTTTGGAATCAATGGTTAATGTAAAGGGCAAAACAAGAAAAATAAATTATTTTTTCTTTGATATGCAAAAAAGTGATAAGTAAAAGTAAAAATTTATTTTTAGAATACTTGACGAGTAAAAATGAATGGAGAGTCATAGATTAAGAAACTACTAAAATATTGTACCTATCGTTCTTGAGCTAACTAATCTTGTTTCATATTAGTGGGAAGTGATCATTTTATTCGTCAAGCGAATGATCAAACAAATTCTGGTTCATGCAGTTTTTTGAAGATTCAACTTATTTTTTTAATGGAAAATTAAGAAAATATAACATTTTAGATCCATCATAGGAGTATTCTTTATTAGAGCAGTCGACAATTAGATCTACCTTTGTCCATTTGGGTTTGTTATTTAATAAATAATAACAAAAAATATGTGAATGAAAAAAGAAATGGAAGGATGACTCGTGAACCGATCTGGTCTAGCATATTTTTCTTTTCCAGATTAATTTAAATTTATTTTAAATTTTCTGTAAAAATGTTCCAATGGCCATGATTATTCTGAAAGGTTGCACATCTTCAAAGGGTCACACCTGTTCCAACAGCCATGACTATTCTTAAATGTTACAAACCTCTTCAGAGGGTAACACATGTTCCAACAGCCATGACTGTTATGAAAAGTTTCAAACCTTTTCAGATGGTCACACCTGTTCCAATAGTCATGACTATTCTGAAATGTTGCAAACCTCGTCAGAAACATCACCAAATTGGCTATAAATAGACCTTCAAATCCCAGAATATTTACTTACCAAATTTTATGATTATCTTCTTCTTCTGCACTACAATTTCAGTGTGTTTTACTGCCATCGAGTGGTTCACTGATCATCGACATTTTTGGTACCAACACTCCGGTGAGTTAAATCGTTCTAACTTGGGAGGATATATTCCATAACCTCGGGTACTTGAGGAGAATAATTTCCTTAAGGACACACTGAGTATTCAGTGAGCTCGATTTGTTCCTTCAACATTTTAAAAATTATTCTGAAGTTTGAATATTATTTTTCAGAATTGTTTCTACTAACTTTCTATTTTATTTTTCAAAAAGATTACTGTTTTATTTACTTATAGCAATACAGATAAATAACATGTTCATTATTCTCATATTTGAGATTGCACAACGACAACGTTTAGCTTGAAGATTGAATTGTTTCTCCAATTTCATCGATCTAACTTTTATTTCTTGGAAAGTTTTCACTTTTTTCAACATTTATCCATACGAATAGAGTATACAACACTAAGGCCTCATTTGTTTTCGCTTAATGAATGTCTCAATCTTAATTATTCAGATCTCAAACATTAAGTGCGTTTGTTTTTAAAGTCTAAATCTTAATAGTTCAAATCTTAATCATTAAGTGTGTTTATTTTTTTTACTTCACAACCACTTAATGGGTCTGAATAGGTCTGTATGATTCAGATCTATAACAGAGACTTAATTTCATTAAGATGCTATCACATATTCATTATTAACTGCCGCTACTCCCTACCATTATTAACTACCATCATGTCACCACTACTACCACTGCCACCACCACTACGCCACCATCATCCTTAATCATAGCCGCCACCATTATCGACCATCACCACCCACTATCCCCACCACTTCGATCATCATCATTCTCACCCACAATCAACACTCATTCACCTTAACTAGCACAACTGACCACCCCATCACCATTAATAACAATGTTCGACACTACCCATCATTATTATAACCTGCCACCACTCACCCACTGCCTTCCTCAGTCACAACTAATACCACCACTCATCATTATTAACTATCACCACCCACCATCAACATCCTCAATCATAATCACCACCACTACCAATCACTACTAGCTACTAGCATGAACCACCATCATCAATCAGTACTACCACCAACCACCGCCTCTAGTCGGTATTCACTCGTTAACCATCATCACTATAATTATCATATTTCAAAAACCTATATATTTTATTGATAAAATATTTGATTAGTTAGTATTTCATTTGAATTTTATATTTATTAATTTTTAAATAAAGATAAATTTTATACATTCAGATGTTAAAAATCAAACAGTCTTAATTGTTTAGTATTCAGATCTTAATACACATCTTAATATATTCAGATGTGTATTCAGATTCAGATATCTTAATCTTAATACACATCTCGATATTCAGATTTGTATTCAAATTCAGACGTCTTAATCTTAATAAAAACAAATGAGACCTAATTGAGCGAAACTTTCTCTTAAAAAAAAGTGCTAAATTAACATAAACGAGCTTTACTTTGTTGAAAAACGTTAAAAATTCACGTGCCTTGCACAAGCACATTACCGCTCGAAAAATATACCAAGATGAGACGAGTTTCGAAGAAGTTTGAGGTTTGCATCATGACTAATTTATGTACAACTATATTATCACATATAAAAAAAAACTATATCCTCCCATAAATTAAGTAATGGAGAAATATAATTAACACAAAAATATACAAGATTTTACACCATAATAAAAATGGCTATATTTTTAAGTTTTACCTCACCTAGCCCATATTGTACATATTTTAAAAGCACTCACAAATTTAAAATATGTGTTCTTACAACCATTGCTTCTAAAAGTTATGAAATTAAATCCGTGTTATCACAACCATTGCTTTCACTCTCTCTTCTTCTCACATATTCTACATATGCTTCAAGGGCCGTATATTTTCTGCTTCTCCTCTTGCGTCACCTGGTTGCAATGTAAGAAAATTAAAGAGTAAAAGTTCACCATTGAAGACCATTTTAATCTTTGCTTTCGAAAATGGGTTTCTGAGTTTGTTAGTTTTATGGATTGGGCGTTGCTCCAATTGAATGAAAATATCGAAAGGAGTTCAAAATTTAAATTTGAAGTGATTTGGAGTAGTTTTGAGCAAGATTTGAGTTAAATTTCAGAAAAGACGCAAGGAAGAAGACGAAGTCAGTTTTTTGTATAATTATGTATAATCTTGTATAATAGTATATAAACACATCTTATACACTTTTATACACATTTATACAAGCGTCTGTAGATGAACTTCTTCTACGATTTTCAGTTGCAATTCTTGTTCAAAACCAGTCCAAATCTCCATTAAATAACTTCAAAATTTATATACAACCTCCTTATTTTATTTCTAACAAGTCTAAATAACCCCACTCCAAATTTCTCACAAAATTAAATTTGAAATTTAACCCACATATTTAATCTTGTTAAAAATCTAATTTTCACCATCCAAATAGATTTGTTTGTTGAACTAATATTTGAGTCACTCTTACTGATTCAAAAATTAACTTAAAAGCTTGAGAATTTTTTTTAAAAAAAATTAAATAGTAATTTTGAGAACCTATTGGAATTGGGTGTTGAATCTTAGCTTATTATTTTTGGACTAATTGGTTGTAAATTGAAATATGGGCTATAAATCAAAAGGTAGGGAGCCAACTCGTTCTAATATGAAAATTTTCTCTTTCATATATGTACGCGGCAAAATTAGAAGACTTGATTTCTTAGTGTCAAGTCATTTCGAAAGCATGTCTCGGGACCCCGAGGTCAGAAAGCCATGATTGAGTTCCCGACCTCGGGGCTCATCGAAACCTGACTCGGAGAAAATGGATATTGAAATCCAGGACAACGGGGGGGGGGGTGGAGCTTCTAAGGCACACGTCTAAGACTGACACGGTCAGCCTACCTAGAGCCTATGTTGAGGCATCACGTCAAGACATCCCATCTCTGTACTTTGTAATTAGTCTCCACATACTTGTAATCGAGCCCTCCCTCCTATATAAAGGGGACTCACCCTACCTTGTAGAGGATAGAGGTTGCTCCATTTCTCCAAGCGCAGTAATATCTCTCTATCTTTCTTTCTAACTTGTTTGTTCTTACTGGCCCGTTGCCGCCTCAATATTTGTCGTCCTCTTACTTGTTCTTCACTATATTGCTCAATATTGGCCGTATAGAGCCTTGCTTAACCATATCCTTAATTGTTATCCCATTCTCGGCTACCCCCGACCCCCGATACCTCGATCTCGACCCAAACCTGGACCTCGAGGTCCCCATCGATCAGCCCTACGATCGGGCATCAGGCCCTTCGTTTTGATCACTGCCTCATTTTAGCTGCACTTTATCGTTAAACCTAATATTATTAGCATAAACTACTTTAACAACTAGCTCGGGAATAGATCACATATTTTTAGAATTCCATTTACAAATTTAATTATTGTTACCATTTTCACGGTATACAGTTTCGCGGCCACCGTGGGGCTAAAAATAATAGTGATTATTTTCTTGCTATTATCGTTACATAAACACACATTATCTTTTACACATTCCTTTTCCAAGATCCTTTGATTTCATATAAAATGTCTGGCTTGATAAATGGAATCGAGAACGACAACCTCGAAAACTATGGGGAGAATAGTGTGGTTGTCCGGGCCGCTGGAGCACCTCCATAGAATCCTATCATTACGCCCGGACCGATTCTAGCAGACGCAGATTCGCAAGTCGCACATCAAGTCTATGAAGTCTCACGCACCGACGGTAGTATACAATATATCGACCAATAAGAAGCTAAAAAAACCCCGGCCTAGGAAGAAATGGAAGTTAGTCTTCATGTTATTTTGAAATATTGCAGGCACATCGATTGGATATTACTAAGCTTCCAAGTCACCCGAAAACTCTCAACGCAGTAGCGCCAAAAACATCTTCCTACGTCGAATGAGTACCCGAGAGATCAAGAAACAACAGATCGGTAACCGATACCGCCTTAACAGGGATGCTTGGAGATCTCCCCGAAAGGATTGAATCAGGTTCGGGAAGTTCATACAGCAATCGTCTCCTATGGAAGCGGTCTCATAACTCGCTTCACAGAAACCCAGAGCGCTGAAACTCCATAGGTGCGACAAGATCTTGGAACCCTGCAATCGCACCACCGCTTACACGTGCTCGTTCAAAGGCAGCGGCCTTCAAGGCGATGAGAACGAGTCCGTCTCATTGAGGAAGTTCAAGGGAGCACTCTAAAAAAAACCATGATGCAGTGCCGCAGCCTGGCACCTAGCCTTGTAAACTCGCCTACCACATCAGCTGATACCTCCACGGGAGCACACACCGATATCGTCAGAGCAGCGACGAAAGAGCTCGACACATCTGGCGCTAAACAAAGAGAGACTGAAGCACCACGGGAAGCCGCACCTCATTTCTTGAGGGAACGAATGATATCACTCCCGATTTCGAATAATTTGGCAACACATGCTTTCACCTGAAGCATGCCCGAAGACTCTAGGACATTTCAGATGAAGCCTGATCAGATACCTAGCCGAGACCTAGTCGGATAACCACACCCGGCACCAGCCATGGAGCAGGGACATGGATAACCACCTGGGAACTTCCTCGGGCTTGGTACGTCCAAGCACACTCCCAATGAAACTAATTCCAAATATGTGGAGCTACCATCCATGCGCCACGTATGGGAAGAGCGACACAAGATGCAACCTACCTCGCAACAATAGAGAAATAGCTCGAGGACAATACCCTCGAAGAATATCCAGTAGGACCAGGTTCAACAAGGCACGACCGACAGGGGAACCCCGCCCAACTGAGTACAATTTTGGCATTGCTATACCAAACATCGTGATCACCATATGCGAAACCAGGGATGACAAACAACTCGGGCCCATTCGACCAAGACCCCTTCAAAAGAATTGCAACTCGGTGCAGGAACTGCAGAGCGTACGCGGTCACGGGATCAAAAATGGACACCAACTCAGAAGGACGACAGCCGTGCTACTCGATAAAAATCACCACCAGGTATCGTTGAGCTGTCAGAGTCGAGTCCAGCCCCAAGGAAGAAAGGCAATCGGGAAGGATGAAGTGAACAAGCCACGACTTATAACCATGATAGTGAAGGAGTGGCGACACCCTCCATGGGATCATAAAATGGAGAGTGAAAATGTTCGCTGTCAAGAAAAGATGTGCCCAGGGAAGTGTTCCGGAGGACACCCTAGCATTCAGGGAAAAGGACATCGATACTTTGCCTCAGCATGACACATACGCATTGGTAACCCTCTCCCTCATTTGATATATTTCAAGTAAAACATGTGCTCATAAATTCAGGTGATTCAATCACGTACAAACAACAGTGTCCAACCAAAGTCAATATGGCGGTCCGGGCTAACAGACTGAATCATTCCCGCATCCCGAATCCCTGGCGAATTCCTGATGATGAATCGCCACAAAGACCATACTCTTAACACAACCCGTGTGAGATCGGGACAGGACGTCGAGATCTGTACCATCGGAGGAGGCACAAATCATAGACATCTTATTCGGACGACTTCCATCATACCACCCGAAGACAACGTTAGCCCCATTTTGCCAAAACCAAGGAACTCCTCGCAAAGGGAAGAACTAAAACAAATCGACAGAAAGCAATGCGCAATTGAGAGGAAATCCTTCACCATATGACGCATCACCGGCATCAATGCACCCACCCTTGGAAGGATCAAAGGGTAAGCAAACCACGTCGTTGACCAAGCATGGTTGAACACAGCAGAAGGCTATATTAGGGCTCGCTCCCCGGAATAGCAAAAACATCCCGAACCTCAAAATATTACCTACACATCTCACGTTGAGGAAGAACTACTTCACTCATTCGTTATTTTTTTGCTAACCTGTATGTAGACAATCAGCCGGGGCATTCAGAAATTTTAACTCCTCCCGGAGATCGAAGGCCTTGATAGGGACCGCCATGCTCTCTTCCCTCGATCGGACTTTAGATCCAAAGAGGGTCCTGCTAGTAAGATTATTAGCTGAGCAGCATACCCTCGAAGAGGGTCCCGCCAACAAGATTATTAGCGGAGCAACGTACTCCCAAAGAGGGTCCTACCAACAGGATCCGACAAGATCCTGCTTCTTATAAAGGACATCGTCTTTATAGCGGACTTCCTCGATTCCTGGACGCTAGGAGCAACATCCCCCCTTCCCTTCCAGACTGACCCCGAAGTATTTTCCATGACTATAATAAAACTAACAGGTCAAAACGAGGGCGTGCACCAAAACATTTTGAGCCTGAAGAGGTTAAGTATCCTGTGCCAAAGCAGGAAAGTGGCTACCTAAAAATAGTAAGGTCTCATAAAGAAGCCAAAGCCGCCCCACATATATATGCGAGAAGTATCGACAACTCGTCTACCCTATGTGAGCCCTGGGGAAGCTGACATCCTTGATATAAATCGATGGATCAATACCCGATCCAGACACCATCCTCCAATAAGAAGTCAAGACCCAAGGGACCACCTATATTACCTTCAAGATCGAAACAACATCCTACCTCGAGGATCCCCGACCCAAAAAAGCCGGACTTCGGAAAGTTTTCATAGAACCAGCACTCGACCCAAGGCAAGTACCTGGTCTCATGATTCCCCCTTTCTAAAAAGATGAATAAACGTAGGATGCCCCGGTCGCAAAAGCTCCACGAAGGCCCAAATACAGGCAACGCCTCAGTAGAAGTCTATCATATACATTTTAAAGGTGTTATCTACATTAAGATCAAAAGGGACCCCCGGGTACTCGAAGATGACCTTCATTCAGGATAACAGTCTTGAAGGCTCTGGAATCCAATGCATTATCTCCATACAACACGGAGGGCCTCGATGGCCCGAACCTATCGGATTAATCCGAGATTAGTCCGAAGTACGATGATGGTTCGAGAGAGAGCCATGTCGATCGACTGAGGATCGGGAGGAACACCCGCGCCAAAGTTAGATATCAGCAGTCAACAAATAAAATACGGCATTTGAAGGGCCTCGAAGGGTATGAAAGCATATTGAAGTGAGGAAAACATAGGTCAGTAAAGTATATTCTTATTCATAAAAATTTATGTACAAGTAGCCCTCGAGGGGTCGTTACATACAATTACAGTAGCCTACGAGGAATCTCTACACCTAAAGGAAGAGACGAGGAGATTCACATGCAAGGTGAAAGCTCGAAGACCGATCCACCTTCAAAGGTCCACAACAGGTGCCTTCGGACCAGCATATCGACGACCACCACAATAGCATGATAGCATGGTTATGCTCGACAAAGGAAAGTCTCGGCAAAAGGCCATAACACGGTCTAAGGAAACTCCTCCAAACAGCCTTAGGTTCATGAACCCCTAGCATGATATTGAAAGGTGAAAGAAGATGATAATAAAAAATAGGCAAGCAGGCCAACGGAGGCACTGGGATAGGAAAAGCAAAGCCAAGGCACCCCCATTTATAGGGGGTTACGACACAACCATCTTCACATTGGGAAGCGAGAGTCAAAAATGCAACGACTGAGGTTGAAAAGCATGAGCCCATAGATGTTCGAATACCCCAAAAGCTCACGCCAGGAGTCAGATCATCAATATGACATCGCCAAAAGAATCTCGAAGAATCAAAATCATTTCCCTCCACTTTATTATAGGAAACGCGGAGACTATCTGTATGCGGCAAAATCAGAAGACTTGATTTCTTGCTGTTAAGTCATTTCACAAGCATGTCTCGAGACCCCGAGGTCAGATAGCCACGATCGAGTTCCCGACCTCGGGGCTCGTCAAAGCCCGACTTAGAGGAAATGGATATTGAATCTTGGACAATGGGGACTTTTCAAGGCACATGGCTAAGACTAACAGGCCAGCCTACCCGACGCTTATGTTAAGGCATCACGTCAAGCCATCTCATCTCCGTACTTCATAATTAGTCTCCACATACTTTTAACCGAGTCCCCCCTCCTATATAAAGAGGACTCACCCTACCTAGTAGGGGACAGAGATTGCTCCATTTCTCCAATTGTAGTAATATCTTTCTCTCTTTCTTTCTAACTTGTTTGTTCTTACTGAACCAAGGCCGCCTCAATATTTGTCGTCCTCTTACTTGTTCTTCACTATATTGCTCAATATTGGCCGTACAGAGCCTTGCTTAACCATATCCTTAATTGTTATCCCATTTCGGACTGCCCCCGATACCTCGATCTCGAATCGAATCTAGACTCCAGGTCCCCATCGATCAGCCCTTTGGTTTGATCACTGCCTCGTTTTAGCTCGCACTTTATCGTTAAACTTAATATTATTAGCATCAACTACTTTAACAACTAGCTCGGGAATAGATCACGTATTTTTAGAATCTCATTTATAAATTTAATTGTTGTTACCATTTTCAGGGGTAAACAATATTATTGCCTTTAATTTTGAGAAAATTTCATAAGGCATTATCTTTTAGTAGTATAGATACCATTTGCTATATTACGGATTATAGATACCTTTTGTGGTTATAAGATGTAATTGATGTATTTAAGCTATTATATCCATGAATACAGTAGCAAAAATAGGCGTGAATCAGAGGAGTCCAGCTAATCAGTTGTTGTATTCGAGAGTGTTCGACTGAATTCAAGGAGTGAAACATGAGATTATAGCTGGACAGATTATTGTATTAGATTGTATTCGGCTGTATTCGCGGCGTGAAATATGTGATTACATTATTTTTAAAACAAAAAGTAAATCAATTTACATAATAGACTCCTAATATAACTCAACAAACTCAATTATAACACACAAAATTTGTATTTTCTGTTATAAAAAAGATTTTCAACCGAAAGATACCCCAAAAATGTAGTAATTTTCAGAGAAACTATATAATACATCTGAATACATAAATTATATTAATTGAAAAAACATATGAATACATTCATAGTATATAGCAAGACAGTGAATACAATAAAATATATAGAATACAACGGAATATATTGAAATACAATGAGAAAAAAGATAGTGAATACATTGAAAATATGGAATACAACGAGATACATTGAATTACAATGAAAAAAGAGACAATGAATACAATCAAATACATAAAAGTACAGTGTGATACGTTAAAAATATATTGAAATATATTAACAAAAAATCAAG
Source organism: Nicotiana noctiflora (assembly GCA_032618575.1). Lineage (NCBI taxonomy): Eukaryota > Viridiplantae > Streptophyta > Magnoliopsida > Solanales > Solanaceae > Nicotiana > Nicotiana noctiflora. Next base: position 29,097 of record JASVEL010011801.1, read on the forward strand.
TTTCTCAGTCCCAAAATCTGTCGTCTTTGTTTAAGAACAAACCCTAATTTTCAGCTACTCTTATTGCAGCAGATGCAACAACAACTTCAGATGTATTTGTCACCTACTTTGAATCTCAATATCAAATCTAGGTTTCGAAGTTCTCTCGCTATAGCTGCTACTTTCCCCCTAAATTGCATTTCAGTGGCGGTAGTGAGTGGCTTAGCGATCTCTTTTGTAGGTGACTGTTGTCATTGTGATAATTTAAGATCTACGTCTTGTTCTTCGTCTTTTTCTCCTTATGTAGGTTATTTTCGTCATCAAGTTAGATTATTCGAGAACGGTCGGAGAATTAAGTCGGTGGTCTATTCGACGAAATCGCATTCTTTGAGCCTAGATGTAAGTTTGCTTCGAACTTGGTGGTTAATAATGGTGAAAAGGAATCTAATTACAGAGATAAAGAGAATAATGTAACTGAATAGCGTATTTAGTGACTTAGGGGTATGAGGTACCGAAATTAAATATTTTGCTATAAACAGTAAAAAATATCTATAGAATATAATTTTTTTAAATAGTATTTATTTAAAATAAATAAAGTATTAACTTTTGCTATAGAAGGTAGAGATTTCTTTAATTTTCTATAGTGGAAGAATCCACAAATTAAAGCAGTCAAAGTCTAGTTGTAAGTTTTGGAATAATTAAGAACACATTTATTAAACACGACTCCCAACCCCTTGAAAGACGATATAGGAATAGGAGGACTAATTGCAAGAAATGTCTAGACGTTCTTTTGTTCTTTTCTATGTCATATCTATTTCTTTCGAAAGTGACTCACCCCGCAAAAACTAACTTTAATTTGGACTTGAACCAATTCTAAATTCCTTGATTCAATTATGTAAATCTTTAATTTGTATTTCGTCCATCTATATTTCGTTTCATTTTAATATATACTACAGAATGTTATCATATTTATTGTTAGATTATATTTTTTACGCTTAACGTCAAAACATATAAATTGTGCTCAAAGTATTTCTATATTCTTAATAAGATACAACTATATAAAGTATTTTTCAAGAAAATAATACAAAATATGAGACACGTCATGGCATTATCCTAAATTATTCAATACATTTCCATTCGTAGTATTGAATTGAATGTCTTTTGTTAGCATTAGTATTGATTTGATTTTGGTTTGGGCTTTTGCTAGCATTATTTAATTCACTAATGTTAATGGCTATAAAACTTATTGGAACATTCAAAAGTTCTAAGTCCAACCTTGAAATAATACCGTAAAAGATAAAATTATGAAATTTTTAAAGAAATATTTATAAATTATATCACAATAAGTATATTTATATATTAAATATTTCTATATATGTAATGTCGGGTTGGTTTGGTTTCGGTTTGACTTTCTTCAGTTAAAACCAAACCAGACCAATTACGGTCGGGTTTTTTCCCTAACACCAAACCATGGTCGGATCTTTTTTTCGGTTTGACTCGGATTATCAGGTTGGTGTAATTTGTTGATTTTCTTTGTATGCCCCTACTTCATAGAATTAGATAAATCATAAATAGGTTGTCAAGCAAAGATTTCTTTAGGATTAGCTCCTCCAATGCCGGACGGATATCTGAATATAGAGTACAAAATGGCAACTGATGAAAGTTGAGTATCATGCCAACGTAGCTTTGTGTAAACAACTTTTACATTATCAGTACAACGTAATCCATGTTATTGTTCTATAACGAAAAAAATCTTTTAAATGTCGATACACATACAGAAGATAAACTCATAACAGTTAATCCCATATCTGAGGCAGTGTCATAAGTCAAGGTCTTTCAAGACTGATGTTAATGGAGGGTTCTTTGCCTAATTTCTCTGGTTTTGGAAAGTTGGAGTCTTTGGACTTTTCTCATAATAGCTTGAATGGGAAAGTTGACTTGCAGTTGGGTGGATTGGACTCACTCAAGAGTTTGAACCTTAGCTTCAATAATTTTTCTGGTTCAGTTCCTACCAGTCTTGGAAAATTTAAGATTTTGGAGGAGCTTCAACTTTCTGCAAATGGTTTTCAAGGTGAATTCCTCACTCAAATTGTGAACTTTGGCAACTTAACTTTGATTGACATTTCTCTTAACTCTCTATCTGGTGTCATTCCTGATAGATTAGGACAACTTTCCAAATTGCTAGTTTTGATTTTATCAGCAAATAATTTGAGTGGAGCAATCCCACAATCCATTGGGAATATCAAAACATTGACGCGTTTCACTGCGAATCAGAATCGTTTTGTTGGAAATATACCCCTTGGCTTAACCAAGAACCTGAGGAATTTAGACCTCAGTTTTAACAGTTTAACTGGTGTAATAACTCAGGACCTGTTATCCCCACCAAACTTGCAGTTTGTTGATCTGACTACCAATAAGTTGGAGGGACCTGTTCCTACGAACTTGTCAGTAAATTCGATCAGGTTGAGATTGGACCAAAATGCTTTAAATGGATCACTTCCATCTGCTTCCTTTGGAACTTTACGGAGTTTGACCTACTTGGAGCTGGACCAAAACCAGCTAAGTGGACCAATTCCTTCTGAATTGGGGAAGTGCCAAAACTTGGCGCTTTTGAACTTAGCCCAGAATAAGCTGAGTGGTGTTATTCCAGTGGAGTTGGGTGATATTTCTAATCTTCAGGTACTGAGTCTTCAGTCCCATAACCTAGTTGGGGATATTCCGAATAACATTTCGCTGTTGAATAGATTGCAGACGCTCAATATCAGCTGGAATTCATTGAATGGTCCCATGCCAAGTTCAATATCCAGTTTGAAATACCTCACAAACTTGAATTTGCATGGGAATAGTAACTTAAAATTGTTGGTCGAACTCCAGCTTGGAGGGAACCAAATTGGTGGGGCTATTCCAGCAATGCCGTTAAGTTTGCAGCTTGCCTTGTGGTATATACTATTGCTTAAAGAAGATTGAGAGGCAGAGAAAGTCATTTAACTTGCATAGCTTTGAAAGATTCAAACAAGGGCTTGTCAATATAGGCCACCTTAGCAATTACACCATGGCCACCCTTGCTTATGTTGTTGAATCTGATACGGCGTGTATAATTTATGAATATCCTCAACATGGAACCCTCTTTGACCTGCTTCATGGAAGATGTGATGACAGTATTTTAGACTGGAAAAGTCACTTCACCATAGCAGTTGGCGTTTGTAGAGGTTTAGCTATCTTACATGGAGGCTCTCTCTTCAGCGATCCGATCATCCTCCTCTATGTTCAACAAGTAGCATCTTTATGAAACATTTGCACCAGCCCTTAATTGGAGATGTTGAGTTTGGGAGGGTAATTAATCCTTCAGAATTTGCTGTGGCAGTGGGATATGTTCCTCCAGGTAAACTCATCCTTACGTGGTTTTTAAGATAGCGAATTGATCATTTGTTAAATTAGAAATTCTCACTTAAATGAATGCTCTTTATTCCCGTGTTTTCATAAAATCTTACACTTATCTACATAACAATCACTCGACATACTATTTCTCCTATATTTGAGAAGGCAATAGAGACTCTTTTAAGGATTCAAGAATTTCTGTAAATCAAGAAATTTAATGGTTCGTTGCATCTTGAGAGTATGAAGCCAACAACTATATCTACTTGGGTAGGACGACAACCACAAAAAGGACATAATCTTGTCGACAAAGCATGGCAAACCAACTTTCATTATCTTAGTGTTTATTACTTTCCTTTCGTTATAATTCTTTGTAAGAGACCAGCTCATTGAATCTTACTCCTTTAAAATATAAGACACCAGGTCCACCGACGAGCAACTCTGTATTTTGCTTTCCTTCTGTTTTTAAACAGAACTACACAAATTTCATGTCTAATTCCAATGATCTAACATGATTCCGTAAAATCCAGTTCCAACATTACCTCAGTGTTTTTACAAAGTCCTGTTTTAAACCACCTGGAATGATTTTTTATGTAATCTTTGTATTTGCAGAATATGCATATGTGATGAGAGTAACTGAGGCTGGTAATATATATAGTTTTGGGGTGATAATGCTTGAGCTGATAACTGGAAAACCAGCCATTAGTGAAGGAATGGAGTTGGCTAAGTGGGTATTAAGCAAGTCAATCCAGCATGAAGATTTGGGTGAAGTTCTTGACAGCAGAGTGAGTTCTAAAATCTATTCAAGTTCACCAACAAATGCTTTTAGTGCTTGAAATTGCTCTGCAATGCTTAAGCATCTCCTCAAGCGAAAGACCTGATGCCAAAGAATTACTAGAGACATTGCTAACCTTGGGCCAGCAGTTTGGTATTTAATCACAGATACTGTAACAGTGTTCGACATCTACTACGGCTCCTGGGCCTATGGTCTGTCTGATGCTGCATATGACACAACGAAAGTCTCAATCTTGGATCCTCTGCTCACAGATCTGGTCCTCGTCATATGGCATAAGCACAATCTTTAATTAATACGCTTATTTGGCTCTAGACACTTATAGACATCAAAAGAATCCTAAAATGACGAATATTAAAAAGCCTAATATCCTTCCACAGGCACTGGCTATAGATATGGCGCTCAACGTATTCATTCAGTATTCTGATACCAAGCTTATCACACCCCAACTAGGGACTAGCGACTTTGCTTAATATTCTCATCGTATAACTTCACATAAAATAGTTCATATACTAAATCAAATTCAAAGAATGCCATAAGCATCGTAACTAATCAGCTCAACGGAGGAGACACTATTTTACTGTTAGGAGTAACACAGACGTTCCCAACTATAATCTCTAACTTCCGGCGTTTGTGGTCTAAGTAAGTTTTTTGTCTACTCTAACCTACCGGTAGACAATTAGACGATACCGTCAAGCTGAATTTATGCCTTGCACTTGTTGGTATGCTCACATAAGTCCAACATTTGCTACGAGTCTTTTCAATTTCTACGGGGTTCTGTATATCAATAGAAAATGTAGATAACTTCTAGGTCTTGCGAACCTAACTTATTTATTAACGTAAATGAGCTAAATAGATGGTGACTATTCACATAGTTGACCCTTTCTAGCTTGAGATTGAGGCTTAGTTGTTTTTGTTGTATATAAATGTACTTGTCTTTGAGATATTTCTTTTTACACAATTTCATATGTATAATTTTATTATATTTATTTATGTCCTCCTTTAGGCTTTAGAGAGGATATATGTATCAGGTTCTGATACAAGTCTTCATAGAATAAGATTAAAGCAAGGGGTGCTGGAAACGGTTAAACTGGAAAATTACCTACTCCATCCGTTCACTTTCGGTTGCCAAGTATTCTAAAAATAAATTTTCATTTTTACTTGTCATTTTTCGCATATCGAAAATAATTTATTTTTCCTCTTTTGCCCTTAACATTAATTACTCATTCCAAATCATTTTTCAAATCTATTAAGACTATACACCAATTAATATTGGTATCATGGTAAATTCTACACTTTATTTATTATTCCTTAAGAGGTGTGCAACGTCAATAGTGGACAAGTAAAAATGAACGGAGGGAGTAATAGTTTAGTTAGACAAGGTTGTTACCGTAGTTTGCACCTTACTGTTACAGTACTCAGTCATATGCACAAGGCAGTAAAGAGGATACAGCGAAGTGCATCAGATACCTGCACGAAGAAACAACAAAAAAAATCAGTAAGACATTGATCAATCCTCAATTACTTATAAGATTAAATGACATACTACAGCTTCAGAAACCAGCTAAATAGTAAGAACCAACGGAATATCCATCTATCCATGAGTATCTATTCTATCTATAAATGTAGAGGATCTCTCTATAGAAACAGATTTCGTTTATGGAATGATATGATCGACTAACCATAGCCGATATCAGCTAAACTGGACTTCTGTTGGATCAAGTCTTTCGGGAAGCTTGTCAATAAAATCTCATTTACCAAAACCATATCTTATGCTCCTATTTGCACCCCGAACTTGTTATTCCTTTATGGATGAAGAACAAATCATCATTGACTTGAAAGAATATTTCAAAAGAAGAAAAAACGTCATAAGTTGGGTGAATACTCAACATGAAAACCAGTTCAGTAACATAACACAGCGAAGTGATTCAAACTTGTCACCAAGAAGCTGGAAGAGGTATACACAATAATGTTATATGTACAAATTCACCGAGTAGCTGGAAAGGTTTACCTTTCTCTTTACACTAAAGGTTCAAATGAAACAAAAAAGAATTTTAGTACTCATATCCGATATCATTCTTTAATCTATGAAACAATCTTTTTTTAATCAAGAATCTATGAAAACAATCTTCTATCTCTCATTTCAAATTGCCAAGAAAAGGCAAAATGGTTTTGCCTCTGAAGCTCGTTCCCTTTAGCCCTCAATCCATCCTCCGGCTTGCAATTTTTTCCATCATGCTTCTCGATAACACACCCACAGCAAGGTTGTGGAGCCAGTGCATCATGAAACCATCTTAGCTCATTGCGACTTCTATCCATCTCCTTTGGCATCCGTACAGTTGTTTATCTTGATGTCATTATACTTGAAATGCAGATGTATTCATCCTTATACCAACCACTACTACCAAAGGTATGTCATCTTTTTATCTAGGACTAGCGAGATCGATTTTGGAGTTTCGTTGAGCCTCAGTACAGTACCTTTAAAACCGCTTCCAAATCATCTAGTTGGAACCGACAGTAATCACGGATCAGTATGCCGCGGTGAATATATACCTGGGCCCTGCACACACTGCCCGTCACACCCTGGGAATTGGTTTCGCCCGAAGCGTCGGATCAATGATCACCCATGACTTCTGTGGAACACTAGTGCCACAAAGCCTTTGGAGGTCTTAATGCCCAACAAACTCATACACATTGGCATTGACGTCAATTGAACTGCACCCAGGTGACTTCTTAACACCTAAATCTCGCATAGTTCCTCTGACCTTTGATACATCTTCCCATCTGCCAGCAGATGCATAGGTGTTTGCCAGAAGTGTATGAGTGCTAGAATCATAAGACTCAATCTCCATAAGCAGTTTAGCCACACGTTCACCGACATCAATACTGCCGTAAATTCTGCAGGCACTGAGCAAAGCCCCATATATTGGAATTTTAATCTCATTGTCTTTTTTCGGTATCATAGATATCATTTCTTCAGCTTCTCTTAAGAGCCCAGCACGACCAAGTAGGTCAATCAGACAACCATAATGTTCTAACTTTGGCTGAACCCCATAAATCCTACTCATTGAGTGGAAATACCTGCGGCCTTCCTCTACTAAGCCTCCATGGCTGCATGCACTCAACACTCCGATAAAAGTGATATCATCGGGGCAAAATCCACCTTGTTCCATTTGTGAGAACAGTTCCAGTGCTTTCCTCGTGTTCCCGCTCATGGCTAATGCACAAATAATTGAAGTCCATGATGCAGTGTCTTTCTCTTTTAATCCATCAAATATTTCCATCGATTTTTCTATGCAACCACACTTTGCATACATCTCTATAAGGGCTGTACCAACAACTGCAGTAATAGCTATTTCGTTTTCTTTCATGTAATCACGAATCCATTCCCCTTGTTCCAAGGCTCCTATCTGAGCACAACCAGTGAGAAGGGCCACCAATGTGTATTTATCAGGTTTAATTCTTTGCATTTGCATCGAACCAAACAAATCCATTGCATCATCAACACGGTTGAATTGCACATACCCATTAATCATAGTTGTCCACAGAACTAGATCCCTTACCGGACTCCTCTCAAAAAGTTTTCTAGCTTCATCCAATAGACCGCGATTAACATACCCAGAAACCATACTAGTCCAACATATAACATTTTTTGTTGGCATATCATCAAAAATCTGCCTAGCCACCATCAAGAATCCACACTTAGAATACATGTCCACTAATGCATTCCCAATAATAACGCTAAACCCAAGCTCTTCAACAACGTATCGATGAATTTCTTTACCAAGTTCCAAGCTTTTCAATGCAGTGCAAGCTGACAAAGTACTCACAACTGTCGCTTCGTCAGGCTTAACACCACTTTCCTCTCGCATCTTCATGTAAACACCAGCAGCATCCTGATACCTACCACATCTCACAAATCCAGAAATCAATATATTCCATGCGACCGAATCTCTGTGAGGCATTTCATCAAACACTTTGTTCAAACTCGTCACACAACCAAACAGACCATACATATCCATAACAGAATTACCAACATAGTTATCAAACCAAACACCAGATTTCAACACATACCCATGAAGCTTTTCACCTCCCTTCACCAATTTCAACTCACCAATAGCTTTAAACACAAATGGGTACGTGAAATTATCAGGAGACAAGCCACCTATTCTCAATTCATCAAACAAGAAAAGGGGTTCTTTAAATTGACCCTTTTTCACGTATCCTTTAATCATTACATTGTAAATGAACAGTGTGCGGTTCTCACAATAACTAAAGATTTTCTTGGCGTAATTAAAGTCTCCTCCTTGGAGTGTATCAGTTGTAAAAGCTAAAAGCTTGTGTAAAATGCCAATGTGTTTGTTGAAATTGAGGATGATGATTTGGGCATGGATTTGTTTGAGTTTTGTTATGGATTTGCATGTCTTTATAAGCTCAATGCATGTTTTAGTGTCAAGTGTTTGTTTAGGTGAACAATTGATGAGAGTTGAGAAGCTAAAAAGTTTATTATTGGAACGACTAGAAATTAACCTTATTGAAGACATTATATTATAGGAATGTAGAATAGAATAGAATGCAATTATAAGTAGTTGAAGGCAATTTTAATAGGTTGTAGGACCCTAAGACTTGGAACTAATTGCAAACGAATGAGCGACAAAGCAACTTCAAAATAAGTCATACGTAGAACGAATCAAAATTAATCCTAAGTAGTTTCGGGATACCAAATAGTTATGCTAAAAAGAAAAATAGAAACAATAGATTTATTTTTATTATTTGATTATTCTTCTTTAAAAAAATAATACTTGTATATTTTTATATTAGAAACAATTAATTTTACACTTGTCATTTTACTTTACTTTAATAAAAACCTTTTACAACCGCACAAATATAATAATATCAAGTTTAAATTCACACGTTTTAAAAGTTTCATAATCGAATATATATTATGACATGTTTAACACCATGTATATTTTTTTAATAAATACTTCTATTCTTATATTATGTGTTAATGTAACTATATCACATAAATTGGAATGAAGCAACAATAATAATAACACAGTAAAATCTCGCAAGTGGGTCTAGGGAGGGTAGTGTGTACGCAGACCTTACTCCTACCCCGAAGGGGTAGAGAGGCTATTTCCGAAAGACCATCGGCTCAAGATAATAAAAAGAAGACAAAGGAGAGGATATTAGATTCATCACGGAGATCATAGGAAAAATAGGGACATAAAATACAAAAGAAAAATGCAAAGCAAAAATGGTGGCAGTAAATGGATCCAACGTCGAAAAGGAAAATAGTAGGACACCACATTACCCCTAGCTCTCTTAGACAAAACCCTACCGGACAAGGCTCATAAAGGTACGAAGTAACGCAAGACTCAACTACCTCCTAGCCTACAGCCGTAATACTCGACCTCCACAACATCCTATCAAGTGTCATGTCCTCGAAAATTTGAAGTCTCGCCATATCCTGCCTGATCACCTCTCCCCAATACTTCTTAGACCGCTCTCTACCTCTTCTCGTGCCTTCCACGATCAGCCGCTCACACCTCCTTAGTGGAGCATCTGGGCTTCTCCTTTGTACATGCCCGAACCATCTAAGTCTCGCTTCCAGCATCTTGTTATCAATGGGAGCCACGTGCACCTTCTCCCGAATATCATTATTCCTAATCTTATCCATCCTAGTGTGCCCGCACATCCACATCAACATCCTCATTTCTGCTACTTTTATCTTTTGGATATGTGAGTTCTTAACAGGCCAACACTCAACCCCATACATCATGGCCGGTCTAACCACCGCTTTGTGGAATTTACCTTTGAGTATTGTTGGCACTCTCTTGTCACACAAGACTCCAGATACCAACCTCCACTTCATTCATCCTACCCCAGTACGGTGTGTGACATTCTCGTTGATCTACCCTCCCCCATGGATAACCGAATCAAGGTATTTGAAGCTGCCTCTACTTGGGATAACATGTGATTCAAGCCTCACATCGACGTCCACTTTCCCCGGCTCAGCATTGAACTTACACTCGAGCTATTCTGTCTTCGTTCTACTTAGCTTGAAACCCTTAGACTCAAGAGTATGTCTCCAAACTTCCAATCTCTCGTTAACACCGGCTCATGAATCATCAATCAGAACTGTGTCATCGGCGAATAGATGCACCATGGCACCTCCCCTTGAATATGGTTTGTTATTGCATCTATCACCAGGGCAAATAAGAATGGACTGAATGCAGATCCTTGGTGTAACCCCATTTCAACTGAAAAATACTCAGAGTCGCCTCCTACTGCCTAACCTGAGTCTTAGCCCCATCATACATATCCTTAATTGCCATAATATAAGGCACTGACACACCTTTTGCCTCCAAGCATCTCTAGAGAACTTATCTAGGAATCTTGTCTTACGCTTTCTCTAGGTCAATAAACATCATGTGAAGATCCTTCTTTCTCTCTCTGTAAAGTTCCACCAACTCCTAACAAAGTGTATATTTTCTGTGGTGGAACGACCCGGCATGAACCCAAACTGGTTGTCGGATACAGAAATTGTCATCATCACCCTCGCTTCAACCATCATCTCCCATACTTTCATGGTATGACTCAGTAATTTGATACCCCTATAATTGTTACAACTCTGGATATCACCTTTGTTTTTATACAATGGAACCACCGCACTCCACCTCCACTTATCCGACATCTTCTTTGACTTAAAAATAATATTAAACAACCCAGTCAACCACTCCACGCCTGCTCTTCCTACACACTTCCAAAATTCCACTGGAATCTCGTCTGCCCGGTCGCTCTGCCCCTACTCATCTTATGCATAGCCCCCACGACCTCCTCGACCTCGATACACCTGTAGTGCCCGAAGTCACGGGACTTTCGAAATGCTCCAATTTGCCTAGCACAATATCACGATCCCATTTTTCATTCAGAATTTTATAAAAGTAAGTCTGCCATCTCCTCTTAATCTGGGCATCTTCCACCAGTACTCTTCCATCTTCATCCTTGATGCATCTCACTTGGTCCAAATCACGAGCCTTCCTTTTTCTCAACTTGTCCAGCCAGAATAACTTCTACTCCCCGCTTTTTTACCCCAGTTCCTCATACATGCAACCATAAGCCGCAGTCTTAGCTTCCGTGACCGACATTTTAGCTTCCTTCCTAGATATCTTATATCCCTCCATGCACGCTCGCCTCTCCTCCTCACCTATGTTCCCAACTAACTTCAGGTATGCCGTCTTTTTCGCTTCCACTTTACCTTGGACCACTTCATTTCACCACCAATCTCCTTTGTGCCCGCCAGAGACACCGGTCGAGACCCCTAACACCTCTCTCGCAGACTCCCTTATGCAGTCTGCTGTCACTAACCATATAGTAATTGCATCCCCACTACTCCTCCAAGCTCCCATAGCCTACAACCGGCTCCCCACCTGATTCTTAATCAACTCTTGGTATGAAGGAATAATTGAATAGCACTATAGAATGTTGTCGCGCGCATATGTAATTTATCTTGTAGACCAAGAAAAACGTTCACTTAAAACAGGAGTTTGAGGCTTTGTGTATACAATTTGTCACTTGTATTGGCCCCGTTAATTCTTTAAAACTTAGCAAAAAGTTGTGCATACTCTTACCAAAGATACACACAACGCATCTCATATCTACTAGTAAACGAGTTCATGTAACATAAGTATGGGATTTTAATTTCTTGTTCTAACTAACTAGTAGTGGTACCTGCATGATGCATGATCTATATTAAAAAATATTAATTAAATTATTATGATCGGGCTTGTTTGATCCTATTAGATCGTATTGTTTTAATAAAATTTAATTGTCATCTTATTTGTCAATAATATATACCCAATAATAAAATCTCTATTAATCAAAGGTACTTATATACTCAGTGAATAACTTTTTGTTCTATATTTTTTTAATTATATTAGCCAATGTTTAGTATTCGTTTTTCTTTTGTAATATATGAGAAGATATATAATTCATTACTATTTAGATATTTTTTTTTATTTTAAATTTTATTATTGTTCTTAATAATATTATCTATATTTTAAAATAAAATCTCTATTAAACTAACGGGACTTATACAGGCAGTGCACCGAATAGCTTTTTTGTTATGTATTTTTCTTTATTATATTATCCAATATTTAATATTATTACATTGCTAATAGAAAGTTTTATTGGCATATTACTTTATTTAATATTTGTCTCTGAATTTTTTTTATTTCTTATTTTCGTTTTTTTATTATTTTAAAATAACTTTAAAACTCCATTTTGAAACTATTTTTCAATTTGAATTGGTAATTTTTTTTTTTAATTTTAAAAATATTTTAAAACTCCAACTTGACATTACTCCTAAATTTGAATGGGTAACTTTTCTTCTCTTTTTTCATTTTTTATAGATAAATTTGTTTTTTTGCTTTTTTATTTTAAAATAATTTAAAAACTCCAACTTGAAACTACTCCCACAAAATTAATGGGTAGTTATTTTTTTTTATATTATAGTTAGTTATAATATATCTATATTTATTAATCCAAATAAAGTAGTATATATATATATATATATATATATATATATATATATCTGTGTGTGTGTGTGTGTGTGTGTGGTATTTTTTTAATTATTTTATTAATTTTGTTTTTATATATATTTAAACTTAAAGATAATAATCAATAACTAATTATGTCATGTGGCATTTTTTAGGCTGCCACTTGGGTTAAGGAGAGGGCATTTTCCTCTCCTTTTAATAATATATAGATAGATATATATTTGAATTAGTAATTTTTTATTTTAAAATTATTTTAAAACTCCATTGAAACTACTCTCGGATTTGAATGAGTAGTTTTTCTTCTCTCCTTTTATTTTTTTATCACAGATAATTTGCTTTTTATTTTAAAATAATGTAAAAACTCCAACTTGACACTACTCCCACACAATTTGAATGGATATTTTTTTTTTTACATATTTATATTTTCATCTTTTATTATAGTTAATTATAATACATCTATATTTATTAATTTAAATAAAGTAACCAATATATATATATATATATATATATATATATATATATATATATATATATATTGACCCACCCATAGCTATCGGTTGCTTTATGGGTTAGGGACAATCAAAGAATAAATGAAGGGTAAATCGGAATCAATGGTAATATATCTTAAAGATCGACCTTTGGATTCGTATATATGTTTTTCTTATAAGAATGTGATGGAGCTTAATCAAGTGTTTGAACAAGTAAGCAATAAAGAGATAACAATAGAGAGAGAATGGCAGAGAGAAAGAGTTGTATTATTAATGATCAATAATCATCTGCTTACAAATGAGGGGGGGCCCTCCTTATATAGAAGGATGACCCCCTCGCCGATATATTACATCATCCCAAAGTTATTGCTATTACAACGAAATTATAGGGGAGGGGGAGTCGGGACGTCTACTCGGGCGAGCCTGCTGATATGCCGCTATGGACGAGGGCATATCCTCTTCATCGTACGAACACGAAGGAGTATGTCATCCGATGTCAACGGCCGCGTAAGGGGGGCGTGCTCGATCCGTATTGCATCCGAGTCGCCCCATACAGTTAGTCCCTCCGCCTGTTGGAGATGTACTCGAAGTGTATCTGCAATGGGTGGATAAAGTCGACATGTATTGGATCTATCTATATGCATACATGTGACATGTTCTTCTGAACCGTCGTTTGCTTATGGCGTGCATCATAATTGTTGTTGTCCACGAGGCAGGCCATAAAGGCGATTTTACGTTTTGGTTTCCCGCCTCTTTTCCGGTGCAAAACTCTTCGAATCTTGTGTAACGACTTATTATAAATAGTGGAAAGTTTCAAGACTTTCCACTCTTTGGATCATCAGAAGGTTTTCTGATATTTTCATTTCTCAGCTTTTCCTGATAGAACTGCAACTTCTCACGTTGACCTCGTGTTCTTACCGTTGTATTTTTAGTATAAAGAATCCTCTAAAATGGCTAAGGGTAATCGCCGCCGGGGAGCAGAGGAGGGTGAGGCTACCTCTAGAGTCTCCCGGTCGTCAAAGGATGGCAAGAAGGTCCGCAAACCCCTCGTCCCCTTATCCGTGGACAATCTCCTCCCCTCGTGAACTATATGTTCGGAGGGATTTCTCGACGAAAGTGAACACCCCTGCATAGGAGAGGTCTACTTACACCGAACCTCTCTTAAATGACCTCCGGGCGTCTTGCCGGATTCCGGAGGCGGCCGTTATGCAGGCGGCTGGAAGGGACCTAGCCAATGTTCATAGGCCGGGATTTTGCGCCTTTTATGAGTATCCTTTCATAATGGGGTGCAAACTCCCTATCTACCCGTTGGCGGAGGAGCTGTGCTAGTTTTACAACGTATGCCCGGCTCAGCTTACTCCCTATACATGGAAGATATGTCGGATATTGACGACATACGCCGAGAGAGCCAGCTTGGATGTCACCGTATACCATATGCTGCAGCTGTTCAGCCCTGGCTTCATGAGAGGGACAATGCTTCGGCTGAAAAATAGAGGGACGAAAGGCCTAGTCGTCAAGGTGAACGATAAGCCTAACCGTCAATTTTGGCTGAAGTACTTTTTCGTCTGCACCTCGGACATGGTATCGAACCTGGCCGGATTTCCTGAGGTGTGGAACGATAACTGTAAGTATCATTCCTTGTGTTTAGTGTCTTTACGTCAGTTTGACTTTTCTTCATCTTAAGATATTTATATTTATTATATTTTTTATGGATGCAACGAGGACGCGCACGCCCCAATCCATGCCGGACATAAAAGTCTGGTGGGGCGGTTGATCCCTTTCGCTGAGGAGTGTAGGACGTGGGTCGCCTTCACTACCAAATACGGCCTTCCAGGTATGGCGGTTATTTTGATTTGGCGAACTTGTCTTCCATTTGGATGCCGTCGGTGTTATATCTAACATACTTATTCATTTATGTTTGGCAGCTCGGAATGTGCCGCGGAGACGGAGACGCATTGCTGCCAATTCCTCGTCGTCGGATTCTGAGCTCATATTCCGCGGGAGGGAGGGTCTCCCTGAGGCTGTTCAGCCTGAGGATGATCGAGCGGACATGGGAGTGTCTGGTGATGATGTTGCCGACACTGCCCATTCGGGGGGTAACGCTGTAATTCGGGAGTCAGTCTTTGCTGACGTTCCCGGGACTTCTCGTCCTGCAACTAAGCCGGAGATTGACCCGACGTCCAGAGCGAACGTTGCGCCTTCACCTCTTCCTGTTGAAGAGGGAGCTCCATCGGACGATGAGCCGTTGGAGCGGAAGAGGCGTAGGTTACTCCTTGGAAAAGGGGTGACCGTAGAACAGAGGGAGGTGGTTACTCGCCGCCCTAAGTCGGGACCGATCTTCATGGCTGACGCCATCCCGTCGGAGAGGGCGACCCTCTTGAGGGCGGTCACAGAAAATGTCACTCCCCCGTGTGTCGAGGACGATAGCGCGCCGGCTATTGTCGGTGAAGCTATTGACGAGGAGGAGGCCGTTGCTAAGCAGACCCCTGAACCTGCGAACGTGCCGCAGCAGGATTATGCCTGGGTGGACATAGCGGTGACGGGTCCTAACCGCCGGATTAGAATCCCCACGGGATACAACTTGTTGCTGGAGAGTGAGTAGGCCACATCGGACATGTCTTTGTCTGTACGGGGCTATCGAGGCGGAGTCTCTGAAGTCTGTAAGCAACAGATACCTGTCTCGTCGAGTTGCTGTTGCCGCCTTACAAGTATGATTCGGTCGTCGCTTCGCATTGTTTTCTTTTGAATTCTAAGGTTTCTTTTTCTTTTACCATTTTGACTTGTCTTCTCTTTTCACCGCTTTTTTTTATAGACCCTCATCTTGGAGGTGGAGCGGAGATGGAGAGAGCGGAACAAGGCTGCTGCCCTCCGAAAGGCATCGAAAAAGTACCGAGAAGTCCGGGACAAGCATAAGATGCTGGCGGACATCTACACTCAAGACCCCCAGTTTTGAGTCTTTCATGAGGGCTTGAAGGCAGCGGAGGAGCAGCTGCAAAAGCGTACGGCCCAACTGGAGAAGGCAGACGCAGACTTGTTGGTCGCTGTGACCCGGAGCGCTGAGTTGGAGAGTCTTCTCCAGCAGCGGGAGGGGGAGTTGGACCTTGGTCGTGTGGCGATGATGGAGGCGGCGGAATTGCGTGCCAAGGTTGATGCCCTATCAGCCGAGCTCAAGACAGCCACAGCCAAGGTGGCCGTTCCTCAGTAGGTGGAGACCGTTGCCCTGGCTGGCGATAAGTCCCGCGAGGCTCATGACATGCTCGTGTATGCTGAGGCAAGGCGGACCGTGTTTGAGGAGTTGCTAGCCTCTGGTAGAGCCACCGAGGCGGAGGTTGAGGCACAACATCACCTGGTCAGGGTCGTTCGTGAGGCTTGTAGGTATGACCCCGACTCTCTGAGCCAAACGGGCGGTTCCTTTACGGATGCGGACCAGCTGGGCACCGAATCCTGGATCGATAGGGTGTTCCAGGATGAAGGTGAGGGTGGTGCGACCGGTGCGGAGGAGGGCAATGGGGGTCATGGTGGTTAGCTAGGATTTTTTTTCTTTCTTCCTTGTAATCAAGACTCTTTTGTAATCTTGTGGTTTATATTAATAAGACTTTTGGCGAATCGTGATTTCTCGAGAACTGTTTATGCCTTCTTTGCGTCCCCTCTTTTTTTTTTTTACTTCTGCACTGCTTGGGACGTAGCCCTTTATTTATCATAGTTTCTTCTTGCGTCGTTAAGGCCTTAGCCTTTCAATTTTAATGGGGGAGACCGAAGTCTCTCTTTTTGTCGTTAAGGCCTTAGCCTTTTGCTCTTAATGGATGAGATCGTAGTCTCTCTTTTCGCCGTTAAGGCCTTAGCCTCTTGTTTTTAATGGAGGAGACTGTAGTATCTTATTTCGCCGTTAAGGCCTTAGCCTTTTGTTTTTAATGGAGGAGACCGTAGTCTCTCCTTTCGCCATTAAGGCCTTAGCCTCTTGTTTTTAGTGGAGGAGACCGTAGTCTCTCCTTTTGCCGTTAAGGCCTTAGCCTTTTGTCTTTAATGGAGGAGACCGTAGTCTCTCTTTTCGCCGTTAAGGCCTTAGCCTCTTGTTTTTAATGGAGGAGACTGTAGTCTCTCCTTTCGCCGTTAAGGCCTTAGCCTTTTGTTTTTAATGGAGGAGAGCGTAGTCTCTCCTTTCTCCATTAAGGCCTTAGCCTCTTATTTTTAATGGAGAGACCGTAGTCTCTCCTTTCGCTGTTAAGGCCATAGCCTTTTGTTTTTAATGGAGGAGACCGTAGTCTCTCCTTTCGCCATTAAGGCCTTAGCCTTCTATTTTTAATGGAGGAGACCGTAGTCTCTCCTTTCGCCGTTAAGGACTTAGCCTCTTGTTTTTAATGGAGGAAACCGTAGTCTCTCTTTTCGCCTTTCATACATTGGAGATGGCCGTAGCCTTTCTTATATTGGATATGGCCGTAGCCTTTCTTACATTCGAGATGGTCATAGCCTTTCTTACATTGGAGATGGCCGTATCCTTTCTTACATTTGGGATGGTGGTAGCCTTTCTTACATTTGAGATGGTCGTAGCCTTTCTTACACTTGAGATGGCCGTAGCCTTTCTTATATTGGAGATGGCCGTAGCATTTCTTACATTTGAGATGGCCGTAGCCTTTCTTACATTGGAGATGGCCGTAGCCTTTCTTACATTTGGGATGGCCGTAACCTTTATTACATTTGAGATGGTCGTATCCTTTCTTACATTTGAGATGGACGTAGCCCTAGTCCCTGTGATACGCCATTCGTGCCGATCGGCGGTATGCTTGGGGTATCAGAAATACCTTGTAAACGCTTTCGGGTATCTCTTTCGTCGCCTTATTAAAAACCTCTCCGAGAAAATCCAATTGGGACAAAACTCGGATGAGGGAAGAAGAGTACGGCTTGGGGGATACCTTTCAGAAGTGGAAACGTTTGAGGTGTGAGATGTTCCAGTTATTTTGGAGTATCTTTCCATTCATGGCTTCTAACTTGAAGGAGCCTTTGTCTGCTGCTGCGATGATTTTATAGGGACCGTCCCAATTGGTGCCCAACTTCCCTTCGTTAGGGTCTTTGGATGCCAGTGTTTTGGCCTTTAGCACATAGTCGCCTATCTTGAGCGGACGGATTTTTGTTCTTTTGTTGTAGTATCTCTCGACCTGCTATTTTTGGGACACTATCCTGATGTGGGCCATTTCCCTCCTTTCTTCGGCTTCGTCTAAATCTTGTAGTCGGCTCGCGTCGTTCTCCTCTCAGCTGGTGTACGAGTATCTGAGGCTTGGTTCGCCGACTTCGACTTGTATGATGGCGTCGGTCCTGTAGACTAATGAGTAGGGAGTCTCTCCTGTGGAGGATTTGGGGGTGGTCCTATGTGCCCATAATACTTCTGGCAGCAGCTCGGGCCACTATCCTTTGGCGTCTTCGAGTTTTTTCTTCAAGATGTTTAGTATGGTCTTGTTGGACGACTATGCTTGACCGTTGGCGGCTAGATGATATGGCGTTGAGAGTATTCTTTTGATACGCCATTTATCGAAGAAGTCGGTTGTCTTTTGTCCTATGAACTGTCGTCTGTTGTCACACGTTATCTCTTTGGGGATGCCGAAGCGACATATGATGTTTTTCTAGATGAAGGCTATGACCTGTTGCTCGCGGATCTGGGCGTAGGTACCTGCTTCCACCCACTTAGAGAAATAGTTAGTTAAAACTAATAAGAAGCGTACCTTCCCTCGTCCGATAGGTAGTGGTCCGACTATGTCCATTCCCCATTTGATGAAGGGCCATGGAGATGTGACCGAGTGGGGGGGCTCTCCTGGGTGATGTATCAGGGGGAGCAAACTTTTGACATTTTTCGCATTGGCGGACGTATTCCGCCGCGTCCTTTTTCATGGTGGGCCAGTAGTATCTAGCCCGTATCAGACATCGCACGAGTACTCGGTTTCATGTGTAGACGCCGCAATGGCCCTCGTGGACCTCCTCTAACACCGGCGTCGTCTGGTTGGGGCCTAGGCACTTAGCTAGGGGTCCTCCAAAAGTTCTTTTGTAGAGGTCGTTATTCACCAAACACTACTTCGCTGCTTGTGTGCGAAGCTTTCTCGCTTCTTTTTTGTCGTGTGGTAGGTTTCCATCCTGCAAATATGATACAAATTGATTGCGCCAGTCCCAAGTTAGATGCTGGGAGAGTACCTCGTTGTGGTCGATTGCGGAGTGCAGGATAGTGACGATGCTTTCTTTATTCAGGTTGGTGGCTGTCGTGGCCAATTTAGCCAATCCGTCTGCTTCAGCATTGTGTACCCTACGAACTTGTTCGAAGCGGCATTCGTCGAATTGGGCCATCAGCTTGCAGATCTCCGCTTGGTATTTTTGCAACCTCTGCTCCTTGACCTGATAAGTCCAGGTGACTTGATTTACCACAAGTTACAAGTCACAATGTAGGACCAACCGGCGGACCCCATACCTGGCGGCTAGTTTTAAACCTGTAATAACAGCTTCGTACTCTGCCTCGTAGTTAGTCATCTTGGGGCATTGTATGGACTGGCGAATGAATTCGCCCGTGGGGACTTCGAGGTCGAGTCCCAATCCTGATCCCGAGGCGTTTGTGGCCTTATCGGTGTGGAGTATTTAGGGTTCAGTGTTTGGAGTTCTTTGCATGGCCTCCTTCTCTGCCTCAGGCGAGATTTTGACACTGAAATCGGCCACGAAGTAGGCGAGGACTTGTGATTTGATGGCAGTTCTGGGGATATAGGTGATGTCGTGCTCGCTGAGCTCTATGGGCCACCTGGCGAGACGGCCCGATAGTTCGGGCTTGTGCAGGATGCTTCTCAGAGGGAAAGTGGTCACCACTCGGATGGGATGGCATTGGAAATAGGGTCTTAGCTTTCTGGAAGCCGTGACCAGTGCCAACGCCCATTTCTCGAGGTGTGGATACCGGGTGTCGGCGTCCACTAGAGTTTTGCTAATGTAATAGATAGGTGATTGCATACCTTTTTCTTCACGGATGAGCACTGCGCTGACCGCGACCTCTGATATGGCCAGATATGACAGTAAGGGTTCACCCGGCTTTGCTTTCGTCAACAATGGTGGCGACGACAGATACGCTTTCAGTTCTTGGAGGGCTTTGACGCATTCGTCATTCCAGTGGAATCCATTGTCTTTTCTCAACACACTGAAGAATTTGTGGCATCTATCTGACGATCGAAAGATGAAGCGAGAGAGGGAGGCTATTTGGCTTGTCAACTTCTGAACCTGTTTCTTGCTGTTGAGTGCTTCGAGTATCGAGGCGATCGCCTTAATGGTCGGGGTTGACTTAGATCCCTCTTTGGGATACGAGAAAGCCAAGGAATTTCTTGACTCCACGCCAAAGTCGCATTTCTCGGGGTTCAGCTTCATTCCGTATTTGTTCAATATCTCGAAGACTTCTCGCAAATGATCGATATGATCCTCCTTTCTCGCTGATTTCACTATCATGTCGTCGATGTAAACCTCCATAGTTTTCCCAAATTGCTCCTTGAACATCTTGGTGACTAGCCTTTGGTAAGTAGCCCCCGCGTTCTTTAGCCCGAAGGGCATCACTTTATAACAGTAGGTGCCTTGGTGGGTGATGAATGTGATTTTCTCTTGATCCTTCTCGGCCATTAAGATTTGGTTATAACCGGAGTACGCGTCCAAGAAGCTTAGTAGTTCATGCCCGGCGGTGGTATCGATCAGTTGGTCGATATGAGGGAGGGGGAAGGAATCCTTAGGGCAGTCCTTGTTCAGGTCGGTTAAGTCCACACACATCCTCCATTTCCCACTCTTTTTTTACCATTACCACGTTGGCGGCCCATTGTGGGTATTTCAACTCACTGACGGAGCCATTGGCTAGCAACTTGTCTACTTCTTCGCGGACCGATATGTGATAGTGGCGTTGAATTTTCTCCTGATTTGCTTTACCGGTGGATGTAACGGGTCCGCGTTGAGCCGGTGGATGGAGAGATCCCTAGCATGTCTGCATCGGAAAAAGTGAACGTGCCTGCATGTTTAGTTAAAAATTAATGATACTTACCCGAGTCGGCGAGCCCGTAACCGATGTATGCCTTCTTTTCGGGTCATCGTGATCTAGTTGAACTGGGTCGAGATCTTCGACCGTAGCTTTGCAGGCTTCCACGACGTTTGGACTCTTATGGTATTGGCTGTCGGGTCCGCTTGGGTCCCCGACATGGCTGATTGCTATGCTTCTGCGCTCGCCCCGTTCAATTGCCGGGTGTGGGCGCGGTCTTGAGTTATTTTATAGCACTCCTGCGCTGTGCGTGGCTCCCCTTTAATGCTGAAGATTCCCCACGGGGTAGGGAATTTGACAACTTGGTATAATCTTGAGGGGACCGCTCACATGGCATGTATCCATGGGCGCCTAATGATGATGTTGTAGGTTATCTCTTGGTTCATCACATGGAAGGTAGTCTCAAGGGTGACTCCTCCTGCGAGGACGGGTAGGGTCACTTCTCCCAATGTGCGCTCTACTGCATTGTTAAAACCAGTTAGAGTTATGCAGCGAGGGGTTATCTTGTCCTCAAGTCCCATCTTTGAGAGGACTCTCGGATGGATTGATGCGGGCGCCGCTTCCGTCATCGATCATGACTCTCCTGACATCCGTACCAATGATACGTAAAGTAATAACTAAAGCATCATAATGAGGGAAACACAAACCGTCGGCGTCAGACTTATCGAAGGTGATACTTCCTTCGAGGTCATCGTACTGTTCGTGGGAGATGGTCCTCTTTAGTTTGTGCGTGTTGGCGAACTTGACGTGATTAATGGCGACGTCGTTCCCTTCTCCGACGATCATATTTACTGTGCGTGTCGGAGAGGGTGGTTTTCGAGGTCCCTGGGAGTGCTCTTGTCCGCGCGCAAAACTGGCTTTCCCTTTGTTGCTGAGCAGTTCCTTCAGGTACCCCTGGTTTAGCATCCTCACGACTTCTTTCGTAGGCCGATGCATTCTTCGGTCCTGTGCCCTCGTTCCTGGTGAAACTCGCACAAGACATTTGATTTCCTGGTGGCGGGGTCTGATTTCATCTTTTGGGGCCACTGCACCTTGGTGCCAAGCTTCTCCAGTGCCTACACTATTTCTGATGGAGAGACGCAGAAGTTATGTGAAGAAAGTAAAGGGGGCGTACCTCGTTCGTTCCTGAGTGGGGTGAGGTGGAGTTGCATGGCATCCGTATGGCGAGGGGGCGGAAGTGGGGACCTCATATAAGGCTGGTGTCGCTCTTTACTGGGACGAGGGGGAAGTTCCCGGCGTCCCTCATGTCGTCGGTCTCTCCTTGTGTCCGGATGCACGACGGCTAGCCATCGGGTTGGTCCGTTGAGATCCTCCTCGTTTGCCCGTACCTCGGCGCAGTAGGCGTTGTGGATCTCGTCCCAGGTCATGGGAGGATACTTCATGAGCCGGCTTAGCAGTTTTTGGTAGCTCTGGAGTTGTCCCTGCTGAGTCCGTTCTGGAAGGCCACTACCACCATTCCTTCTGACACGTTCGGCAGGCTCATTCTTACCCTATTGAACCTGGCGAGGAAGTCCCTGAGGCCTTCGCCCGTGGTTTATCTCACGGCGAAGATGTCGTTCACCCTTGCTTCTGCTTTCTTAGTGTCAGCATGTGCTGTGACGAACTTATCCGCCATTTCCTCAAAGGTTGAGATTGCTTTGGCAGGTAGTTGGGAATACCAGGTCAAGGCTCCCCCTATCAGTGTTTTGCCGAACTTTTTCAGCAACACTGATGGTACTTGTTCCTTAGACAAGTCATTACCTTTCACGGCGGTGACATAGTGGATGAGATGATCCTCAGGATCGGTGGTTCCGTCGTACACTTTCAAGTAGGGGGCATCTTGAAGGTCTTCGGGGTGGTGTAGGGTGCGGCTTCTTTGGAGTAGGGTTGTTCTACAAACCTTCGTACGTCCCGTTTGGGTAGCAGTTTAGGTGCTCCGGGGATCTTGTCAACCCTATCTTGGTGCTCCTTCATTTAGTCACGGAGGGCCTGATTTTTGCTTTCCATTTCTTCCATCTTCCTCAGGATGGAGGCTAACGTGTCATCGTGTGCTTGTGTTTCGACGGTTTGGCCGTCGGTTCGTGTTCTTTCCTGTCCATCTGTTGCGGCGATGTTGCTCGTTGTTGGTGTTGCATTCTCGCAGCCTCGTAGTGGTTTTTCCACTAAGCTGCTCAGGGTACTGGTCAGCCATTCTTCCAGTAACTTCTTGACTGCTGGGGGTGCTTCTTTTGGAGTGGAGGTGTCCCTTTCCTGCGGGGTTGCAAGGTTCCTAAGGGGGAGGGGGGTGAGGCTCCTGCCTCGAGTGCGACGCCAGGGGTAGCGTTGATGGCAGCGCTACCACCGGCCTCGTTCATGGAACTCAGGAGGTTGGTGGTAACTTCTACCACATCTTTGGATCGAGTGTCATTTTCGACCATTTCTAGAATCCCCACAGACGGCGCCAAATTGTTTGTCCCAAAGGCTATCGGTTGCTTTATGGGTTAGGGACAATCAAAAAATAAATGAAGGGTAAATCGGAATCAATGGTAATATATCTTAAAGATCGACCTTTGGATTCGTGTATATGTTTTTCTTATAAGAATGTGATGGAGCTTAATCAAGTGTTTGAACAAGTAAGCAATAAAGAGATAACAATAGAGAGAGAATGGCAGAGAGAAAGAGTTGTATTATTAATAATCAATAATCATCTGCTTACAAACGAGGGGGACCCCTCCTTATATAGAAGGATGACCCCCTCGCCGACATATTACATCGTCCCAAAGTTATTGCAATTACAACGAAAGTATAGGGGATGGGGAGTCGGGACGTCTGCTCGGGCGAGCCTGCTGATACGCCACTATGGACGAGGGTGTATCCTCTTCATCGTACGGACACGAAGGAGGATGTCGTCCGAATGTCAACGGCCGCGTAAGGGGGCGTGCTCGATCCGTATTGCATCCGAGTCGCCCCCATATATATATATATATATATATATATATATATATATATATATATATATATATAGATAGAGAGAGAGAGAGAGAGAGAGAGAGAGAGAGAGAGAGAGAGAGAGATGGTAGTTTTTATTTTTTATATATATTTAAATTCAAAAATAATAACCAATAACTAAATATTAACTAAATAACTAATTATGCAATGTAGCTGTTTTTTAGGCTGCCACTTGGCTTAAGGAGAGGTTTTTCCCTCTCTTTTTAATAATCTCTATATCTATATCTATATATTATTAAAAGAAGAGGATAAAACCATCTCCGTAAGGTAAGTAGCAAAATAAAAATAAAAAGCCACATGGCATAATTAGTTACTATTTAGTTAATGGATAATAAAATATCAAATCTGCTTTTAATTTTCGCATGAAGTCATATTAGCTATTGAATGTGAAACGCAGGGAATAAAACACAAGCATTGCAAGCAACACTTGTTTAGATTAATCCTTGTATAGATTCAACATAAAGTAATATAGTGTTTGATTAGAGAGAATAAGAATAGTGACACCCATTCTTAATCAGTTCCGTAAGAGTTGGCTCATGCCGGAGGGAGCATCTAGTATCCAGCTGAGCAAGTCTATCTAGCTAGCACGACATGACCCATAAATAATTCCAACTAAGCCAACTTGCAAACGTGGCTCCACTCATCAGTAGTAATGGCTTACGCATCATTTAGCTAGGCTAAATCAAACCTCAACAACTATGACGCAATATATTTGGTATCCACCCTCTTCCTCCAACTACTTCTGACCACTATAAAAGGGAATCAAGCATAGCATCCAACTTCTGGAAATCAAACTTTCTTCTCACTTAAAGGCTCTCAATCACCATTTTATTATCTCCTTTTATACATTGTGTCCATTATTTCTTCAGTGTTCTTTATTATTGAATTCATCCTGCTACACAGCTATCATCATCCACATTGATCATATAAGAAAAAGATAATCGCATAACTAATGCAGCCTTTGGTTAGTTAGAGGTGTTAAATAATGGGAAAAAGTAATACTTAACCATGAACTATGTAAAATGGTTAGAGACTAATTAATCTCTAATCCTAATATTCAGCACCAGGAATTGCCACCGGTGCCCCTCTACTCCAAGTTGTTTGTCGCAACAACCTATGTAATGGAGGAGAACCATAAGCAAGCAAAATCGTATAGCATTGTCCTGATTAACTTTTTTGTCAAACAAGGTACTTATATCAGTAAACACTGCACATCACTTTCAGAATAAACAAAAGCTTAGAAAGAAGGAAAAGAAAAAAGAAAAATAGAAATGAGTAGACTGAGAAGTTCCACCCAATGAAACGGCAAAAATGAAGCTTGGGCTGCAAATAAATAATGGTCAATAGGGACCGTGAAGCAGAAGAAAGCTGCGGAGTTTATGAGGGTATTACTGCTCTGCATTATACTGATATATGCAGAGTTAAAACCAAGAGCTCTAGCAGGTGGACCAACAAAATTTACCCAGAAAGGTATCTTACCATTCTGGTATCCCAGGCAAGCATAAGCAGATAGTCCTTTTTTTTTTTTTTAACTGTGGTTTCCGGGCATGGCAGATAGAGTCTTCTGTTATCTTAATATGTTGAGAAACTTCAGCTAACAATGCAATGATACAAGGCCTGTAGACTAATCTTGACAACTTTCATTCTAACCCAAAGTTGACCCTTGAAAAGGCAACAAAGTTGCAAAAACAGACAAGTAAGATGCCACACTGGTTCATGCGTAAAACACACCTACCTAAATCTCCCGCTGAACACATCTATGCCCTCTTTTTATCTTGTAATGGTCCTTTGGGAGTTTTGCTCAAAACCTCGGCATCAAAGACAGCATATATTTTCTTGATTTCCTGCACTGCTTTCTCAGCGAATGGATCCACTTTATCGTCATACTTCTTACTGTATGAATGACTACATATGCGGGTTCACTAGGAGGAAGACCATGAAAAAGTGTATCAGTTAAGAAGATATAGCAAATACAAAAGGAACATAAGATCACAGAAAAATTGCACTGACATATGTAAAACAGTGTCAAGAAGTTGCAGCAATTGCTCACAACTGAGAAGACCCATAGATCAGCAATGACGGCGAGGAACTTCTTCAGATCTCTCCCAGATGCAATTTCACGCAACACTGTAAGAGCATGGTTAATTCAATCTGCAGAGCAGAAGGGAACTCAAGGCAGGCTTTGGCTCCTCTGGAAGATGAACTTCTGGGATATCTGGTGGTTTCTTGTTAGTAAAGTTTGCTTCATTGCACAACAAGACAATGCAAGGGTGAAGATCAAAGGTGACAATTAGACCGATCAGGTGGTACTCGAGCATTCAAAAGAACCGAGAAGAATGTATGCTAACAGATATCCTTTTATTCCTCCGCAGAAAGTCCACCAGGAGATCTGCTTCCACCAAAATATTCATGAACCGGCTCTCTTCTCCAAACAGCATCGAAATTTTTATCTTGACCAGTGCTAGTGACCCCTCTGCCACAGCCATAGGATCATCCTCACTGAGCTGCGATTCAAGTACCAAACCCGAGATACAAAAGGAACCTGAAAGACTTGAAAGTAAAAAACTATTACTGTATTGCCCAGCAGTAAGCAGATAGATACAAGCTCACATAAGCTTACAGTATCATCGATCTCATCAAAGACTAACAAAAAAAAGAAGAGACGAAACGTGAGCAAGACATTAAACAATGAAAAGTATATTACCAGCATGAAAAGACTAACCTGACGAAAGCCTTCGTGTTCACGTTGTCATAGATTGAGGACACTCCGCTACATGTCATCTTCCAAATCCACATGTCATGTTCTCTTGCAACCGAAATAAAATATGTTATCCCTTGATCAGCAAAAGAATAAATTCATGGACTTGAAAAATATGAATGAACCTTATTGGTACCATAGCAAATAGGAGGTGAAAGGTCCAATTGTAGGACTCATGCTAGCAACAGCTCAAAAGTTGACATAAAAGAATATTGAGGACAAGGTTTGTATGACACCTTCTCAGTCATAGTAATATTATGGCTACTCCACCGTCAGCAAGTTACAGAGAAAATATATCATTGACAGCTGCCCTTTATGGGAACAACTTCTATCATCAGCTGACAATCCCTTGTTTGCGCCCGGTGTCAGCTCAAGAGAAGACATTGCCTCTAGGTTTTGACAATATTTCAAATTGTTGTGCATATTGTACAAAGAATTATTTTTCTGTAAATTTCTTCTTCTAAGCTTATTCATCAGAAAATAACTGAATATGCCAGCAAATGGCCTTAAAACAAATTTACTGCTTAAAATTATAACCACCAATTTGATCGGCTCTTCTACGGTCATTAATTGCCTAGTGAGATTCCTCACCAGGACGATCCCGACATTTCATTCTTCTGAAAATCTAGTAAGAAATGAAAATTTTCCTCTTGATGAACCGCCAGTGTCCCTATAGTTGGAAACATCAAACATACCATCCATAAACCAACATACCTACGTCACCAGATTAGCGTCAGATGCGTAGTAGCAAGATGGATCAACAATCTTCTTATGTGCAGGATAAGACTCAACATGGTACCCTGAAAGCGCTTCCAATCATCTTATAATGTGAAGCTTAAGCACAGCATGCCATTGGAACTCATCTTCAAATGTCTCAACAATTAACCTGAAAAGCACATCAAAGAAACATGTGATCAATCTGCAAGTTGAGCATCTGTATTATCTTCCAGAAAACTCTCAAGAGCACCCTAGATTTAAAAAATAAAAATGATCAGACAACAACAACTATGCCTCAGTACAAAACAAGTTGGGGTCGGCTATATGAATCCTCACTTCTCCATTTAAGCTCAACTCATGTCATCATCATACCAAATCAAATAAAAGCGAAAAATAAGTTTTATATATATATATATATATATATATATATATATATATATATATATATATATGTGTGTGTGTGTGTGTGTGTGTGTGTGTGTATAAAACAGTATTAATAATAACAATAATAGTAGCAGATCTCTAGCAAGTCCAAAACCTATTCCCAACTAGTAGATATCACCTATATGGATCTTTTACTTCCATTGTGTCCTATTTAGCTAGTCTGATGAACAATATCTAATCGGACATGCCCACATACAGCAAAAATGAAGTTAGTAAGACCTTCCTCAACTTGTAAATGAGCAGGTAAGATCAGCAGATGCAGAACAAACTCATGCATTTGCTTTAGTGAATCACATTGCTGTACAACTGATCTCCACATAATTTATCTTTTGTGGAAGGAGAAAACTTCAAGAGATGATGCCCTTTGTCACTTCTGGCAACTGAAGAAGAATAATTAACTTTAAGTTGCCACAAGCAGCTCATAGGCAACGATGTTGAAGAACCTAATAAGGCAATTAAAAATAATATGGACTCATAACCTCATTGATTGAGATTGTCTATAAGCATATTTGTCCAACAAAACCCCTTACTAATTCTAGAACTGAACCTAATATAGAAATCTTTTGTTTGCCAGTTGACTTAAGTCAACCGTCAAATAAAGATATTTTCAAAGATTTATCTTATCTATAGAGTTTATTGCAGCTTCACAAATGAAAAGCTCCATTTATGCCAACTCCATTGATATTCACTAAGTATCGCTATCTGGACCAACATTAGCAAGCGGTAATCACAGCCATTTGGATCCGTAGTAATAACACCCATGAACTTGCAAAGATGATCAGATTCCAACATTACAACTCTTTTTGATCCTTTAATCCACTACTCAGAGCATTCTATATCAAAAACTATCCACCTTAACAATATTCTAAAGCACAACTGCAAAACAAGCATAGGTTATGCAAAAGAAAGTAACCGGGCACCTAATTTAAATGTGCTTCTGTCAAATTGATAGCTTGAAAGAAGTTGTAATCTTGGATTGGATCCTTTCTTTGCTATTACGGACTCCTTCTTTGCCACCAAAATGGTAACTGGATTTTCTTGACTGATCTGTCTTAATAAAGCAACATATATACGTTTCACTAACTGAATTTCCAAGTTTTGACAATTTGTACAGTAATGTAAAAGCCATTATTCAAAAGAAAAAACTAAACAAAGAACTAAAGAAAAATTCATTACCCCAAATCTCAAAGGCCAAGCTGGTTGCTGATAAACTACAGTATCCTGTCCACAAAGGTCATCAATACCGAGGTACATAGTGGATGAACTAAAATACCTTTTTATTCTTGTAGCCCATACATCCACTCTTCTATTAGTTCAAGGTTAGGCTTATAACCAACATCCTTCATATTGATGGTTAAATGACCCAACATATCATATATCATGTCGCTCTGAGGATGCTTCCTATCTCTAGACACAAAACAGCTTGGATAGCCAGAAGTACCAATCCAACTACATCCAACCTCCTTTGACAATCCCATTTTGCGCATTCCTCTTCTTACGTTATCGACAGACTGCCACTTTCCTTCCTCTGCATATATATTTGAAAGCAGAACATGATAACCAGATATTCTGTCACTCCCCTCTAATTCAAGCAGCTTACTGGAAACAATTTTCCCCAATTCAAAATTTCTATGGACTCTGCAGGCAGCAAGGAGTGATCCCCATATTCCCAAGACATTACCCTCTTCGCCCAACTGTTTAGCAAAATTATGAGCTTCATCCAACCGTCCAACTCTTCCTAACATGTCAACCACACAAGCATAGTGCTCTGCTGAGGGCTGAATCCCGTATTCTTCGTCCATCATCTCAAATATTTGAAGACCTTCATCAACCAATCCAGTGTAGCTGCAAGCAGACAAGATTGCTACAAAGGTAACAGCATCTGGTTTTAAACCATTTTCCCGCAAAGTGTAGAACAGCGCAAGAGCTTTTTTACCCATCCCATGCTGACCATATCCCAGAATCATATTTGTGTATGTCACAGAGTTCTTCTCAGGGGATTTTAGAAAAATGCTTTCAGCGTAATGAATGCTGCCAGATTTTGAATACATGTCTACCAAAGCGGAGACAACATAAACATTGTTCTCAAACAAATTGCGAATTGCAAAACAATGTAGCTGCTTGCCTATTGCTATACTTCCTGACTGACTGCATGCTGGGAGAAGTGATGCTAAGGTAACAGCATTCGGTTTCACATTCTGCTCCAGCATCTCCTTGAAGACCACAAAGGATTGTTCAATTAATCCATTTTGAGTGTTTCCAGCAATCATGGCATTCCATGTGGCCTGATCTTTATCATTTGTGCAGTTTGACTGAAATATTGCTTGTGCTTCTCTAATCATGCTAGATTTGGCATACATGTCTATCAGGTAACTCTCCATCCCTTCAAATTGAATATTGTGCCTCAGAAGATAAGCATGGGTCTGTTTACCGATTTTCCTGTCCCTGAGATTTGATGCCGCAGAAAGCAGAATAGTAATTGTTATAGCATCAATTGCAACCCCCAGCTTTTGCATCTCATATACTAGCATCAAAGCCTCATCATCAAGTCCATTTTGTACCAAAGCAGACACCATGGTGTTCCACGACACTATATCTCTTTCCTCCATTCCACTAAAAACTTTAAAGGAATCACCAACATGGTTACACCTAGAATATGTGGCAACCATAGCATTTAGCAAAATAACCTGTGAATCCATGCATTTCTTTATCAGACATGCATGTAGCTGTTGAGCAAACTCCAAATGCTGCAACTGTGAAGTTGCCGTAAGAGCGGATACAAATGTCACATCATCAATAGGAACACCATCCTCTGCTTCTACAGCTCCAAGAAAGAGATCAAGTGCTTTAAAAGGAAAATTGTTCTGAATGTACCCGCTAATCATAGAGTTCCAAATCTCTGTATTTCTTTCACAACTATTCTCAAATATTCTGCTCGCCAAATCAATGCAACCAAGATCAGCATACATAACAATCGCAGCACTAACAACAAACAAGTCATTTACATATTCATTACCCAATTTCACAAGCGAACCATAAAGAACATCAGCGACTCTAGCATCCCCTATTTCAGAGACAGCAGGAAAAATATTAACAAAACTTACAACAGTCGGCTTAATGCCTATTCTCATCATCATAACAAAACACCTAACTGCTTCTGAAAACCTCTTCCTTTTAACATACCACGAAAATATGGTATTCCAAGCAACAACATTTCTTTTACGCATAGTTCTAAACACTCTTTCAACTAAATCACAACAAGAACCATTTTCGAATCCGAGACAAGTGGAATACATATTCAACAAAGAATTACACACAATCCTACTAGGGTGAATACCCGAGCGAAGAATGTGACAGTGCACGGCTTTACCTACAAGAATCTGTTTTGTCTCAGCGCAAGCTTTGAGAACAGAAGAATAAGTATACTGATCACATGTCAATGAACCCAAATGTTTCAATCGGGAATAGAATGAAATGGCTTCATGGGACATGTTGTTACAGATAAAACCAATGATAATTGTGTTCCATAGGACAGTACTCGGTTGAGGAATTGTGTCGAACAGTTGGCATGCGAGATGGGGTTGGCCTTGTCTGCAAAGTTCGCCTAAACGGTAACGAATTGTTCTGGCTTTGGACTCGTTTTTTATAGTGCATTGTTGTTCGTCGGTGAGAGTGTTGCCGTGGAGTAGAGAAGAGAAGTTTGGGTGATGGGTTAAGGTTAAAGAAGCTGGGGATTGGGAGAAAGTTGAGGAAGAGAAAGGAAGAGGAAGAGCTGAGGAGGACATTGTCAAACGCATTGGGACCTCAAAACTAACAAAAGTCCCAAGCTCGGGAACTCTTCGAGGATAAACTGGTAGTTATAATTTCAACTGCTACTTATCTTTATGCGAAATATCAAACCGCACCTACATTTTACTACAGTAGTTTGTATATTCATATTATTTTTGTTGGACTAAAAATTATTTAAAAAGAGTTATTCGTTTAATGTTTTCTTCAAGGACAGGATTTGATTAAACAACTTCTTTGTAACATATTTTTAGCTACAAATTCTTTGTTAATAAAATACTTCAAGTAAATAATAATTGCTCTTGTAGTTCAGTTGGTTAGAGCACCCGTTTAGTAAGCGGGAGGTCTTGAGTTCAACTCTCAACAAGAGCAGAAATACATTATTTTTTCCTTCAAGCCGATTGGATGGATTCGAGACAGGGAGGCTCGGTTATTGGGTACACATACACATTTGGTACAGGATGTCATGGATAAGGTCAACAAGAGCATTAATACATTGCTTTTTCCTTCTTCTTGTGAATATTCATAATTTTTTTTAAGATTCTTCAATGTTCTTACCTGGAGTGCAAGTGTAGGCCAGTTCTTGCCACTTGTGGAGTTTGCCTACAACAACAACTATAAGTCGAGCATCTAGATGGCTCCCTTTGAGGCATTATATGGTAGACAGTGTCAATCGTCGGTTGGATGGTTTAAGCCGGGGGAGGCTCGGTTATTGGATACAGGATGTCTTGGATAAGGTCAAACTTATTTAATTTTGGTCAGTTTTTGCCACTTTTGGAGTTTGCCTACACCAACATATATCAGTCGAGCATCCAAATAGCTCCCTATGAGGCATTATATGGTACACGATTGTGATCGTCGGCTGTATCGTTTGAGGCCGGGGAGGCTCGATTATTGGATACAGATTTGGTACAGGATGTCTTGGATAAGGTCAAAATTATTCAGCATCGATTTTGCACAGCTCAATTCAGGCATAAGAGTTATGATGACCGCAAAGTTCGGGATGTTGCAATCATGGTCGGAGAGCGAGTTTTGCTCCGGGTTTCACCCATGAAGGGTGTAATAAGGTTCAGAAAGAATGGCACGTTGAGCCCTAAGTACATTAAACCTTTTGAGATTCTTCAAAGAGTAGGTGTGGTGGCTTATAAGCTCACATTGCCACCCACTTTATCAGCAGTTGATCCTGTATTCCATGTGTCCATGCTCCTGAAATATCACGGCAACTATTCTAGTCCGGCACGTTCGTCACTTGAGATCAAAGAGTTATCCTTCAGTTCGAGTGCAGTGGAGAGGTCAGCCCGTTGAGGTAGCTACTTGGGAGTCCGAGTCGGACATGTAGAGTAAATGTTCCCACCTTTTCACCAGCCATGTACTTTTCTATACGTGTTCGAGGACGAACGGTTATTTTAAAAGTGGAGAATGCCATCGCATCTTATGTTTTTTAACCTAGTTCCGCGCTTTGAAGCATTAAAAGCCTTATTTTTACCCTCCCTAATTTGCATGCGCAGTCCAGGCGTGTTTCTAGAAGCTTTAATGTTTAAAACTGTGAAAAATATGAATTTTTACTGTGGAAACTATTTGCGTTGACCTTTATCAATATTTTAAGAAAACAGACTCGGGTTCATATTTTGATGATCCCGATGGGTTTGTATCGTGATTTGGTACTTGGGCGTATGCCCAGAATCCAATTCGGAAGTCCCTAGCCCGAGTTATCATACTTTGTAGAAATTTAAAACTTAAAGACTTAATGAAATTGAAATATTTGACCAATGGTTGACTTTTTGGACATCGGGTGCGTATTTTGGTTTCGGAATTCGGTATAGATCCAATACCATATTTATGACTTATGTATGAGATTTGGTGAGAAATAAAGTTGGTTCGACGTGATTCAGACATCGGGTTTGTGAAAATAGAAGTTTCAAAGTTTTCTTAAAAGTTTCATTTGATTTGGTGCTCAATTCGTAGTTCTAGGTGTTATTTTGGCAATTTGATCGTGCGATCAAGTTTGCACGATGTATTTTGACTTGTGTGCATTATTGGTTTGGAGCCTTGAGGGCTCGGGTGAGTTTTGGATAGTCTAAGGCATGAAATTTGACTTAGAGAATGTTGTTGGATGTTTAAGTTTTGTTGCAGGCGTCTAATCTCACATTTGCGAGATCAGGTGTCGCATTTGCGACCTCTGAGGGGTTTGCATTTGTGATCTACTCATCGCAAATGCGAAGAGTAGCCGGGCCACCAT
Organism: Nicotiana noctiflora; assembly: GCA_032618575.1. NCBI lineage: Eukaryota > Viridiplantae > Streptophyta > Magnoliopsida > Solanales > Solanaceae > Nicotiana > Nicotiana noctiflora. The sequence continues at coordinate 63,233 of JASVEL010011801.1, forward strand.
ATACTCGCATTTGCGAACTTGTCCTGTCCTCTTTTTGCGAAGGCAGAGTCACATTTGCGACTCAGAACTATTTTGAGATCTTCGCATTTGCGAAGGAAAGGCCACATTTGCGAGGGTTGCAAGGTTCGCATTGGCGGCTGTTTTATCGCATTTGTGATCACTGAGATTTCTGAGGGTGTTCGTAATTGCGACCTCTTTCTCGCAATTGCGATGTTCTCAAATGCGAATATGATATCGCATTTGCGACATTTGCAGCTAGTAAAACTTGACTTAGACGGGATTTTGCTCATATTTCAAAACAAGAAACCTCATAGGAGATTTTCCCAAAGAACCTTTCTTCCCCAAATTATTGGTAAGTGATTCTAAACTAGTTTCTTTCAATCTTTCACTACTTTTTCTAAGATTTCAACATAAAATCTAGAATTTTCATGGTAGAAATTGGGGGAGAGGGGGGGGTTGGTAGAATTAGAGATTTTTGAAAAATAGGAATTTAGACCTCAAATTGAGGTAATATTCCAAACAAATTACATGACTGGTCTTAGGGGTGAATGGGTAAACGAATTTTTGTCCAAATTTCAGGTTTGGACCAAGCGGCTCGGGGTGTTGACTTTTATTGATCAATGACCTAAATTGAATTGTTTACAATCATGGGCAGTTCCTAAGGCTTAATTTGAATCGTTTGGTTGGTAAATTTCTAGATTCTATTGGTTCGGAGGCTTGTTTGAAAGGCAAAGCGGTGGTTGAGCTTTGAGTTTGGTGTTTGGAGCGAGGTAAGTGTCGTGGTTAACCTTGACTTGAGGGATTAGGACTTACTTGTCTATTTGCTATGTGCTTAGATGTTAGGTACATCGTATTATATGAGGTGACAAGTACTTATGCGTTGTTGTCGGGTTATAGCATGCTGGTGAGACTTGTTCTTGTAATTACTGCTTTCCTTGATCGTATTATTCATGCTTAGACTAGTTTATTATTGAATTGATCGTTCTTATCATGTGTTTACGAACTTTTGGTGATAATTGAGTATTGATTTCAAAGTTGAGGTTGGTATTGTGGAACCAAATAAGAAAGTAAGGCTTGTTCTTGTTATTTTCATCTCCATGTTGTTATTTGTCAATTACTTAATGGTAAGGGAGAGTGATAATGCATGAAAGGTGATGTCGTACCATGTTGTGAGTGTTAATGCACGAAGGGTGAAGTCGTGCTATATTGTGAGTGTTAATGTATGATGGATGATGCCGTATTATATTGTGAGAGTTATTGCACGAAGGGTGATGCCGTGCAGTTTCATTGTTCCACTGTGAGGTCGAGAGTTAAAAGTACGAAGGGCGATGCCATTCACTTTTCTTTACCATGTTTAATTATTTTCACTGGTTCAAGGCGTATTGACTATTCTGGTTATCATTTCTATTGTGATTCTCTTCTCTCGTATCCCCCTCAGCATGCACCCTCCTGATATTACTTTTTTAGCTTCTATTTGTTGTATTTTGTACATATACTAGTTAAGTTTCACAAGTTTATTATATAGGTGTCTTGTCATATCCTCGTCACTACTTCGTCGTGATTAGGGTCGACACTTACTAGTACATGGAATCGGTTGTACTGATAATACACTTTGTACTATTATGTAGATATTGGTACCGACCCTAGCTAATCGTGAGGTTAGCAGTTGGACTTGCTCGTTAGGAGACCCAAGGTAGATCTATTGGCGTCCGCAGACCTGGATTCTCTTCTTAGCCTTATCATTTTACTATTTCTTTTCTTTGAGAACGATGTATTTTCTTTCCAGACTCTATTTGTAGTAAATCATAGTAGCTCGTGAGTTATGACGGATCCAAAATGTATCAGATCTTATGGTTATGTTATTTCGCAACCAATTTTAGATTCTGTTTAGCTTAATTGTTCTTATAATTAAAACAACAACAACAATAATCCAGTATAATCCTACTTAGTGGGGTCTGGGGAGGGTTATGTGTACGCAGACCTTACCCCTACCCTGAGGTAGAGAGGCCATTTTCAAATAGACCCCCGATATCCTTCACTCCAAAAACTTCCCACCTTGCTCTTGGGGAGACTCGAACTCACAAAATTAGCTAAAATTGGAATTAAGAATCCTCTAACGTTAGCTTGCCTAGCAAGTGAAATGTTAGTCGTCATCACGATCCCGACGGTTGAAATTCCATATCGTACAATTATTCCTTCCTAATATATTTCTTTTACATAGAATATTAGACTAGTTATGAATAGGATTTGTTTCTCATACATATATCTAATTTTTACACAATTGACTTATAGTACAATAAAGAGTCTACACAACTCGTCTATTTTTTAAATTATCTGTGACTGGTTCAAACAAAAAAATAAGGAAGAAGAGGTGTCGTTGAAATTTTTATGGCAGTGTAGGACAATGAAATATCAAAGAAAAAAGGGTCAAATTTATCTCTCTATTTTGATATATTATTCACATCTAGCCTCCGTTATATTATGGGCAACATTTAGCCTTACCGTTAATCAATCTTTCTAAAAGTATCCTCCACCTAATAGAAAGTCACTATATTAAAAAAAATTACCCGTTCTAAAAAAACTTATTGACCCATAACCCGTTAAGCCCATCATATAAAAATAAGGGACACTGATTTCTTATACGTCTTAACATATTTTATTTATTTAGAGAGTGATTAAGAATGATGGTGGCAGTAAGATTAGTACGAGCTTAATTTTTTTTTTATTTCTTAGTTGTTCATGGTGATATTAGTATGTCCTGTTATAACTTTCAGCTGTATCCTTGTGGTTGTGGTTATAATATGTCATCTTTTTATATAATGTAATGCACACTTGATTGTTGGTTTGTCTGTTGATAACAATTGATATGTACTTAAACAACTTGTGTTGGTTAATACACGAAGTTAGTATACTTATGTTGTTAAGTTACTTTTCAACTTGTTGGTGTATTTTCTTTCATTACTAGTCAATTTCTTACATTATAGATTGGTATTAAATTGAGTCTCCTCTAATTATTTTTTAATATTTATCCATTATAAGTTTAGTTGTTAATAAGAGCTATAAGCATCTCATCCCATAGATTAGAATTTGACTTTGGTTTTTAAGGTATGACTTGTGGATAATTACTCGTTGTCCACGTGATTAAAGTAGAATAAGAAAATCATGATGCGCGAATACTCATAAATAAATGCTTATTGTTGGATGAAGAAATACCTTGGTAGATGCCTTAAGACTTCAGAGCTATCAACTTAATAAGATGCTATAAACAATTAGGCCATGGTGGAAGAAAATTATGGTGAATACTCGGTACAGTTCGACATGGTAAAAAAAAAAGAAAAAACTAGAAAACAAAATCAAAAAAGGTAGAATATAATAAACATATAATAAGGATATTAAAAGAACTAGCACTTAATATAGAAATAAATATATGCATTTTGTTAAGAATAGAATTCTATTTGGAGTGAATGTCTATAATTCTATTTGGAGTGAATGTCTATCTTGTGGAGAGTTTTACTTTGTGACTAAGTCATATTTCTCCTATAAATAAAGGGGTCTTACCCCATTGTAAATCATCCCAAAATTCAATAAGAATTTCCTCTCTCTCTTTCTCTGCAATATTGCTCTTCTTCTTTTATTATTTCATAACACGTTATCAGCACGAGACTCTACCATCTCAAGAAGCTCTTTCATAAGATTAAGGTAATTTTTCTCCTTTTTTTAATTATGACTGACATTATGAAAAGAAAGTTCGTTGCCCTTGAGATTTCGGGCAAGAACTATATGCCATGGGTGTTGGATGCTGAAATCCACTTAGATGCAATGGGTCTTGGAGACGCCATTAAAGACAGAAATAAAGCATCCACCCAAGACTGTGCTAAGGCCTTGATTTTCTTGCGCCATCACCTTGATGAAGGGTTGAAAATTGAATATCTCACGGTCAAAGATCCACTTATTTTGTGGTGGAAAAGGGCATTGGGCAAAAATTTGCCGTGTACCAAGACATTTGGTTGATCTTTATCAAGTATCTCTAAAGAATAAAGGCCCTGAAGCCAATTTTGTCTCTGACAATGATTTTGACATCACCCACTTGGATGTGGCAGACTTCTTTGAGCGCCCCGATGGAAAAATAGACCACTTGATCGGTGATGGATCCGTGGTTAAAGATGATTGAGTAGTTTGACTTTATTTTTATTTTGCTTATTTGTATTAGTTAGTGAATAAACTAGTAGGCATTAGTATCAATTCATATTATTTATTTTATGAATTAGTGTCAGTTCATTCGATTAAAAATAATTCTAGTTTTTGTTTTAAACAATGTTTCAGTTTGCTTAATATTCAAGGATTAATATATTATTTATTAGAGTAATACTGTGATGTGAAAAAGAAAATTTAGTTACTGGTTTTGAACAAAAGGGCACGAATCCCTGTCTTTAAATTGACCACACTAGTATATAAATGTGATATAATATATTGTTGCTATCTTGTTATTATCTTACACTATTGTGGTAGTTAGTTTTTTTTACATGAAACCAAACGAGATAATAAGATAGTAGTATTTGTTATTATTTTAATATTACATTGTGATTACAACAAGAAGAATTGCAGTTAACACATGTTTTTTAGAAATGTTTGTACATAACTACATCTTCAAATGTTATTTTGTGTACGTTGATGTTATTTTCTTATATATCCATAAGTATAGAGCACTTGAGACATGCTACAGTACATAGAGATATTTAATCACAATTTTAATTATTCATTAGTATTATAAGTATACACTTAAAAAAAATACTAATGTTTATTCGTATATTTTGTTTTGTATGTCAATCATGGGAAGGAAATATGGATACCTCACAAAGCAAACTTGGATCAAAGTTCAATTGTAAAAATATTTGCTTAATTGATTCATGTACAACACATACAATATTCAAAGAGAAGAAATATTTCTCTCATTTAAGTATGTGTAAGGCAGATGTTACTACAATTTCTGGTAGTAGTAAATTAGTTGAAGGCTCTGGAAGAGCTACTATAACTCTACCTATGGGAACAATACTTATCATAGAGAATGCAATGTTCTCCTCCAAGTCCAAGAGGAACTTGTTGAGTTTTAAAGATATCCGCAGAAATGGATATCATATTGAGACAATAGATGAGAATAATCTTGAATATCTCATCATTACCAAAAATGTCTCCGGCCAGAAAAGGGCTATTGAGAAGTTCCCATCTTTGTCTTGTGGCCTGTATTGGACAAGAATTAGTGCAATTGAGGCACGTTCTATTGTAAACCAAAAGGTTACCGATTCCAATACTTTTGTACTTTGGCATGATCGATTGGGACACCCTGGATCAATTATGATGAGACGAATCATAGAAAACTCAAATGGGCATCCATTAAAGAATTTAAAGATTCTTTTAAATGATGAATTTTCTTGCACTTCTTGTTATCAAGGCAAGTTAATTATTAGACCATCACCAACAAAGGTTGGAATTGAGTCCCTACGTTTTTGGAACGTATACAAGGGGACATTTGTGGACCTATTCACCCACCTAGTGGGTCGTTCCGACATTTTATGGTCTTAATAGACGCATCCTCTAGATGGTCTCATGTGTGCCTAGTGTCATCTCGCAACCTCGCGTTTGCAAAATTAATGGCACAAATAATTCGATTACGGGCACAATTTCCTGATAATCCAATTAAGTCTATTAGACTTGATAATGCTGTTGAGTTTTCATCCCAAGCATTTAATGATTATTGCTTATCAATTGGGATAAAAGTGGAACATCCCGTAGCTCATGTTCACACTCAAAATGGTCTTGCAGAGTCTTTAATTAAACGTCTGCAATTGATAGCAAGACCGTTACTCATGAAAACGAGGCTGCCCACTTCTGTTTGGGGTCACGCCATTTTGCATGCAGCAATGCTAGTTCGTCTCAGACCGACAAATTATCATAAATATTTCCCGTTGCAATTAGTTTTGGGTCATGAACCTAATATATCTCATTTAAGAATTTTTGGATGCGCAGTATATGTGCCTGTAGCACGGCCATATCGCACCAAAATGGGTCCGCAAAGAAGGTTAGGAATATATGTTGGGTTTGAATCGCCCTCCATTATTCGCTACCTCGAGCCATTAACGGGAGATTTATTTACTGCACGATTTGCAGACTGTCGATTCGATGAGACACTTTTCCCAAAATTAGGGGAGAAGTTGGTGAAACCAAACGGGAAATTTTGTGGAAAAATCCATCATTATCTCATCTTGATCCACGTGCCTCTATTTGTGAAAAAGAGGTACAAAAGATTATTCATTTGCAGAGAATAGCAAATCAAATGCCCGATGCATTTACGGATATGAAAAGGATAACAAAATCACATATCCCTGCGGAGAATGTTCCAATCCGTATTGATGTCCCTATTGGACAATCTTCTAGTGTCATAGCTAATGAGTCAAAAGCACGACTGAAACGTGGCATACCATTAGGTTCCAAAGATCGAAATCCTAGAAAAAGGAAAATAAATTATCAAAATGACACTATGAAAGAATCTCATGAAGAAATCCACGACTTAATAAATTCTGAGATTCATGAGGAATCCACCGAGCCCGAGACTCAAGAAAATAAGGAACTATCAATAAATCCAATCGATATTGAGACAAATTTGAATCGATTGGATATAGCGGTGGATTATGTCTTTGCATATAATGTTGCATCCAGCATTATGCAAGAAAGTGAGGATCTTGAACCTCAATCTGTTGGTGAATGTCGACAAAGACTTGATTGGCCAAAATGGCAAGAAGCAATCCAATCAAAGTTGAATTCACTTGCAAAACGTGAAGTTTTTGCGCCTGTAGTCCAAACACCTAATGGTGTTAAGCCTGTTGGCTATAAATGGGTCTTTGTACGCAAGAGAAATGAGAAAAATGAGGTGCAAAGATATAAGGCACGCCTTGTTGCACAAGGATTTTCACAAAGGCCTGGTGTTGATTATGAAGAGACATATTCACCCGTTATGGATGCTATAACATTCCGTTATCTCATTAGTTTTGCTGTCCATGAAAAACTCGACATGCATTTAATGGATGTGGTTACCGCCTACCTTTACGGCTCACTTGATAATGAGATATACATGAAAATTCCCGAGGGCTTCAAAATGCCTAATAATTCAAAATCCCGGAAATATTTTCAATCAAATTGCAAAGATCTTTGTATGGTCTAAAGCAATCAGGACGAATGTGGTATAATCGTCTTAGTGAGTATTTATTAAAGGAAGGCTATATAAATGATGCCATTTGCCCATGTGTTTTCATAAAGAAAACAACATCGGAATTTATTGTACTTGCCGTATATGTTGATGACATAAACCTTATTGGAACTCCTATAGAACTCCAAAAGGCAATTGATTATTTAAAGAAGGAGTTCGAGATGAAAGATCTCGGAAAGACAAAATTATGTCTTGGTTTGCAAATTGAACATTTGGCAAACGGAATTTTTGTTCATCAATCTACCTACATAGAAAAGGTATTGAAACGGTTTTACATGGATGGAGCACATCCATTAAGTACTCCGATGGTTGTTCGATCACTTGATGTGAACAAAGATCCATTCCGACCTCAAGAAGAGAATGAAGAGCTACTTGGTCCTGAAGTATCATATCTTAGTGAAATTGGTGCACTAATGTATCTTGCCAATACTACAAGGCCCGACATAACTTTTCCAGTTAATGTCTTAGCAAGATATAGCTCTGCTCCCACAAGGAGACATTGGAATGGGATCAAACACATATTGCGGTATCTAAAAGGGACTACCGATATGGGTTTATTTTATGGCAACAATTGCAGTCCCGATCTTGTTGGTTATGCTGATGCTGGGTACTTATCCGACCCACACAAGGCTCGATCTCAAACAGGTTATGTGTTTACCTGTGGAGGCACTGCCATATCTTGGCGATCGACTAAGCAATCAATTGTGGCTACTTCATCTAATCATGCTGAGATAATTTCTATTCATGAAGCAAGTCGAGAGTGTGTGTGGTTGAGATCTATAATACATCTTATTCGAGATAAATGTGGTGTGAAATGTGATAAGTTACCCACTATTTTGTATGAAGACAATGCAGCATGCATAGCTCAATTGAAGGGAGGATTCATAAAAGGAGATAGGACAAAGCACATTTCACCAAAATTATTTTTCACACATGATCTACAAAAGAATGATGATATTAATGTGCAACAGATTCGTTCAAGTGATAATATGGCTGATTTGTTCACTAAATCTCTACCGACGTCAACCTTCGAGAAGCTAGTGTACAAGATCGGGATGCGAAGGCTTAAGGATGTGAATTGATGCTCTCATCAGGGGGAGTTAATGCGCGTTGCACTCTTTTTCCCTTACAAGGTTTTGTCCCACTGGGTTTTCCTTGCGAGGTTTTTAACGAGGCAACCAAAAGGCGTATTATTAGATATGTGTACTCTTTTTCCTTTTCTAGATTTTTTTTCCATTGGGTTTTATTTTAGTTAAGGTTTTAATGAGACACATTACTTATTGAGTAGACATTCAAGGGTGAGTGTTAAGAATAGAATTCTATTTGGAGTGAATGTCTATAATTCTATTTGGAGTGAATGTCTATCTTGTGGAGAGTTTTACTTTGTGACTAAGTCATATTTCTCCTATAATTATAGGGGTCTTACCCCATTGTAAATCATCCCAAAATTCAATAAGAATTTCCTCTCTCTCTTTCTCTGCAATATTGCTCTTCTTCTTTTATTATTTCATAACACATTTCGGCTATTTTTATATCTTTCACTTTTGGAGTTCAACAAGTGACTGCGAAGTAGATGACTAATTTTTTAGGAAGGAGTGCACCAAATAAAACGGGCTTAATGGGTTATGGGTTAATGAATTTTGTAAAAATGTTTTTTTTTTTATTCTGGTAGCTTTCCGTTAGGTGGAGGGTATTTTTAAAATTTTGGTTAACGGTAAGAATAGATGCGACCCAATAGTATAAGGAAAATTAATGTGAATAATATATCAAAGTGAATGAGCATATTTAGCCGTTATCCCAATCTTAAAACTAGGAAGGGTTTGATGCACGTTGATGGTGACATCATCCATGATAGAATTTCGTTGAAACACCGTCTAAGGCCTCATTTGTTTGCACTTAATGGAGGTCTGAATCTTAATCATTCAGATTCAGATCTTAATCATTAAGTATGTTTGTTTTTTTTACTTAACAACCACTTAATGCATCTGAATAGGTCTGTATGATTAAGATCTGTAACAGAGACTTAATTTCATTAAGATGCTATCACATATTCATTATTAATTGCCGCCACCGCCTACCATTATCAACTACCACTATGCCGCCACCACCACCATACTCAGCCACCGCCGGCACCGCCACCGCCGGCACCGCCACCGCCGCCGCCGCCACCACCACGCCACCATCATCCTCAATCATAGCTTCCAGACCATCACATCCTCAATCATTGTCACTCGCATTCAACATTTATCCACCTCAACTACCACAACCAACCGCCTCATCACCATTAACAACCGCAGTCAGCACAACCTATCTTTATAACCTACCACCATATTCCTCAATCACAAACCACCACTCGCCATTCTTAACTATCACTACCTACCACCACCATCATCAATCATAATTGCCACCACTACCAATCACTATTAGCTACTAGCATGAACCACCATTATCAACCAAAACTACCACCAACCACCACCTTTAGTCGGCATTCACCCATTAACCATCACTACGAACAACTTTCATATTTTAAAATATATATTTTATTGATAGAATATTAGATTTTTTTTTAAAATAAAGATAAATTTTATGCATTCAGATGTTAAAAATCAAACAGTCTTAATTTTTGGTATTCAGATCTTAATGCACATCTTAATATATTCAGATGTGTATTCAGATTCAGATGACTTAATCTTAATACACATCTTGATATTCAGATATGTATTCAGATTCAGACGTCTTAATCTTAAAAAAAACAAATGAGGCCTAAGTGTTGTAGAGATGAACTTGTACAAGTACTAGGCCTGCAAAACTATATATTCATTCTTTCCATTAAGGGCGGGCATACTTTGGGCAAATTCAAAATTCAAATCCAAATTTAATTTTTTTAAAATGTTTGGTGTGGATTTTTGGATTATGAAATAAATTTCGGATTTAATTCATAAATATTTTGAATTTCAGATTGAATGTTGGATTTGGTAGAAATTTATATTTTTATATTTTAAATTTAATTCATTATTCATATATAAATAATAATAAGTTCAATATCCTAACAATTAGAAATTATCTCATATATTCAATACTAATTACTAAGATACGGTGTAAATACTTTACATCTGGATATGGTTTCAATATTATTATTTGTTACTGGCCTTAGTAATGTCTATGTTATATTTTTTAATGATGATTTCATTACTTGAATACTTTATTTGAATGATTGAGGTGAGAACATGAAACTTTTTAGGCAATTTTACATGAATACTTTATTTGGATGTTCATTCAAGGTTGGCATTGGGAGTGTGTTGATGCAAGACGGTAGAATAATTGCCTACGCGTCGCGCCAATTAAAGCCCCATGAGAAGAACTATCTAGGGCATGATTTGGAGTTAGCATCAATTGTGCACGCGCTCAAGATTTGGAGGCATTATCTTTATGGTGTGTAGAAGAATTCTCCGCCTTGCTCTTGCCTCCTTAGGTCGAATTCTCTATCTCCGTAGCCTCCTTCAGTCTAAATTATGTCAAAAGTCCCTAAAATAACGTTTTTCTATGTATATATACCAAGTAGGGTTGAGCCTAAACAATTATACCTTCTCGTACGCGAAAAAAGATAGTTTTTGCAGATAGAACGACCGCGGCCCCAGATTCACCCAAGTAAGGTTGAGCCTCAGATTTTACCCAATTTCTGCCTCATATCCGCGGCAGTGTGCAGCCGTGCACTTGTTGCACATTTTTTACCATGTTTTGTTTGGAATTTGAAAAAGATAAAACATGAAAGTTGTATCCTTTGAATTAGCTTTTCATACTTTTATTGTGGATCTCAAATTGAGTTTTGAGCTAAAAGTTATGTGCATTTTACTAGACAATGCGCAATATATCTACTCAATTCTTCATTCGTTCTTAACTATCATCTGTTGATCCTCAAATACAATCCCAGCTTAATTACTAATGCTTTTACTCAGACATCAAAGCTCCAGATCACTTGAGTTCATTTCGAACATCTACATAGCTCGGAATCACTCCCACACGGCATAAAATACATAATTAGTGCAAAACACTAGCAACTATAGCGCAAAATCAACTGAAGTTCAGTGAATTGGAATGTAATAATCGACTAAAATATATAATTATAGCCTATCATCAAATATCACGGGGAGGCACAAAGGCAAATCTCCGGAGGTGGTATGGTTTTTTGTGTCAGTGAAGGCTTCTGAGGTGATATATTTTTTATGTCACTTTCAAGATTATGTCTTTATAAGAGGTGTAGCTCTATTCACCTTTATTAGAAAGATAATATACTTAGCACACATATTTAGTACTATGTTAATAGAAGTCTAGCATATATGATTATTGATCGAATTCATACCTTGAAATAATATGATGTCTACTATGTTTCATTATAATATTCTCCATTGAGACCAAATAGATTGTTTTATGAGTCAATTTATTGTGAGTTATTTGAGCTATATAGTCACTATAGAGTCTAAAATCTTTTTCAAAATGATTTTCTCAAAATTCAAAATTTCTAAAATTATTTTCTTGTCCTCAATTAACCTTGGCGTCCAAGTGGAAGTATTAAAATTTGGACTTACATTAATTTGTTATAGTCTGGAAGGATGGCGATGTAGTCTAAGTGGTGAATTAAATAAAAGGTCTAATTAATATTTAATTGTGTATGTGGATAAGTATAGGCACTCTTTGTAAAGAGAGGCCAATCCGGCATTCCCTTACTATTAGAAAATCCTAGCATATTCTATTATTTATTACATGATATAGCGGCTGATGTCCTACCAGTTGAGTACTCCGATCTATGAGAGCATGATATTGAGCGGATCGTGGAAGTTGATCTCATGCTTATCCGCCGTTTGTTGTTGCCACTGAATCGATGAAGTTGAACAATATGACCCTAACTCAAGATTATGCTTGTATGTATATATTGTCGTGTTTTAATCTTTGCTATGATATCACATAATTAATCTTACAGTATTATTTTTATTCTTCTTATCTTTGTTGTTGTTGAGAAGAAGAACAAAAAGGAGAAGGACGGGGAGGTACTATCATGGCCGGCTGAAGGGTGAAGCAACTAAAGCATTTGCTTTAGGCCTCACTCTTTTAGGGGCCCAGATTTAACCCACAGTAGAATACTTAGGTAAATTAGTATTAAGTATTAGGTAGAAAGGTTCTTTATGATTAAAAAATATACTAATATTTTAAATTGTGGAATAAGTTTTGACACGAGTATTATTGCTTTTTCTCTTTAATTGTCCTTTCCGAAAATAACTATCTACCCGTCCGGTAGGGGTAAAGTTTGCATACACACTATTTCAGATGTCACTAATGAGATTTTATTGGGTCGTTGTTGTTGTCTTTTTAATTGTCCTAAATAGAAAGTGGGTAGATTTTAGAAAATTATTTACAACTTTACACATCAAAATATTAGAAAATAGATATCAAAAGAAAAAAAATTAATTTTTTTTTTAATAAGGCCTCTCGTTAAAGGTTGGCTTTAGACCACTAAATTTATTGAGCCGCCCCTGGGTACTATTAATATCACGAGTCTATTGTACACGTGTTGCGCGTGTATCCATATCAATGAATATATGAGTTTAAAAAATTATACGAAAAATATTATTAAACAATATATTTTTATAAAAATTAAAGAAAAATGTGAGTTCTTGAAAATAATGAATTTTGATTCTATTGATTAGTTAGCTCAACTAATAAATAAATCATGCTCGCAAAAGTAATCGGTTGCCTTAATAATTATTTTGATGTATGAGTTTTACATTTGTTTTACAAGTTTATAGACCATGGTAAATATTAATTTGTACTAATCTGCTTGTAACATTATTCTCTGATGAAAAAACTTTGAAAGTAAGCTTGAATATGGTAAGTCTACATAGTTCTATGAAGACGAACAATGTCGTCAATGTGAGGATCACCAATATTGATAACATATATAGAACAAAATAAAGTGGACTTTTTTCATAATTGGCTTCATAACACTAACTTTTCTTATGATTTGCAATTACGCTTCCTCCCAGCTTGTTTTATTAATTTATAATAATTATTTTAAACTATTTGTCACTAATGCAAAAAGTATTACAATTTGACCAATTTGATCTCTGTAATATTATACTTTTTTTCTTAATTAATGTTAGCAATTTCTTTTTAAGAAAATCATTACAATAAAAAAGAAAGTCATTCCTATACCTAGGTTAATGTAGTTCAGGTCGATTAAATCTTTAATTTGACATTTATGTTTAAAGTTGACCTTGCAGCTGGAGCAAATTAAGGGTTTATGCACAATTTATTACTACCTTTTCAAACAATTATAAATACAATATTTTATTTGTTTGATTTTGTTTTAACATAAATATTTCAATAATGTCTTAACATAGATTTAATTATGTTTCATTCAAAATATATTCAAATTTTAACTAAGTAATATTTCAATTCCCTTAGTGTAAATAGTATTAATGTTCATTTTTTTAAAAAAAATGAATAAGGAAACGTGAAAAGCTCCTAAATATTAGATTTGGGCAAAACTATACCATGAAATAAATTATGGTTACCTTAGATTGATCAAATAAGGAACGAATCTACATAAAATAACATTTTAATTGGTTTTGTCTTAAATATAATACGAGTTTTTTTAAGAAAGTATTGTACAACCTAAATTTTAGTTGATTCAAAATACTAAATATTAGGAACATGTTTTATTACAGTTTTGTCTAATATGAAATCTTTATTTAAAGGATAAAAAAGGCGAATAATATTTTGTTAAAGGTTTTCGTGCTTTTAATATAGTATAATAATATAAATATAAATATAAATTATTCTTATCTTTATTTTATCAAGAAGAAGAAGGAAGAGAAGGAGGAGGATGAAGAATAAGGACGAGGCGAAGAAGAATTAAAATACAAATAAATAATATGAAGTCTGTTAATATCACTAATACATAATAAAAATTGATTATGATTTTAATAGTGCTGATTTTAAGCTACACACGTTGCGCATATACCTTATACTGATGAGTATAATTTTTAAACAAATATTTATTATCAAAGTTTTCGAGTTATTAAATATAAACTAAATATAGTAAAAGCTTCTGAAAATGATATTTATCGATTCTATCAAGGTAGCTAGCCATTTGAGCTAGTATAACTATAGTAATTCCAGTTATAAAATGTAGGCAAAAAAATAAATATTACGACCCAAATTCGGTCGTGATGGCGCCCAACTCTAAAGCTAGGCCAGCCAGACCAACAACTGTTTTCCACCGTTAAAGACCAGTCCCAAAAGGACGAATTCAAGAAGAATATACGAGTCAATAAATACTCCAATAATAATAGTATGAATAAATACTGAGAAGTGCGAATATCGAAATAACACTCCCAAAAAATCTAGGGTCACGAGTCTAGAGCCTCTAAACAAAACGGAATAGAAATAGAATACTAAATAAAATACTCAAGTCTGGAACATAAAATAATAACTGAAATGAGAAGAGAAGCTAGGTTCTGCAAACGCCGGCAGCTACCTCAGCAACTCGAATAAGCTCTGGTATATGCTGGAGTGCTCGTCTAACCCTCATGTGTACCTGAATCTGTACACAAAGGGCAGGGAGTAGGGGTGAGTACTAAGTACTCAATGAGTAAAAAGTATATAATAATAGTTGAAAGTAGGAAATCCACAAAATACCACAAAGCAAAGCTAAACTACAGTCTCTGATACCTCCTACGAACTAGCAACAACAGTAAATCACAATTAGCACAGAAAATTTATAGATAAAAATGCAATGCAATGCACATGACCGCTATGGCGCGTAGCCCGATCCATTTAACGTCGACAGCGCTCACTGGGGTGTGTACAAACTCCGGAGGGGCTCCTTCAGCCCAAGCGCAATATTCATATCATCTGTTGCGGCGTGCAGGCCTATCCATCCTCAATCCACAACATGCATATGAGTCACACACAACAGTTCAAATTATTTATTTCCAGGTTCCAGTTCATTAACAATGAAAAATACCTTAATTTTATTTAGTTTTCCAAGAACAGGTGACTTAGCATTTTATAATAGTAATTTCAAACCAGGGCTGAGATCAGTGATTATGCAAACCAAGATATTACATAGATATCTATCCCCTAAGGATACTACAGGTCGGCACAAGACCCCAAACATGGCTTACAGCCCACAAATATATCTAACATAGTGTGCGTTTCAACCGCCAATATAATATTATTCATATTCGGGATGGACCAAGTCTCAATCCCAAGTCATAATCAATCTCGCATCTGTCATGGGGTGCGAGCCACGCCCTAATAGCGTCACAATGTGCTAAGCCGAGGTTTCGAACCCTCAGGCTACCATATACACTAACTACTCACCTCTAGCCGGCCGTGGACTCGTCCGCGATACCTTTTCCCTTCAAATTTGCTGCCTCGTGCGTCGAATCTAGTCAAAATCACAGCAATTATATCAATATGCGTCAAAGAAATATAATTCAATCAAAATTATTTGAAAAACGCAATAATACACGAAGTAAGTAAAACCCAAGCCCTGGGCCCACTTCTCGAAATATTCCTAGATTCATACCAACGGATTCCTCATCTCTCCACGAGTCCGTGCATATAAAATTTATCAAAATCGGAGTTTGAATGGCCTTTCAAAACCCAACAAATCGTTTTCAAATTTTAGGCCCTAGTTCTTCACAATTTCTACCTAATTTCATGAATTTTGGTGTTGATTCTAGCATAAAATCATATTTTTGAGTCAAGAAACTTACCTCCAACGATTACCCGTTGATTTCTCTCTTCAAGGCTCCGAAAACCCTCTCTAGATGAAGTGAAAATAGTGCAAATATGATTAGGGCCGCGTCTGAAATTAACTTAAATTGTTCTGCTCAAACGCCTCCTTCTATGCGATCGCAATGCACCTACACGATTGCATAGAGTAAAATTTCAGGCCATTTTTTCCTTCTATGTGATCGCACTACCTCTATGCGATCGCATAGAGCAATCTCCCAGGGCCACAAGTTTCTTCTCTGCGATCGCAACACTGTGTATGCGATCGCATTGTGCAACCTCTTATACCTATGCGATCGCATTCTCTTCTACGCGATCGCATAGAGCAATTTCTCACACCCTCCAGGTTATTCTATGCGATCGCAATGACCCTATGTGATCGCATAGAGAAATCACTGAATGCAACTTTTCTGCTGCAACAACTAAGTTTAAAACTTCCCGTTGGTCATTCGAAATCATCCCGAGGCCCTTGGGACCTCAACCAAAAGCACAAATACATCACATTACTTCATTCAAACTTGCTCGCAACATAAAAATACCATCATAAACATCAAAATCATCAAATTCTAATGGATTCAAGCCTAAGTTTCATTAAAACTTCTGAAACTAACATTTGATCTAAAACCCGACCTAAACACCTCCGAATGACCTGAAATTTTGCACGCAAATCCAAAATCACCTAACGGAGCTACTGCAACTCTTGAAATTTCATTCCGAACCCCGGATCAAAATCTCACCAACCGTTCAGAATTCGCCAAAAATTCAACCTTAGCGAATTCAAGCCTAAATCTACATCGGACCTCCGAATTCGATTCTGATTGTTCTCATAAGTCGTAAATCATCCCCCAAAACTAGTCGAATCATCAGAATTCCATTATGAGCTATCTAACTCATCAGTCAACATTCGATTGACTTTTCCTAACTATTCTTCTCATAAAGAGGTTTATTGCCTCATTTCTATCTAGATTCCATCCGATTTACTTTTAACTCTCCAAAAACATATAAATTAGCATATTGAAGTATAAAATAAAGAAAACGGGGCGGTAACTCCCGTAAAGGCGGGTCGGGTCGTTACATTCTCCCCAACTTAAACAAATGCTCGTCTGCGAGCGGGTTGAGAAACATACCTGGAGTCTCAAATAGGTGTGTATATCTGCTCCGCATCTCCTATTCAGTCTCCCAAGTTACTTCCTCCACGGGACGACCTCTCCACTGCACTTTCACTGAAGCTATGTCTTTGGATCTCAACTTACGAACCTGTCGACCCAAAATGGCTACCGGCTCCACATCATAGGTCAAGTCCTCATCCAGTTGTATCGTGTTGAAGTCTAATACATGTGACGGATCTCCGACGTACTTCCGGAGCATAGATACATGGAACACCGGGTGAACTCCCGAAAAGCTGGGTGGCAAGGCAAGTATATAGGCCACCTCCCCAACTTTCCTAAGCACCTCAAAAGGTCCAATGAACCTTGGGCTCAACTTTCCTTTCTTTCCAAACCTCATAACGCCCTTTATAGGCAAAACCTTCAGCAACACCTTCTCACCCACTAAATAAGACACATCTCGGACCTTCCGGTCCGCATAACTTTTCTGACGTGACTGAGTTGTGCGAAGTCTCTCCTGAATCACCTTCACCTTGTCTAAGGCATCCTGAACTAACTCTGTCCCCAACAATCTAGCCTCGCCGGGCTCAAACCAACCGACCGGAGACCTACACCGCCTCCCATATATAGCTTCATACGGTGCCATCTGAATGCTGGACTGATAGCTATTATTATAAGAAAACTCTGAAAAAGGCAAGTAATCAGCCCATGAACCACCGAAATCAATGACACAAGCACGCAACCTGTCCTCCAGTATCTGAATTGTACGCTCGGACTGCCTATCCGTCCGTGGGTGAAATGTTGTGCTCAGCTCTACCTGTGAACCCAATTCTCGCTGAATTGTCTTCCAGAACTGGGAAGTGAACTGGGTACCTCTGTTTGATATGATAGAAATGGGGACTCCATGCAACCTCACAATCTCACGGATGAATATCTCTGCTAACATCTCCGAGGAGTATGTAGTACACACATGAATGAAATGAGCTGACTTGGTCAGCCTATCCACAATCACTCAAACTGAGTCAAACTTCCTCGCTGTCCGAGGGAGGCCACTAACGAAGTCCATAGTGATCCTTTCCCACTTTCACTCGGGAATATCAATATGCTGGAACACACCACTAGGCCTCTGATGCTCATACTTGACCTGCTAACAGTTTAGGCGCCGTGTTACATGATTCACAATATCTTTCTTCATCTTTCTCCACCACTAATGCTGCATCAAATCCTGATACATCTTTGAGGCACCTGGATGAATAGAATACCGCGAGCTGTGGGCCTCCTCCAATATCAACTCACGAAGGCCATCAATATTGGGCACGCATATCCGGCCCTGCATCCGCAACACACCATCACTATCAATAGTGACATCTCCGGCATCATCATGCTGAACACTGTCCTTAAGGACAAGAAAGTGTGGATCATCATACTGGCGCTCTAGAATACGGTCATATAAGGAAGATCGAGATACCACGCAAGCCATCACCCGACTGGGTTCAGAAATATCCAGCCTCACCATCTGATTAGCTAACGCCTGAACATCAACTGCAAGGGGCCTTTCCCCAACTGGAATATACGCCAAGCTGCCCATGCTAATAGCTTTCCGGCTTAAAGCATCGGCCACTACATTGACCTTCCCGGGATGATACAAGATGGTAATATCATAGTCTTTGAGAAATTCAAGCCATCGCCACTGCCTCAAATTGAGATCTTTCTGCTTAAACAAATGCTGGAGGCTGCGGTGGTCTGTATATACATCACAAGATACACCATACAAGTAATGCCTCCAAATCTTCAAGCATGAACAATAGCAGCTAACTCTAAATCGTGAATATGGTAGTTCTTCTCATGGGGATTTAATTGACGAGAAGCATATGCAATAACTCTACCCTCTTGCATCAATACACAACTGATCCCAACTCTCGAAGCATCGCAATACACCATATAAGACCCTGAAGGTAATGGCAACACAAGTACTAGAGCTGTGGTCAAGGCCGACTTGAGCTTCTGGAAGCTCTCCTCACATTCATCGGACCACACAAATGGAGCATTCTTCTGTGTCAACTTAGTCAAAGGTGAATCAATAGATGAAAATCCCCGAACAAACCTACGGTAATTGCTTGCCAAATCGAGAAAACTCCGGATCTTCGTAGCTGAGGATGGTCTGGGCCAATTATGCACCGCCTCGACTTTCTGTGGGTCAACCCGAATACCATCACTGGACACTACATTTCCCAGAAAAGTCACAGTAGCAAGCCAGAACTCACACTTAGAAAATTTTGCATAAAGTTTTTCCTCTCTCAACCTCTGCAATACCACCCTCAACTGCTGTGCGTGCTCCTCCTGGCTGCGCGAGTACACCAGGATATCATCAAAAAATACGATCACAAAAGAATCAAGGTACGACCAAAATACACTGTTCATCAAGTGCATGAATGCGGCTGGGGCATTAGTCAGCCCAAAAGACATCGCCAGAAATTCATAGTGCCCATATCTCGTTCTGAAAGCTGTTTTCATAATGTCTAAGTCCCTAATCTTCAACTGGTTATAAACCGATCGAAGGTCAATCTTAGAGAATACACTTGCTCCCTGAAGCTGATCAAACAAGTCCCCAATACGAGGTAATGGGTACTTATTCTTTACTGTCACCTTGTTCAATTGTGTGTAATCAATGCATATTCTCATTGTGCCATCTTTATTCTTTACGAATAATACCAGTGCACCCCAAGGTGACACAGTCGGGCGGATGAACCCCTTATCTAAGAGTTCCTGAAGATGTTCTTTCAACTCTTTTAACTCAGTTGGTGCCATACGGTAGGGAGGAATAGAAATATGCTGAGTTCCCGACACCAAGTCAATACCGAAATCGATATCCCTGTCGGGCGGCATGCCCGACAAGTCTGCTGGAAATACATTCGGGAAATCCCTCACAACGGGACCGAATCAAGACTGGGTGTCTCATCCTCAACATCTCTAATGAAAGCCAAATAAGATAGACAACCCTTCCCAATCATTCGTTGAGATTTTATAAAGGAAATCACCCTGTCGGATACATAATCAGTCACGCCTCGCTACTCGATCCTCGGATTACTTGGAATAGCTAATGTGACTATCTTGGCATGATAGTCCAGAATCGCATGGTAAGGAGATAACCAATCCATGCCTAGAATCACGTCGAAATCCACCATGCCCAATAATAATAAGTCAACTCGGGTCTTCAGACCCCCAATAGAAACAAGACAAGATCGATATACATGATCCACAATAAACTGTATCATCCACCAGGGTAGACACATGTACGGGCAAGGCAAGAATACCATGGATCGTACCCAAATGATGCGCAAAATATAAAGAAACATAGTAATAGGTAGATCCGGGATCAAATAAGACAGAAGCATCCCTGTGGCAGACTGAGATAAACTTGTGATGACTGCATCTGATGCACTAACGTCCCTCCTATCTGGGAGAGCATAAAAACGAGCCTGACCTCCGCCAGTACAATCCTCACCCCTAGTGCGACCTATGGCTACCTGGCCACTACTCCTAGCTGACTGTGCCGGTGCTGAAGAAGCAGGAGCAGAAGATGAGGGTTGGTCCCCTTGCTGAGACTGCTTACGAAAAACAACTGGGGACACTCCCTCCCGATATGGCCAAACTCACCACACTCAAAGCAATGACCTGAAGCTGGAGAAAGGGACTGCTGAGAACCCATCGCTGCAGATGAACACTGAGCTGAAGGAGCAGGAGCAGGAGCAGAGCTCTGAGCTGGAAGGGCGCTCAGTGCGGGCTGGCTTTGCTGACGAACCTGTTGGCCCTGATGACCCTGACGACTACGGTCTGACGAAGCCACTAGACTCTACACGGCCTGATTGAGGAGATCTGAAGGAACGACCTCTGCTGTGTTGAGACTGGCCCCTAGACGTAGCACCACTGTAACTACCTGCACCCTAAGGCCTCTTAGCCTCCCTCTCCTCACGCTCTCGACGGTGGTCTGTCTCAATCTGACGAGCCGCATCAACCACCTTCTCAAAAGTAACTGCTGACGCCCTCTCTCTAGTCATCAATATGCGGAAATGATAGTTGAAACCATCCAAAAATCTCCTGATCCTCTCACGATATATCGGAATCATCCACATGGCATGCCGAGCTAGCTGTGTAAACCTCAACTCATACTGAGTCACTGACATATCACCCTGCTTCAACCACTTGAACTGACAACGCAGCCCCTCCCTCTGAGACTAGGGTACATACTTCTCCAGAAATACCGTGGACAACTGCTGTCAAGTGAGGGGCGCTGCCCAATAGGCCTACACCTCTCAAAATCCTCCCACCAAAGATATGCTGGTCCTGTGAAATGGAAGGTAGTGAAGGCAACACCGCTCGACTCTAGAATACCCGCAGTATGCAAAGCATACGCTGACACTTATCCAGAAAATCCTAGGCATCCTCGCCCTCAACACCGCTGAACGCCAGAGGCTGTAGTCTCCTGAACCTCTCCAACCGACGTTGCTCGTCGTTAGGCATAGTTGGGACCACATAAGCTGGGGTTGGTGCGACTGGTGCAGCCGGCTGAACTGGCTGAGCTGGAGCTGCCTTAGGTGCCTGTAAACCTTGAACTATCGGCTCTGGTGTGCGAGCAATAGGGGTCTGATTCCCTCCCCCTGCCTGTGAAGAAGCTGCTGCAGTAGAGGCCGCAACCACATGAGCTAAGCCAGTACAAACTGATAAGATCTGTGCTAAAGTCTCCTGAAGAACCAGTATCTCCGACATTGCCGGTGCCTGAACCCGAGCTGCTGGAATGCCTGCAGTTGGGACCTGTTTCTGAACCTGGTCAACTGGCGCTGGAATCTGACCCTAAGTCTGGTCAGCCGGTGGGTCAGTAGGTGTTGTCACTGCTGCCCTACCTCTGCCACGACCACGGCCTCTGGGTGCCACTGGTTGTCGTCTGCCACGTCTGCTAGCACGTGTTCTCGCCATCTGTGAGAGAATAGAATACGAAAAAATTTAGTTTCACGATAACACAAACCGCACGATATGAATCCAAGAAAGTGAAGTGTTTCCTAAAGTTCTATAGCCTCCCGAGGATAGATACGGACGTCTACGTACCGATCCGCGAGAGCCAACTAAACCGGCTCATGACTCGCGAGGCCTAGTAACCTAGGCTCTGATACCAACTTGTCACGACCCAAATCCGGTCGTGATGGCGCCCAACCCTAAAGCTAGGCCATCGAGACCAACAATTATTTTCCATTGTTAAAGACCAGTCCCAAAAGGACGAATTCAAGAAAAATATATGAGTCAATAAATACTCCAATAATAATAGTATGAATAAATACTGAGAAGTGCGAATATCGAAATAACACTCCCAAAAGATTTGGGGTCACGAGTATAGAGCCTCTAAACAAACCGAATAGTAATAGAAATACTGAATAAAATACTCAAGTCCGGAACATAAAGTAATAACTGAAATGAAAAGAGAAGCTAGGCTCTGCGAACGCCGGCAGCTACCTCAGCAACTCGGATAAACTCTGATATAGGCTGGAGTGCTCGTCTAACCCTCCTATGTACCTGAATATGCACACAAAGGTGCAGGGAGTAGGGGTGAGTACTAAGTACTCAGTGAGTAAAAAGTATATAATAATAGCTGAAAGCAGGAAATTCACAGAATACCACAAAGCAACGTTAAACTACAATCCGATACCTCCTACGAACTAGCAACAACGACAAATCACAATTAGCACAGATAATTTATAGATAAAAATGCAATGCAATGCACATGACCGCTACGGTGTGTAGCCTGATCCATTTAACGTCGACGACGCTCACAGGGGTGTGTACAGACTCTGGAGGGGCTCCTTCAGCCCAAGTGCAATATTCATATCATTTGCTGCGGCGTGCAGCCCGATCTATCCTCAGTCCACAACATGCATATAAGTCACACAATAGTTCAAATTATTTATTTCCAGGTTCCAGTTCATTAACAATGAAAAATACCTTAATTTTATTTAGTTTTCCAAGAACATGTGACTTAGCATTTCATAATAGTGATTTCAAACCAGGACTAAGATCAATGACTATGCAAACCAAGCTATCACATAGATATCTATCCCATAGGGATACTACAGATCGGCACAAGGCCCTAAACATGGCTTACAGCCCACAAATATATCTAACACAGTGTGCGTTCCAACCGTCAATATAATATTATTCATATTTGGGATGGACCAAGCCTCAATCCCCAATCACAATCAATCCCACACCTGCCATGGGGTGCGAGCCACGCCTTAATAGCGTCACAATATTCTAAGCCAGGGTTTTGAACCCTCAGGCTACCATATACACTACCTACTCACCTCTAGCCGGCCGTGGACTCATCCGCGATACCTTTTCCCTCAAATTCTCTGCCTCGTGCGTCGAATCTAGTCAAAACCACATCAATTACATCAATATCGGTCAAAGAAACATAACCCAATAAAAATTACTTGAAAAACGCAATAATACACGAAGTTGGTAAAACTCGAGCCCCGACCCACTTCTCAAAAAATTCCGAAGTTCATACCAATAGATTACTCGTCTCGCCACGAGTCCGTGCATATAAAATTTATCGAAATCAGAGTTCGAATGGCCTTCAAAACCCAAAAACTCGTTTTCAAATTTTAGGCCCTATTTCTTCACAATTTCTACCCAATTTCATGAATTTTAGTGTTGATTCTAGCATAAAATCGTATTTTTGAGTCAAGAAACTTACCTCCAGCGATTACCCGTTGATTTCTCTCTTCAAGGCTCCCAAAACCCTCTCTAGACGAAGTGAAATAGTGAAAAATTTATTAGGGCCGCGTCTGAAATTAACTTAAACTGTTCTGCTCAGACGCCTCCTTCTATGCGATCGCAATGCACCTACGCGATCGCATAGAGTAAAATTTCCAGCCATTTTTCCCTTTTATGCGATCGCACTACCTCTATGCGATCGCATAGAGCAATCTCCCAGGGCCACAAGTTTCTTCTCTACGATCGCAACACTGTGTATGCGATCGCACTGTGCAACCTCCTAGACCTATGCGATCACATTCTCTTCTACGCGTCGTATAGAGCAATTTCTCGCACCCTCCAGGTTCTTCTATGCGATCGCAATGACCCTATGCGATCGCATAGAGCAATCATCGACTGCAATTTTTCTGCTGCAACAACTAAGTTCAAAACTTCCCGTTGGGCATCCGAAATCATCCCGAGGCCCCCGGGACCTCAACCAAAAGCACAAATACATCACATTACTTCATTCAAACTTGCTCGCAACATAAAAACACTATCATAAACATCAAAATCATCAAATTCTTACAGATTCAAGCCTAAGTTTCATTTTTAAAACTTCCGAAACTAACATTTGATCTAAAACCCGACCTAAACACCTCCGAATGACCTAAAATTTTGCACGCATATCCAAAATCACCTAACGGAGCTACTGCAACTCTTGGAATTTCATTTCGAGCACGAATCAAAATCTCACCTACCATTCGGAATTCGCTAGAATTCAACCTTAGCCAATTCAAGCATAAATCTACACCGGACCTCCGAATTCAATTCCGATTGTTCTCCTAAGTCATAAATCACTCCCCCCTGAAACTAGTCGAATAATCATAATTCCATTCCGAGCTGTCTAACTCATCGGTCAACATTCGGTTGACTTTTCCTAACTATTCTTCTCAAAAAGAGGTTTATTACCTCATTTCTATCTAGATTCCATCCGATTTACTTTTAACTCTCCAAACACATATAAATTAGCATATTGAAGTATAAAATGAAGAAAACGGGGCGGTAACTCCCGTAACGACGGGTCGGGACGTTACAATAAACTAATAATATCCTTAATTGATTGTAATTTAGATATCGTATATATCTAAAAGGCAAAGAGTTAGAACCTAAATGCCTTTAAGTGTTTGTTTGGAAAGCCAAGCTGTAAATAGAATTGGTATCAGGATAGTAATTAGACAGCCTAGTAATTACTCAGTTATGTAATTATTACGACCTGTTTGTTTGTCGTAGTGAAATTACAGTGTAATTACAAGTTTACTGTTTGATTCACAAGTGTAATTACACAGTTAGATTAAATTTTAAATTAAGTAATTATCAAAATTTAAAAATTAATATAATAAATATATGCCTATAATTTATAAGTATAAATAATATTATATTTGGTATTTAAGATGTATATTTTTCATGAATATACATTAATAAGTAATCATATATTTATAACTAATATTGTAAAAATAATTTTTATATATTTTAAACTAATAATATTTAGTTTAGATACGTACAAAAATTAAAAATATACGTTTTTTAAGAACATCATGGAATTCATATTTGATAAAATAAATCAATATTTATAAATATAATGTCATAACATTAATCAAATATTTGACAAAACTGATCTATCAATTCTAACTAAAAAATGAACAACATGCGACGTGAGTCAATACTACTAAAATAAGTAAATTACAACCATGACTATAACACAATTTCAAAATTCAAAAAAAACTATTTAGCATATGTCAAATTCCAACATAATAATAGTTAGTTCCACTATAATTTTAGATTAAGAAACATAATAAGGTTATAACCACATTCAACAATAAAATTTTACTTTAATTACATCACTCATTATATGACAAGTTTGTAAAGACTCATTATTTATAATATTAGGAGGTGTAGTTTCAAAAAATAGAATAATAAAATAAAATATAAGAAATTACATGAAATAACAAGAAACAAAAGATAAATAATGTATTAAAGAAAAATATATTTTAAAATTTTAAATGAATTTAAAGTAAAAATTAATTAAAATAATAGATATAAAAATTTATAAAAAATAAATAAATAAATAAACAAAAAGGAAATAAAATAAAAAAATAACCTTGTAATTACACAATGTAATTACCACCAATTTTCACCCCCTTGAGAATTGGAAAGTGTAGTTTCGCCCCTCCAATTACACTTAATTCCATGCTGACCAAGTTTACTTGGCCAAATAAACATGTCAAACTATATAATTCACTCAATTACACCCAAATTCAATTTCTAGGTGACTTTCCAAACATGCTCTAAATATTAAAGGAGTGTCCCCTAATATTACCAACTTTAATAACAATTAGTTCTCACTTTTTCTTGTGGATTTTTTCGTTTAATTTTGGATTATTTTTGTTTTTCCGTAAAATATTACACAATTCAAATAAGAAAAAGTTACGCACAAGGTATTTAATATGAGAATTTTTTATATATTCAGATAATGAAGAATTTAATGCAAAAAATTTAGTTGATTTTAACTCCTAAATATTAGAAAAAAACTTAAGCACAAGCAATCTTATACAAAAGAAAATAGAATAAGTAGATCTACCAAAAGAAAATAGAATAAGTAGATCCCGTGTCGTTTAAATGGAAAATGGCCAAAACTACCCATATCACTTGCTAAATGGTTTATAAATACCCCTCCGTCTATCTATCAGTCCAAAAAAATACAACGCGTTAATTCTATTATCAAAATTACTCCCGCGACTACACAACTGATGGGCCTAATACAGTTAATGACATGTCATTTTTCTATTGGGCCACGTGACAATCTCTAACTGAAACAAAAATGGATATCATTTCGACCCACTTAGTTGACCCGAACCAATGGCTTCCCCATTTTTTTCGGTCTTCTTCTTGATTTTCAAGATCTGACTGGAACAAAAATTCTGCCTATGAATTTATGTAGGATGACATTGAGTATTCAGTCTCAGACTGCGAAGCTTCATAAATTCTCCTTAAAGCTAGATCAACTGATACCATTGAAATACCTGCAGCAGAGGTAACTTTGAGAATGAAATCTTGGTTATATTGATATTTTGATCTTGCCCTTTTCATTATATGATGGTGGCTCTGAACTTTTGGACACTTAAAATTTTATTAAAATTATATCAAGTGGGAAGTATATTTATCTGGGATGTTACCATTGTGGGAGGGGAAATGAGCTACAATGTGAAATTTATGCCAGAGGATGAGAACTCTTACACAATTATCATTCAGAAGGAGTAGAAGTTGAGCTCGCTAATTTACAACACATTCAAGAATAATGAAGCTAAAAAAGTTGTGCTGACAATTAAGAACACTTCTAGTAAGAAGAAGAAGGCGTTTTACCGACACAAGATCAAGAAATCAACAATTTGATAAAACAAATTTTTGTTTCGAGTGAAGATGAAGATGGAGTTATATTTCCACTAGTATAACTTTTTGTTTGTGGCTCATATACTTTATTATTCTTTCGGTCTTATATTCATATTGTATATGTTGATTTATTCATTTTTCTCCCTATAAGGAACACAATCTCTGGATTTTTGAAAATCAAGAAGAAGATCGAAAAAATGGGGATTCATTGGGTCGGGTCAGCTAAGTGAGGCGAAATGGTATCCATTTTTGTTTCACTAAGCGATTGCAACGTGGCCCAATAGAAAAATGACATGTCATTAAATGTAGGCCCACCAGTTCTGTTGTTAGTCGAGGGAATAATTTTGTTAATAGAATTAAGAGAAAACTACCCTCTATAGCCCCTCAAAATTTTAATAGCCCATGTTTTGACCCACTTTCAAAGAATGGCCATTCGGCCTAAACATATTGCATATACTAGCCTAACAGAATGAGTATGACAACACAAGTGCTTGTAGCTCAGTGGGTAGAGCGCCTATTTCCTAAGCAGATGGTTGCAGGTTCGTCCCCTACCTAGCGCAATAGAGAAATTTTTTTTTGCAATGTATAAATACTGTATCCTAAGTTCGATAGTGTATCATTAGTGTACTGTTCAATGGCACTCACCTCGTAATACTTCTTACATACTTATCACTGTTGGATCAACTCATTTAGATACATGACAAGGTGGGATTAGCGGGGTCATACGTGACTCAACGGGTAACTGGTTTATCGGCTTTTTAGGACATCACATCTCGCATGGGACTGTTGAAACTAAACTACATGCGCTTTACCACGGATTGCAATTGGCTTATAACAATGGCTACAAACCTATCGAAGTCAACATGGATGCTTAAATAGTAATTAATAGTATATTTTAGGCTATAATTTGTTAGGTTTAATTTGTGGGCTACTGGATGAAATTTGTTTTGCCCGATGGGCTACAAATGATATTTGCTCTAGAATTAACGTCGTATATTTTTTTGGACCGATAGATAGACAGAGGGTATTTATAAACCATTTAGCAAACGATAGGAATAATTTTGACCCTTTTCCGTAGTTTAAAAGATCTAAAAAAATTTAAAACACTATTTTTTGAACTGAAGGAACATAAAGATCTTTTAACTAAAATGGCAGACACATAATTTACCTTGTCCTAGCTCCTAAGTATTGGTTCATGATAATGGAATCACATAAAAATTAGTTGTGATATCTAATTATAGAACATAACGTTCTAGCTCAAATAAAATAAAACAGAAACAAAAACACAAATAGCAATATTCTCAAAATTTGGAATTACATGTAAATTAAAACTCATTAATTTAAAAGGTAAATAATTTATAGAAAGTAAATCGTATTTGAACTTAAATTCCTAAATATTAGGACTTCTTATATTGATCAAATAAGGGGAAGATTTATCAGATAAAGTTGTAGTTTATTTTAAATTCCTAAATATTAGTTAAATGATTGTTTTGTCTAATATAAATTATATTTTTAAATATTAAAAAAAGGCGAATTATATTTCGCTAAAAGCGTGCTTTTAATATAGTACGTATAAATATCTAAAAGCAACGATGTGCAAATAATTGTTTATTCTCTTACAAAAAGAAAACTTAGGCGGTATTTGGACTAGAAAATAATTTTGTTTTGCTTTGTTTCTATTTTGGGTTTATTTTTATTTTGTTGATGTACTTTGAAAGATTTCTTTTCTATAATTATTGAAAAGAATTATTTTGTATTCTGATTGTTCTCTTTTTAAATAGCTAGACAAAATATAAAATAAAAACTACAACGTGTTTAGAGGATAAAATAAAATAACTGCGAAAACATAAAATAGAAATGAAACGCACTACACGATACAACGTGTTTAAAAAATAATATAAATATAGTACAATATTTTATTATGTTATTAGTACTTACAATATTTGGCACGAAATTTCAGATTCTTTTTAATTTCTAATTTAAAATAAATTATGAATATTTATGTGATTAGAAATTATTATTTATAATAAAATAGATAGTTTAAAGTTAAATATTTCTATATAAAATAAAATTTGAGAGAAAGGGAGTAATTAATTATTAACAACAAAAAGCTAAAAAAGAAGATCGATCTCTGTCACTCTCAGTACATGCGATCCAAGAAGAAAGCAGAGCATAAAGACTCGACTCTTGTCGTCTTCTTCCACTTTATTTATCCCCAGATCCATCACTCCTTTATTCCCCCCACTTTGTTCATTTTCAAAATTACCTCTTAAAAACTCCCACAAAAAGAAAAAGAAAAAGTCACCACTGTGCCCCCACTACTTTTTCTCAATCATTTTGGGATCTCATGGTTAATTGTGTCAATTCACCTAAGATTTTGATGGTGAATTGTTCATGGGAAAATGGGTTGCTGACGGAATGGCAAAAGAGTGTTTATGTGTTACTGAAGCTTTTGGATTATTGAAGAGAAAAAAGGAACAGTTTTTGTTGTTTTTAAATTGTTGTGTGGAAGTGGATATATGGGGAGTTCACAGCAGCCAACTAGCTTTGGGGACCCTCAAGAAATTTCCTCTGATAATGTTAAAGGCCTGTGCTTGGCTATCTCTTCTAGTTTGTTTATTGGCTCCAGCTTTATCATCAAGAAAAAGGGTCTTCAAAAGGCTGGTGCTTCTGGGGTCAGGGCAGGTATTTTTTTATTTCAGTTCCCCTTTTGTTTAAAATTACTATCTTGGTATATGGTTTTGGTGACTTGAGTTAGAAGTTTTGTAGTTTTTGGTCCAATGCATTAGAAATGTCTGAAATTGAACTTTTTTTTAATTGAAATTTTAGTTGTTTGATGGAATTAAAATGTCCATGGCGGGCCCGAGGAAGGGTACGAATAGGACTAAGAAGTAATAGGGAGAGGTTATTAGTACACCAGCTTAGTGAGTATATGACCCGCGATAGGAAGGCGGGGAGGTCGAGAATTAGGGTTGAAGGTTGACCGGTAGTAGTGTGTTTCTCCGGGGCTTACTAGTAGTACTAGGACTATTTTTGCATTTTCCTATTCATGATTCGGTATTATTACATGCTATGTCATTCGCGTTTGTTACCATCTTACATTGTTGTTATTATTGTTTGTTGCTTGGTTGTTTTGTTTTCACTGTTCCTTGAGCCGAGGGTCTATCGGAAATAGCCTCTCTATCTTTACACGGTAGGGGTAAAGTTTGCGTACACACTACCCTCCTCAAACTCCATTTATGAGATTATACTGGGTTTATTATTGTCGATAGAATTAAAATATTGGAAATTTGTTTGTTTTATGAATGAGGTTGGAATTCAGATTCTTTCTGAATTGGTTTAAGTCAACACATTTTAACAACAACTATCTATCATGCCTCACTCCCAAACAAGTTGGAATTATATATATATATGTATACACACACGGTGGTGTCTGAACTAGCTTGCATAGAACCTCGATTATTCCACCGGGTACCTACTATTTCTCACCATCACAAGTATCGGGTTCCTACTAAGTTTTTGGTAGATGGGAATCACCTAATGTGTTATTGTAAACACTGGGATTTGAATCTGGGATCTCATGGTTCTAATCCACACTTTTGGATGCAAGTTGGGATGTGCTATATGAATCCTCTCGATCATGTTTCCTCAGTTAAATTTATCTCAAATCAGCATTACAAAGTAAAAATAAAAAGAAAAGTACTAAAAATGTTTATGTATTTCCTACTGGCATAAGAATCTCTAATAGGTTTAAAGGACTCATATAAAGTATAAGACCTAAAGTAAACATATTAATATGCCTTTAACCCTCGGGGATTTCTGGGTTTTCAAAAAAAAGATGTAACATGTCCATATTACAACATTAATTTCTGCTGCTTCTTTATTTCCTACATCTTTAGTAGTCTCAGACATATCACATATCCTTGACCATGTGCCTGTTCTTGACATGGGTGCTCTGATGCTCAAGATCCAGTGTTACATGAGCTATTTGTTGGATAGGATGTGTAAGGCTGCATGCTTTCCTATGCATTAAGCATATAATGACTAAGACTTCTCCGTTGTATTTCATTTTGTATGTTGCTTTATTGTTCCTTTTAATAAGTCGGTTCACAATACAACTGTGATTTATGGGGGTGAGGCTGTTTTGGCATTAACTTCATTTTTCTCTGATGTCTCGTATTTTTTCAAATGGTGCATGCCGTAGAATTGTCAGTCAGATTGGTCCTGTATATTTCATCCTTTTTTCATCTGCAACTTTTCACAAGGAAAAGATTTCTTTTATAAGAAGAAAAATGCATAAGGGGAGCCTTGGAGCAACGGTAAAGTTGTCTCCGTGTGACCTGTAGGTCATGGGTTCGAGCCGTGGAAGCAGCCACTAATGCCTGCATTAGGGTAGACTGTCTACATCACACCTTGGGTTGCGGCCCTTCCATGGATCCTGCGTAAATGCAGGATGCTTTATGTACGCTGTCCTTTTATAAGGAAAAAATGCACTGTTGGTGGTGCCTGGATAAGTGTTTCATGAAACCATTGGATAAGAAATGGCTTGCCTCTTTAACAATCTTATTCAGCTCAGGTCTTGGATTTAAAAGGTTGAACTTTATCATAATTTTGAATAACAAAGTTAGCTTCTAAAAGTTATTCAACTTTACATACCTAGTGGAGATGTACCTTTACTTAATTTTCACATGCTATGGCAGGCGCTGGAGGCTATTCTTACTTGCTGGAGCCACTGTGGTGGGCAGGAATGATAACAAGTTAGTTACCCTATTCAGTGCTTCTGATATATGAGGATTGTGCTGAATTTTTTTTTCCTCCAGTCCAAAATAATGCCTTTAGTGACTTGGCATGACCATTGAGACGAAAGTTGCAATGTACATCATTTAAATTTATGTAAAAAGTGATTTTTTTTTGTTGAGAAAGGGTAAGGCTGTATAAACAGAAGCACAAAGTTCGTGCCAAAATACATGCAAATCAGTTACTTTATATCACTGCAAGAAGCTGAGGAAATCTAACATCCTATATGCTGTAATAACATCTTCTGGTCTACACCAAAAAGCCAAAAAGGAGTGAATGTTATATAAGCTGATTTTCTTCATAATTAATTTTATTGAAGTGGGGAAGGATAGACCTTGTATTCTAGATTCGGGATGAGTAAAAGAGGCGTTGAGAAATTTAAAGGAAAGAAAGAAAGAATCAACTATTAAAGATAGCACCGTGTGAATTACGTGTTATTTTGCTTGTTTTGTTTCATTTGGTGTGAGAGCGTAGAAGGGCTTTCAGGAGGTGACAGCTCACTTAAGGATATCAATATATCCTAAAGTTGTCCCTCTGGATATTCAAGCCACATTATATTTGTTCTTTTTCTTAATTTTCTGATAAATATTGATGCTGAATGCAAGGATATTTACTTCAGTTCTTCACATCTGCTCTACTTTGGTGAGTAATGTGGTCTTTTACTTGTTCAAAAGCCTCAATAGCAAAAGATTTTTCATTTACTGAAAGTCCTACCAATAAGCTTGAGAAATAGTTATATCTCCTCAAGGCTTTTGCCGCCTCCTTCGCAGAAAAGGAGAATTTTTGTTAAGGGGCTTCTATGTTTGCAGTTTTATTTTAACTTGAAGTATTTTAACCATTTCCATGTTCTCCTACCTTTCAATTTGAAGAAAAAACAAAAATAATAAAGAAAACAGCAGACAAAGATGGGTTAATATGAGTGCATTGTTTCTGTGGCAGTGATTGTTGGAGAAATTGCTAACTTTGCAGCTTATGCATTTGCACCTGCTGTCCTAGTCACTCCTCTTGGCGCTCTCAGTATTATTATCAGGCAAGAGAAGGCTGGAAATGATTGTTCAACTTTCTGCCTGTTACATACGAGGCTACATATATTTATTTATCTGTCTATTTGTGCAGTGCTGCACTTGCGCATATGATATTGGGAGAAAAATTACATATTTTTGGAATGGTTGGTTGTGTTCTATGCATTGTGGGCTCAACTACCATTTGTTTGCATGCTCCTCAAGAACGCCAAATTGAGTCTGTAAAGGAACTTTGGGACCTTGCCACTGAACCTGGTACGCATTTGAATGCTAACAAAGCTGACTTCTTCTTGACATATTGTGAGCATGGAAGTTTTGATTGCTTAGCTTCTTACTGACAATAATTTGGTAATCTTTTACTCATGACAGCGTTCCTCCTATATGCAACTTTGGTTATAGTGGCAGTTGTCATAATCATTGTCCAGTATATTCCAAAATATGGACAAACTCATATAATTGCTTACATTGGAGTTTGCTCACTTGTTGGTTCTATTGGGGTAGGCACTCGGCTATCTGGTTGGAGTTTGGTGTTCCTTTTTCCATTTCTCATACGGGTTCTCCTTTTCCTTTTATTAAGCTTGTCATTAATGCATCATTGCTATATCCATAGTGTGATCTAATTTTTTTAATTTTTTTTTTGTCAAAAAATCATAAATGATTTGGCAGGTTATGAGTGTCCGAGCACTAGGAATAGCATTAAAATTAACATTCTCTGGAATGAACCAGATGCTGTATCCTCAAACATGGGTCTTTGCAGTAGTCATGGCAACATGTGTGTTTACACAAATGAACTACCTAAACAAGGTAATTAGAATGAATTCTCAGTTCTTTTTTACCAGTTGATGTGTTTGTTACTTTTTGAGCGGAGATATTCATCATTTGTGTGGAAGTTCTGAATATTAACTTGGTAGATACTTGTGCTCTTGGACTCTTAGCTGTCAGCCTATATCTTGTTGCTATTTGACTTGCAGTAATTACAATGAATTGACTCAGCTGGATCTTATTAAAAAAATAGCTTAAGTTACTAATTCAGAAGTCTAGGCTCTCTTTTCAATAGACCTCAGTGTGGATCCACCTGCCAGCTAGTTAGGCTTGATGCTTTATTGTCGTCGTTACACTTACATTAGGTTGTTATTAGTCTTTTTAGTTTGGTAACAGACTTGCATATTACTAGGGGATAGTTAGAGATGTTGGGAACATCTAGTTTTAAAGGATCTCTAGTTTGCCTTATTTACTGATATAATAATGAAATTAGCCTGAATAGAGCCAAATGGATAGAAGCATTCACATGGTCGGCCCCGACTAGTTTGGGATTGAGACCTAGTTGATTGATTTTTATATTGAACTTCTGTCCCTCCCTGACTGACTACATAAGAATAGACATTTATAGTTTGCAGAGCCTAAGTTGGCCCTTTATTACATGAAGGACATTTTGTAACTACAATGATTTTTCTCTATTTGCATATCCTTGTCTTTTCCTGGCTTTTTTCTAAATTTTTGGGATAATCAGTGTTTCTCTCTGTTTTTACACCAGATTTTCCCCATATTATGCAGGCTCTTGATACATTTAACACAGCTCTTGTATCACCAATATACTATGTGATGTTTACATCACTGACAATAGTCGCCAGTGTCATCATGTTCAAGGTGCAACTACTTTCTTTACCAAGGCTGTAAGCATTAACTTATATATCACAGACTGTCTTCCTTAAAACTTGTTCTACTTGACTTGTTTAAGGTGATTCAAGGTGGCAGAAGCTTGAAAAGGGTTACTCCTGTTTTAGTGGGTGAAAATTTTCTTTTATTATTGTCCCCAGGGTTTTGGTCTAGTAGTAAGAGCGCTGCAGGTGATGTGAGTTAGGTGCACATCATCGGAGCGAACCCTATCGCATACAAAAACCTGATATTTAAGTAGAGGAGGGGGTTGTGCATTATCCGATGAGTTTTGAACTGTATGCCACTGACCCTCAGGGATTTTTCGGTTATCAAAAACATTTCTTTAGTATCTTTGCTAATGACTTTTTCCCGTCCACATGCTCCTATCTTTTTCATCTTGCCTATGGACTATTTTTCATCTTACATAAACATAAATCTATTTGCTTCCCATTAATCAATATTCTCTAATTTGACTTTTTTTCCCAATTCACTTGGATGATTGAGAATCGTTTTTAAAATTCTTGAGGACTTTCCCATTAATTACGTTTTTTTTAAACTGCCTAATAGTTTGGTATGTAACAATTTTATACCGTTATATATATTTATGTTTCTTGGAGAAGTTGCATCTCCATAGTGAAAGGTATTAGTCAAATATGTTTGTAAGACATCCTGTATCATCAACCAACTTAACTGCTGCTAATGGGTCTTTCATGCATTTGGAACAGGACTGGAGTGGGCAAACTGCAATTCAAATTATCACGGAACTGTGTGCGTTTGTGACCATTTTGTCAGGCACCTTTCTTCTTCACAAAACCAAAGACTTGGTTGATGGTATCATCGATCTCAGATTACATTATGTTTTGGGGCTTGTAGTTGAGATTTTGTTGATAACTATTCTTCTTCTTCTTCTGTTCACAGTTTCTTCACCCTCTGTGTGCATGCGATATCCTAAGCATGATGAAGAAGAATCAGATCAAGAAGGCATTCCTCTGAAGCATCGAGAAAGCATGCGATAGCTAACATTTTTCTTGGGAAAAAAGGCAACTATTGACCCTTTAGATAATGGAATAGTACGCGCTATATTAGTTTGTACATATAACTAGAGTCCAGGACAAAGTGCAAGTGGGAGTCCAATTACCAGTATATCATTCTTGTCATTGGTGTTGGTACTCATGACATTGAAGAAATTTTCTAGATAACTTAGGGAAGCTTGAATATGGGAATAGTTAATTGTTTTTCAATGGAGAGAAATGAAAAGGAGGTGTCCCATTCTTGTACCTATTTTATCTTGTAACATTCTCCAAATGAATGATAGATAGGTGGTTGAAGCTTTAAGAATGTTAGTCATTTCCAATTCCCAAATTTATTTAGTGTTGAAGGACAGAATTTCTTGACCTTTTATGTTATTGAGTTCGAAAGTCTTAATTCAAGTCACTAGATGCAAGCTCAAAGTTTTGCACCCTTCACTCACCAATTTGTGGTGCCAGGCCAGCCAATGATTGATTTCCTTCAAATTTTAAGGTGGTAGCCGGTAGGATTTAAAATAGAGAAGAGCATCCCTTGTAGGGAGAAATTAAAAAATAGTCAAATTTACAAGTGGTCGTTCAAAGTAGCCTAGTTTCAAAAGTCATCGAAATCTAGCTACTTTTCATGTAAAGGCAAATCTGAGTGAAAACATTGTTCAAACCTTAGAAAATATGCTCGTATATTATGCTGGAGTTCTAGCATAAGTATACTACTGGAGTTCCAAGATAAGTATGCTAGAACTCCAGCATAATATACTGAAGTTCCAGCAAAGTATACCGGTCCAGTATAATATGCTGGAAGTTCAACACAAGTGCTCGAATCTCCAGTATATTATGTTGGAATTTTTCGTGTGTTGGAGTTCCAGCATAATATGCTGGAAGTTCATACACATGTGCACCGAACTTCAGTATATTATGCTGGACCGTCTCTGTTGCAGCAAAATAGTGATTATTTTTCATTGACTTGGTAAACGTTGGCTATTTTTGGATGACCGATTCGAAAACTGGCTAGACCGTGCTATTTTAACCCCCTCTTAATTTGTCTCAATGTATTATACTTTTCACTTTTGGCCACCAGTTTAAGGTAGGTCATAAAACAGTAAAAACTTACCCACACGGGGTGCGGTGTTTACACTAGGGTTACTGTCATAGCTCATTGTTTTACTTCACACAACCATCTTCTAGCATTCTTGCAGCATATTGTGGTTTCGTTCTTTTATTTCTTCATTAAAAATCAAACGGGTAATTCACAATATACAAAGTGGTCGAAAAGTTCAAATTAATGAAGAGCTCATAAAGGACTCTGTTTCTTATACTTTTTAAATAACTTTATAAGATGCTTCCTTCTAAAGTTAAGGCCTTGGAAATACCAATACAACTTATTAGAATACATAAATAAATTAACTAATGAAATAATGGTGCTCTCAAGGCATCAAATATTGTTTCTTTGATATGTCGAAAGAAGGAAAATTTGTGCATTACAATTTTAGCCTTCTATCTGCAGTGTTCTTTGGCTTTCTATTTACTTGATGTTATCGACGTTAAGAGCATAACGGAATATCTATTAAGTACATTTAATTGTTATTTTAGACTCTCTGCAGAACCAAATGGAAGTAACTGTGGTTAAGTATAACAATTGTTGTTAAATAAAAAGATACAGTGTTATTTATTGATTAGCTTGGTGTAAACACTACGAGTGTAAGTTTTGACCATCATAAAATATTATTTTAATGGAACTTTTAATGTTACATTATATAACAATAGTAATACAAGGAGAATTTTTGGTTAAAATATTATTGTATAGCAAGTTTTCACAATGGTCAATAAAAAATAGTCATTATTTACCAAGTCAATGAGTAATGTCATTATTTTGCTGCAACAGGGACTGGTCCAGTATAATATACGGGAGTTCTGGTGCATTTGTGTACGAACTCCGGCATATTATGCTAGACCAGTATACTTTGCTAACTCCTGTAAAATTTGCGGGAGACTGGAGCACCAGTGCTCCAAACTCCAGTATATTATACTAGATAATTATACTTGCTGGAACTCCCGTAAAATTTGCAGGAGTTCTAGCATAATTATGCTTGAACTCCCGTAAAATTTGCAAGTGTTCCAACATAGTTATCCTAGAACTCCCGTAAAATTTACGGGAGTTCAAGCATACTTGTGTTGGAACTCCTGTAAAATTTGCGGGCGCATTTTTTCAGATTTTGAATAGTGTTTCCGCTCAGATTTAAAATGGCTAAATTTCGATGACTTTTGAAACTTGACTATTTTTCAACGACCGGTGATAAATCTGACTATTTTTAAATTCCTCACCAATTTTTGTCTAGAATGAGATAACAATCCTTCTTAATGTGATAACTTATAGCAATATTTTTATAATTTATTTTGACCACAAAATTTTAATAAACCTTTTTTTTTAATATTCTTAAGTTACATGTTTAGTCCGATACAATCACATAAATTTGTATTGAGGAAGTATGACTTTAGTGATTTATGATGTTGATTTACAAAAAGAAGTACATGAAGAAAGGGGGAAAAGAAGCAATAAGATTGTGTAATTTTTTATTTTGTGCCTCACACAGCTGATACTAATTGTTTGAGATATTTTTTTTTGTCTCACAACCCTGTGCTCTCGGAATTTTGTGGATCCAATGGGTAAGATATAGGTCCACAAGTGTATATAATAAAAAGAAGCCTCGCACAATTAATATCAGTTGTGTGAGACACACAATAAAATCACTCAAAGTGAGAGATCATAAAACCAAAAATACAGAAACATTTTGATTCATAATAATAAGTCTTTGATTGTAGTTAAAAACACATGTCTTTGAAGTTGAAGTGAAAAAGAGTATTTGAATGTTGAAATTGTGTTTATATGCATGAGTTTTATTTAGATAAAAAAGATAAAGTTACATGAGTAAAATCTTTAATTCACTTGCAAATATTTGTCAGACCGTTTTTCAACATTAAATTTTTTATTTCAAGTTAAAGCTAAAATAATGGACGAATTGTAAAACACAATAATTGCAAATAATATGTTTGTTCAACCGCCGACTAAATAATTTATATTTTAACAATTTATTAGTGTAGTTGTACTGGAGAAATATGATAGTAGTTGTTGGTATTCCCCTTGTTTAGAAACGAATCGAATTTGATGATTTTTATAAAATGGCATTTTTATTCACTTCTAGATATTCCATTAGATTATGTTACAAATAATCAAATTATAGTAGCGAGTTGAGTTGTAAAGCTCCAAAAACATTTTAGAACTTTTTCACAAATTAGTTATTTCAAAAATTCACAAACTTAACTGTTCCACTTCTTGTGCTTTGAATCGGGTAAGTTCCACAAAATTCGTGCGAAGTTATATATTCTATCTCATTAGGATTAAAGAAATATTTTACGCACAAGTTATATGTTTTGTTCTATGAAAATTTTACCTAAAAAAATTAAATAACCCAAAAAAAATTGAGATTGAAAAATCCGAGTTCTATTGATTTAGTTTGGTCTTTAAATTTAATAACCTAACACATTTGATTTTTTTGGTAATTGTAAAATTCGTACGAACCCAACCTATATACACCCCTAATTACAGCAAAGGTTATTGGCTTTAAATTTCTTTACATAAAAAGCAAAAACTAATAAACCAATGGAAAGAAATCCCACCAGGAAAAAAGAAAAAAAGGTAAAATTTTTCAAAATTGGAAATTTGATCCC
Organism: Nicotiana noctiflora; assembly: GCA_032618575.1. Lineage (NCBI taxonomy): Eukaryota > Viridiplantae > Streptophyta > Magnoliopsida > Solanales > Solanaceae > Nicotiana > Nicotiana noctiflora. The sequence goes on from JASVEL010011801.1 coordinate 102,819, forward strand.
GTGAATTATCCCGACAAATCTGGCAGTAATGCTTCAAATACGTTTGACCATCTTCATCTCGAGTTAGTCATATGATTGGTTGTCAATATAGGTGTTAACCGGGCCGGACAGGGCCCGTGTATTTTGGACCCGAATGGGTTATGGTCCAGGTCGGTTCCGGGTTAGTTCTTAACGGGTTTAACAGGTTCGGGTTCATCCGGGTAAAAATTGAACTGTAAGGGTTACGGGTTGAGGGGGTCGGGCCAGGTCGGGTTTAGTATTATTTTAATTTAAAAAAAATATTTTGTATAACTATTGTAAGTTATATTAGTATTTTGTATTAATATAAAGAATACAAGAAAGATGGAGAAAATTTGCACTTATAAATTGCAAGTGTACATTTATTTCAAATTACAAAATTAAAGTTCACATTTAAAAAGTAAATTAACAAAAAATAGCAAAACTTAATTTTCATGCATAATAAATAAATAATACTTCAAATTAATCTAACAAACTAAAATATTAAGTATAAATACGCCTAATAATTTAAAATATCACAAATTGTCTTAAAATCTTAAAATAACACATATATAACATATTTTAAAAATAATACGTTACCATCACATTCTATGATTTTAACATTTATAATTTTTACCTACTTCCAGAACGAGGGTCTAAAAATAAAAAAGAGAGAAGAATGCATGTATATACACACGAGTTAGTACACATTAGAATCAACTACATAACATGCGGAAGAATGGAAAAGTTACCTGCAACGCCATACCCGCAACCCTCTGCGATAGCTCCGCGTCGCTGACAACTCTCAACATTTACGCTCAGGGGCCACACAAAGTAGGGCCATCTCCAATGCGGCCCGCTCGCTGTGCTGCAGCAAGTTGTAAGCCTCTAAAATCATAATACGACGGCCAGATCCGTCTGCCGTCATCTCCACATGCGCAGGGTCTTCCGCCATCTCACCCCTGTTCCCACGAGCGACCTCAGCAGTTCCCCCCCCCCCCCAGTTTCACCACCAACAAGGGGCGATGAAATGCCCTCAGCAACACGAGTCGTGCTGGTACCAACATCAACACGTATCTGGGTGGTCGGCCTCCCAGAACGGATGGCGTCGGCCATAAGGTCAGGCCTAGTTGGCTGGTGAGGTACGTTCATCTCTTCGTCTCCCGTCGCTACCGCCTTTCCCGTTATGATCCACCTTCTTTTCCTCTCCTCGGGCTCCCCTCCCTCAAAAGGCTCGTCCACAGGGTCCGGAGACGACGTCGATAGCCTCTCCTCGCTTGCAGCTATTTTCGCGAGCGTCGCCTCCTGCAAAGAGGCTACGGTCACCCCTTCCCTAACAAATGCGTAAATTATTTCCTGCGCAGCTGGACCGACATCTGGTTGGGAGGAGGTGGGTGCCATCGCACTCCTCTTAGGAGCACTTCGACCTGTCAACAATAGAGAGTTAGCTGACGAAACCTACGAAAATGATTAACTAAAGTCGAGAAAGTACCTAAAGGGTTCGCAGGGCCGTAACGTTCAATGAACTCTGCCGACTTACGGGTCCCCTGCACTAGAGGTAGCAGATCGGATACCCACTGCCTTATATTGGTTATGAATCGAGAAGTGTGAGCTATCGCTGCAAAATCACGGAAAAATTATAAGGATGATATAATTAGAACCGCTGAAGTAAAAAACAATATGCAATTTGACATGTACGTTTACTTATATCTCGAATTCCACCCCTCAAGGAATCCGACCGGATTGGACACCAGGTGTTCTGTCTTAATAAAGAAATATCTACGCCAATAGCCTCGGTTGGACCGGTCGTTGGTTTCCATGATTATCCCTTTTGAACCATAATTTTTTAAATGCAGCATGGTGCCCCTCAGGTAGCTGGCGCCGAATAGCTGCAAAAGGTGGTGGATGGAGACCTCCAACACAACTAACTCTACGTACACAGATACTACCCTACACACCTTTAGGGTATACAGAGTAAGTTGGGTAGGACATATATTATAGAAACGACAAAGTTCTTCCGCCAATGGAAGATGGGGAAGCCCATAGCCGATCAAAAAGGGGTACTCGTAGAATGTACAATACCCCGGCCTATGGGTATTCGCGTAGTCCTCCCTCGCCAGAACCATCTCTACATGAGAGGGTATACCATATGAAGTACGAAGAAGGTCCAAAACGACTTGTTTTAATTCAGACTTCTCCCAAGGCTGTTCGAGAGAATCTCTTTGAAAATCCATTCTAGCAAGGAGTTATTTTGGGAGTACATTATTTACGGTGAGAGGGGTAAGATCCTTTCCCTTCTCCCCTTTATTACCGCCGGTTGGAGGCGGTGCATCAGTTGATTTATTACTGCGATCTCCTGAAGTGTTACCATATTTGGATTTCATCATGATTTTCGAGTAAGGAATGATGTGTTACACAACTACAAATGTATTTTCACAGAAGCTGTGGGTTCTTGTGAAGAGAAAACACTTTCTTGAAATAGTCAGAAAAATTTTCACAAATGATCTAAAGTTAGGTTAAAATTGAACCCATTTCCCATTTATAGGGTTGGGTAGCGTTGAAATCGAAGAGGCAAAACCCTAACAGGCGCGGGAAACCAAGCATCGGAACACATTTTGAATTTCCTCGGGAACACATGTAATGATGACGCCTGTATACGGTGGCATCATTTCAGAAAAGGGTTTTACGCGCCAATATACCAACGGATTCAAATGGCTTCCCCTTTACCTCGTGATCTCCGAATATGGTCAAATTTTCCCAGAATGTGGTTCGAGTATCCGTCCATCGGTGACGCACGTCGTTAAGGCACCAACAAACGGAGGGACTAGCTGTATATGGTCAAATTCTGCCCCTTGTTGTAGCCACGACCCTGGACTAAACAATAGTCGTAGTGAGGTACGCCCCCAAAATGTTAGAGCGAAAGCGCGTTCATAAGTCTCGTCGTCCCCTCGAGGATGCGCGACCTATTTTTATATTATTTATTATCTCGAGGAGGTCCTCCTGTTATATAAAAGAGGATCCCAATGTTGTAAAAGGGGAAATCTTTTTCTAATACAAGCTCTCTCTCTCTATTTTATCTCTACATTTTTACTCTCTAGAACACTCAATACATCAAAAGTGATAAAAGAGATCATACATATTTCTAGATCTTATTATATTCGATTACGATTTACCTTTGATCTATTTTTTAAATGTATTTGCTTGCAAAGTGTTCATTAACTTTCGAGTCAAACAGAAGTAAAAGCTTGATATGTATGATGTGTATTTAATTAGACATTTGGAATGTAAAAAAGAAAACTGAAATACACAAACTATAAAATGAGATAAAAAACCAATTCAAAGAATATATAAAAGTTACTAATATAATGAAAAAATAGTACTCCATTACCTAGTATATAAGAGAAATGTAAATATTAGAATATTAAACTAATTTGTCATATATAATTTTTCATGCATAGATTACCATATCCACAATGATTTTGTTTCAGATACTAACTAATTCTTCATCCCAGAGGTACTATTGGTGTTTTAGGTTCAAAAGCAGGATGAGAGCTAAAGAGATGACCAAGAGTAGATAGAGCCTTTTTTTTTTGGGATTATTTTTTGTTTTGTTTTTCTAGTTATAATAATTGTATAATATATTATTAAAAAATAAGAAGAATTAATAATTTCTATTCACCTAAGAGACTGAAAATCATCACCTGAAACAAGAAATCGACAAGATGTCAATCACAGTTTTCGTGTTGGAATTGCATTAATCCATACTCTCAAGAAATTAATTAATTCAATATTACTGGGATACTTACATGTCTCAAGTAATGACCAAACTTTAATCTTTTTAAGCCCTACAATGTATATATCCCTAATACTGTAAAAATAGTACGGTCTAGTCAATTTTCGGATTGGTCATTCAAAAATGGCCAGCGTTTACCAAATCAATAAAAAAAATAGGCACTATTTTGCTGCAACAGAGACTGGTTCAACATAATATACTTGAGTTCGGTGCACTTGTGTATGAACTTCCTCCAACACACGGAAAATTCCAGCATAATATACTGGAGACTCGAGCACTTATGTATGAACTTCCAGCATATTATACTGTACTGGTATACTTTACTAGAACTCCAATATATTATGCTGGAACTCCATCATATTATGCTGGAGTTCCAACATACTATCCTGGAACTCCAGTATAATATATTGGAATTCAAGTATACTTATGCTGGAACTCCGACATAATATAATCGAGTATTTTTCGGGTTTTGAATAGTGTTTTCACTCAGATTTATTTTTACATGAAAAGTGGTTAAGTTTCGATTTATTTTAAAACTGAGCTATTTTTGAACGACTACTTGTAAATCTGACTATTTTTGAATTTGTCCCCTAATATTTGTTATAGAAATAAATAATTCATCATCGAAATATTATACAACCACAGTTGTAGAAAAATGGGACCCGTGTACACTCCTATATTCTTCATATAAAAGAAAAATATTGAAGTAGTTGAACTAAAACTTTTTCCCAAAATACAAACCACCCCAAAACATTCCACACCAAAACAAAACCACCCAAATACAGTAATACTTTTTTCATAGTCGTCTTATTTACAAACACCATAGCTAGACAAACCATGGCTCCTCAAGATGATTTTAGCTTTCCAACAATCACCAATACACCACCATATTTCATTGAATCACCACCTTTATGGAGGACAACATCCATTGCCTCCGATCGCCTCGAAAAAAACCCTAGAATTATTGCATCTACGAAGAAAGAAGTTGATCATGAAGAAAACTTTGACATGTCTCCATTAATATCCAACAAGTCCAACTATATTAACCAAAGCAAAAGTTTCTCATACATAGAAGGTGCCGCAGCAATGAAGAGAATGATTGAAGATGAACAAAGTCATAATCATGAAGAGGAAGTAGAAGAAGAAGAGGAGAAAATGGATATGTTATGGGAGAATTTCAATGAAGAATCAAACCAAATAATGATAAGGTGTTGTGAGAAAGATACAAAGAAGAAGGGTCAAGCTTTGAGTCTATCCAGAGCCAGTAAAAGGCCAAGCTTAGTGGTTCTCATCAAAGTCTTGAAAAAGGTGTTCTTGCTTCATGCTTCTCCAACTTCATTCAACAAAACTAAACTTTAATTTTATTTTGTTTTTTTGTATTTCTGCTGTTCAACGAAACCCTACTTTCCACCTTCCTCCCCGTGGCAGCCCATCTAACTTGAAAAATTGAAAAAAAAAAAGACACACTTGAGATTCAATATATTTTCTTTTATCCTAACTAGGCGTAACCATAATATTAATTATATAAGGTAATTTTCTTGCTTTAATATATATATATAGATATTTGCATAGTATGACTCTCAGATAAAATGGATTCGATAGAACTCTTTTCGTACCATGTAACTCTATCATTGCCTCATTCAGGGGCAGAGTTAGTATGTCAGCTATATATTCAATCGAATCCTGAATAATTTAAAAAGAATTAGAGTCCTAAACTCATAAACTTTAAATCTTGGCTCCGTCTCTAACCAAGAAAGAATGTGAAGGTGTGTAAGAGGTTAGGTATTTAGACACAATCCACAAGTATAACTAAATCGTGGTTTTGGTACGTAATTGGCGCATGCAATTATTGTGACAAATGTAGTTGCTATGCTTATGTTAGCCAAAATATAATTTTCATTTCGTTACATCGGGAAATTTTCAATTTATAGGGAGTCTATGATTCAAGAAAATGCTTGTATTAAAGAAGGAACGATTTGTATTTTATAAGTTGGGAAACTATATATATATTTGAAGCTGATCATGGCTATGGTCATGCATGTAATTCCTATTTCAACAGACTAGGACTTAATTTATAATTTCTACACGTCAATGTCACGATATTTCCAATTCATATGGTACTGTTGAAAAGCATGTTCCATCAACTGATTTAATTCCATATATATTGATTTTGATTGATTGGTTTTGTTTTGTGTAAATAAATGAATATATCTCAAGAGTTATGTTTTTGTTGTACCAGAAAAATATTCTTAAAACTAATTGTAGAGATTGTTTGCACATTAATTAGAAAAATCTAAAGAAGTTGAAGTCTCAATTTGGTATGACGACATAAACAATTAAGGGTGTGTTTGGTATGTTAAAAAATATTTTTCGAAATATTTTTTAATTTTCTCATGTTTGGTTGGCCTTAATATTTTTAAAAATATTTTCCTTATGAATTCATTTTTCTCCAGTTGGAAGAAAAATATTTTCCGTATTAAGGGAAAATATTTTTCAAAACTCCTTCGCAACCTTTCCCACCCTATTTCCTATCCCATCAAACTCCACCAACCCACTCCCCCACCCCACCCCCACCCCACCCAAACCCCACCCCACACAATCCCTACCCCATCTGCCAAATCCCCCCTCCACCCGGCCACCCCAATCTAAATAAAAAGATTATTAATAGTACTTTCTTTTCATGTTATAAATAAAAAAAAATTCATTTAAACAAATGTGTATTTTTTTCATATTAACAAAAAAATACTTTCTTAGAGAAAGTATTTTTTATTTCAATAAAAGACATATTTTTTTTCATTTCAACAAAATAAGTATTTTTCATGATGTAGAAAAAGTATTTTCTTTTATTTCAATAAAATGAGTACTTAATTTTTATGATGTGGAAATTAGAGTACTTTATTTTTTAACCAATAAAAATTAAAGAGTATTTTCTTTTTAGTTATGGAGCAAAAATTTCAACGTTAATATTGCGTAAAAAAGTAAAAACATACATTTGTTCCTTTGTGTTTGTGTGAATTATTAGAGATTTGGGGGAAAGGGGGGAGGGTGTGAGGAGAGTAACATAAAAAATATTTTTCTAAATAGTTTCTACTCTCTAACCAAATACTGAAAAATAATTTCTACTCACTAACCAAACAAAGGAAAATAAGTGATAAAACCATTCATTTTTCCTTGAAAATATTTTTTAGGAAAATATTTTTCTTTGTACCAAACACATCCTAAAAGTTGTTTGTATAAAATGTTCAACCGAGAAAAAGTTCATACTCGTCAGTTTTGTTGCGGTTGAATACAAAGGGTAGCGGTACACGAACTAGTATCAAAATGGGGAAAGAAGTATGTGAGTGCATTTGGCGATAATTTTTTGTCACGACCCCAAAACCCGGTTATGATGGCGTCCAGCACATTGCTAGGCCAGCCCGACCAATCAACTATAACACAGAGCTACCATATCACACTTTACCCTTTTTAAGCATAAATAATGATAGTATAATGAAATAACATCCAACACATCGGGATTAGACATCCCAAAACCAATATAAACCTCCCACCGAATCAGGAGTCATAAGTCATGAGCCTCTACAGAATACATAGCGGTGATAGTGTATACAACTGTGACTGTAAGTGAAGAATAGTCTAAGAAAAGTAAAATAGACTGGAGAGTCAGGTCCTGCGGACGCTGGCAACTACCTCGACTGTCCAAGTAAAGCTCCCGAGCAGCTATAGACTTGGCTCTGTTGTGATGTACCTGGATCTGCACACAAGGTGCAGGGAGTAGTGTGAGTACTTCCAACTCAGTGGTAATAAGCAAGGGTAATACAGCGAAGGTAAAAAAACCCAATACAACACTAAGTAAGGCTATATTACAACCGCACGGACAACTCACGTGCAATTAAACAAAACTATAATATTTTTCCCGGCGCCTTGTGCCAACATATTTCTATTTCACATTGCACAATAATATTCTCTTGTTACTCAGTTCACAGGGTCCATGACCCAATATATATATATATATATATAGGGAAAAAGGTCAAAATTGTTCCTGTACTATTGTTATTTGGTTACTTGTGGCCCCCGTTATACTTTTCGGCCATTCTTGCCCCTATCGTTAAAGAACTTTGAATAAATACCCCTAAACCTAACGTCTGTACATTGTGGCAGCTGATCACATTAAAATTATCCTACTGAGTTGCCATGTCAGCTGCCACGTCAAAAGTCTTCCCAAAGTAAAGCATCTTCTCTCTCCATCGGATTACATGAAACATGCTTAAGTAATTGTTTCAAATAATCATTTTCACCAGACATTAAACCATCCCCATTACACAATATTTCTTCATCACCCAAATCAAAATCATCAAGATCAAAGCCCTAAAACAAGCCCAAACAAATATATGAACTAAGTGCATATTTAAAGTGTCCTTTTTCAGCATAATTAACATTAGAATACACAAAATTAGCTGTTATCTCCAAATCCCAACCTGCTCTTTTCATCAACTCCATCAATAACTTACAAAATTTATTAACTAACTTAATCGAATCGCGCAACATAGATTCAAAAATAGTAACTGTACACAATACCTCCACACTGGTATTCTCCAAATTTTTATTTTTATTTTTAACCCCTAAATTTTTTGACAAATTGGAAATAAAAAGTTCCAATTTTTCCAAATTTTTCCTCAAAATCAAAACTTCATCATCTTTAGAATCCATAAAAGACATTAACTGATTTACCATAGTCTCCAAAACTCTCAGCATGCTCTAATTCTCTTGAACCTAAATTTCAATTCTGACCCCACAAGATCATCAAATTTACAACTTGAGTTTTTCCTAAAATCCTTATACAAATTCTTCATTTCAGTTAATTTCTGAAGAACTGATACCAAAACTTTATCCGTTGATTCGATCACCTTTTTTGTCGAACGACACATGAGCTGTTTGCAACTGAAGATAAGAAGCTTCAAAAGATGAAATTGTAGTCAAAAGTGAAGAAATTAGGGAATTAGTAAAATGAGTATTTTCATTTTTTGGAAATTTGCAGAAATTGGGTTTTATGACAACGACTTTTTGATTAGGGATAAATTCCTTGGCGGAGTTGAATAGAGTGAAGACATCAGTGGAATTTGAGGTATTTTCGTAGACGATTTCATTGGCGAAGAGTTTAAAAGTTTTGATACGGACAACATGAGCGAATTTGTGAAACATATCAGAAATTTGTGGAGGTTTTGTTATTCCTTCCATTTCTACTAGCATTATGAAAACATAAATTGTTGTTACAGAGAGTCAAATACTTGGGTTGTGAATTGAGAGGAGAAAATTTTAAGGATAGAGAGAAAAGGGGTGAGTGTGAAGAGAGAGAGAGGATGCTTTGCTTTGGGAAGACTTTTGATGTGGCAGCTGACATGGCAACTGAGTAGGATAATTTTAATGTGGTCAGCTGCCACAGTGTCCAGACGTTAGGTTTAGGGGTATTTATTCAAAGTTCTTCAACGGTAGGGGCAAGAATGGCCGAAAAGTATAACGAGGGTCACAAGTAACCAATTAACAATAGTACATGGACAATTTTGACCCTTTTCCCATATATATATATATATATATTTATATATATAAATTCAGTGAAATACTGCAGACACTATAGGTTCTAACACGAAGGGTCACAACAGTAAAAGAATTCAAACATTTTAAACACTTGAATTGATAACCACAAATAAACACAGCAGTAGAAAGTGCACGGCATCACCATTATAAGGAATCAAAATCCAGCCACTAACAAGAATAAGGAAAACAACGGCAGATTTCACTTTTAGATCACATCTCGTTGCAAGAACAACCCGTTCCAATCTTATTTAACACCATTGTGGCATGCAACCCGATCTCATTTCATTTCGTATCTTGTGGTAGGCGTACCACCCGCTCCCAATTCAATATAATCTCATTTATGAATATGTCACCGATAACTATGGCCAATAACAGTACATAATAGGCTACCGACAACTATGGTCAATGCCAACAATCATATAAATTGTGGTTGGCGTGCCACACGATCCCATTTCTTAATATATAAGTGGTCGGCGTGCCACACGATCCCATTTCTCAATATATAAGTGGTCGGCGTGCCACACGATCCCATTTCTTGATATATAAGTGGTCGGCGTGCTACACGATCCCATTTCTTAATATATAAGTGGTTGGCGTGCCACACGATCCCATTTCTTAATATATAAGTGGTCGGCGTGCCACACGATCCCATTTCTTAATATATAAGTGGTCGGCGTTCCACACGATCCCATTTCTTGATATATAAGCGGTCGGCGTGCCACACGATCCCATTTCTTGATATATAAGTGCTCAGCGTGCCACACAATCCCATTTCTTGATATATAAGTGGTCGGTGTGCCACACGATCCCATTTCTTAATATATGAGTGGTCGGCATGCCACACGATCCCATTTCTTAATATATTACCAGCAAGAAACCAATAATAATTAATCAACAATATATATATTACTAGTGTGAAACCAATAATCTTTAAATCAACAATATATATATTACCGGTATGAAACCAATAATAATTAATCAACAATATATATATATATATATATATATATATATATATATATATATATATATATATATATATATATATATATATATTATCGGTGTGAAACCAATAATCTTTAAATCAATAGTATATATTACCGATAAAGAAGAACCAGCTATAACCAAACTTATGAATTTCTGTTTAACACATTTGATACAATTACTCAGTCATAACAATTACTTGCTCAACTTCAAAGATCTTCAAACAAGTTCTCATAAGCATCAAATAAGAATACATCAATTTAGCAATTTAGGACTCACGATCATGCCCGACCCCCAATGCATAGATACTCGTCACCATGCCTATACGTCAGACACAACACATAACAAGCAGCAATTATACTCAATTCCTATTTCCTCAATCTAGGGTAGACCAAACACTTACCTCGTTTTGCAACCAATTCAAAATTTCCAATAAGCCTTTGCCTCGCGAATTTGTCCGAAGCTTCAAATCTAGTCATAATAATTCAATATACTCAATATAAATCGTACGAATTAATTTCATATGAAATTACTAATATTTCGAAAATTCTAACAACTTCAATCTATTTAGAATCATACAAAAGTGCACCACAATTAGGAGGATATTTATGGGTTTACCTCTTTTGGGCATTTCATCAAATACTATGTGTGTACATTTGACTACATCTCTTTACCATGAAATTAGTTCATCCAACTACTACAATTTACCAATAATTCATCCCACCATTATTCTTTAACATCTTATATACACTCCTTATATCACATGTGTGATCAACCATTCACACCCAACCAACAAGATTCCATCAAATAATTAACTTTCAATCTCTACAATGGGTATTCATTTAAATTAAGAATTTATGGCTTCCAATCACTTTACCATAGGTTTTAATACATGATTCATACTCAAATCTATAATAACACCATATATGCAAGTCTAAGGTGTAGGATTACCTCTTGTAGACCAAATCTTGAAAGATAACTTTGGGGTGTTCTTGAGATTTTGAACAAAATCCTATGAAATCCAAACAAAATCATGTTGTAACTAGTAATTGAGAAGTGAAATCTCCATGAAAACACACTTAAAAACTTACCTTGGGAGTGCAATTGGGTGCCTTGGTCGAATTGGGGGTGTTAGGGAAGCCCTAAGCTTGAGAAATGACTCAAAGTCCGCCATTTCCCGTCCTTAGGTGTATTTGGAGGCCTAGCACTAGCGCACCCGCGCTAAGGTTTGGGGTTTGGGGTTTGGGGGTTTAGGATTTGGGGTTTGGGTTTGGGTTTGGGGTTTGGGGTTTGGGTTTGGGGTAAGGTCGCGCTACTGACACATGTCCAGTAAAATGGTCATAACTTTCTGTATAGACCTCCAAATGACGAACAGTTTGTTGCGTTGGAAAGGGCTTTAATTTGATAGGTTGATTCTCACACAACTCCTAACATAACGACATATATGATCATTTAAAGTGAGGTCTTGTGCACACTCATTTATAATTTCGTCTATTATGAATTTTTTCCAGCTTGGCTTAGACATAAGACTTTACACCTCGTACACTTGCTATCATATTCGTCGAAAAACGTCAACTTTCTTACTTCGTCGAAAAGCGTTGAATTGTCCTATGGACTTCCAAATCCAATTTCGGACAGATGTCTTAGTCTGAAATCACCATACGAAGTTATTGACATTATTAAAATCCCAATTTGGGGTCGCTTTCTCAAAAGTCAACTCTCCGATCAACTCTTTCCATTTGAGCTTCACAAATAAGATTTTGATTTTTCTTTGAATTTAACTCCGAATCTTACAAAGACCAAACTTGACCACACATGATAGTCATAATGTGTATTACGAAGCTTCTCAAGGTCTTATGCCTTTGAACGGAAATGCAAAATTCTTAAACAAAAATTTGGGTCGTTACATTCTCCACCTTATAAATAAACGTTCGTCCTCGAACGTACTAAGAATTATTCGAAAGACCGCATTCGAAATATGTATGACAATGCCATCTCAATTGATATTATTCCTTTCCTCCATATTTTTTTTCTTTTAAACTTTTAGACCAAATTTCTTACACTGAGATCCTTTTTCAAAAGGTCTAATTTTCACATCACCACACAGTATTATTCTCATGTCAACACACATGAACTTTTAATGGCGCTTACCTTTTCCACCACTTAGGGTTATTCATCCTCAAATACACAATGTATATATTTCCTCGCACATCTCAATATTCCAAAAATATTCTATCTCCCAAATTTTTCAGAAATTTCGGCAGAGTCTCCCCTGTACTCGAGACTATCAACCTGTCAGAGTAACACCCAAACAACTCATAATAATACATTCATAACTCAACAATGCCCCACAATGTATATGTCGATAACACTATTCTCTGCATTACAAGCGTGACATTATAATAAAGATATATGGACATGAAACACATCATATTTATGACCATAACCACATCTCTGGTCTTAATAGTTATTCATGATCGATTACAAATTACTAGCTAATCTCATGCTAACCAAAAATCTCATTTCAAACCTCCATTATCTAACAACGAGGCATGAAGACCTCAAAATTAATTATTCGAATTAACGAGTCACATTTAATGCCCCCTGGGCACTTATCTTGTGGGAAATAACTCTATAGTTACAATACAAGAATTTTCAAATAAGCCTCATAGGCATACTCCCTATAGATACTATAGTACCATTTTTTTTAATTTCACAAGGGAGAACTTTAAATTCATAAATTTTTAACAACAAGGACCTCGTCCTTTTATAACATCCACTGCAGCCTGTAGCTGGTTTAAATATCTCACATCATGAAAAAAATGAGGATCTCGTTCTTAACTCCGTACCACAATTAATATGCACATCGTGCCAACTGAAATTTTTTTATTTCCTTTCTTTTTCTTCTAAATAAATTCCGTCAAACAAAACCACAACATATAATGAACCCTCACACCGATCGGGAATAGAATTTCACAATTTAAATCAGTTTTCTTGAAATCACTTCAAACCCCCATCATAACTATTTTTAGTGACTAACACATAATGATAGATATAGTTAATTTTATATAATATCCCAACAAGAGTATTCACATAAGTTAATTTAAGATTACGAAGCTCACTCATGATTGGAGCAAATTAGGACGACTTATCTCTATATCCAAAACCGAATCATGTTATGAAAATTGTTACTTTATAATAACTCGAGGTCATACTTATAATGACACCATCAGGTGTAGCGACCTCAGCTATACCAAAGCAAATATATCAATGGGTCGGGCCTCCACATCTTAGGCGCCATCTACCGGTTTTTCCTCCACCCCTACTTGGTAGTGTATGTTGAGTAGTAACTATAATAGAGTACGTGGCACGTGTGCTCCGATGGAACAGATTTGTCCCATGTCTGAGACAATTTTATCATGATGTTCCTAGTATCACAATATTCATTACAACCAACCTGTGGTCCAACATATCTTACTGAGTCTGTGTCGGATAACTAGGATAACCATTGTAGGAATCCCATGCCACTGGTACATCAAAAGATGACTGCCACACGCAAGTATTGTGGTTAACTTAAGCACTACGAGTATGCTGAATATGTTTCCATGACCCCGTTGATACTGAAATATAGGATTACTACGGATGCAGAAATATCTCAAGTCTCATTATAATCCCATTCAAATCTTAGCTCTTGATCATATGCAAGTTTTGGAGAACCTTTCAATGCCACATAAATACATCTCGGGTCAAAATTGGTATAACACATGATCTCGCAATCTTATCGTTGATAATTGACTTTTCTCACTGGGTGTGAAATCATAAGACATATTTTCGATGATCCACAATGTTAACCTTCACAACTCATATAAGTCAACTAGAAGTCGGGGCTCATTGCACCCCTACATGATTCACTGAGTGATCTCTCAATACTTTTGCATCATCAATCTTTGCAACACGTGGTAAGAGTGATTAAGCAATCTTGGCTCCCTTATAACCCCTTTGTGGTACCACTGACCATTGGTGTATAATTATTATTGATTGCGCAATTTCATACACGAGTGGATGTAAAACAACATAAGTTATATAATTTAAGTTGAATAAACGCCGCACGATAAGGAATGAAAGAAGTAAAGTTATCCTAATAGTTCTGTAGCCTCTCGAAGATAAGTACGGACGTCTCCGTACCGATCTACAAGACTCTACTAAACTCGCATATGACTTGTAGCACCTATGAACCTAGAGCTCTGATACCAACTTGTCACGACCCAAAAATCCCACCGAAGGAGCCATGATGGCACCTAGTCTTCAAACTAGGTAAGCCTAACATAAACCGAAATAACATTAATACTTATTAACTTCAACTGAACTTTCTCTAAACGATTTACAATTCCCAAAACCGGTAGTACAAGTCACAAGCCTTTCTAAGAGTAGTTATACATTATAATTATATTACTGTTCCAAATCAAAGGAAATGAATGGAAAAAAGTACAATTGAAGGTGACTCTGAGGACTGCAAACGCTATAGCACGTTTACCTTGAGTGTCCACCGCAACGAATAGGTACCATCGATCAAATACCTGGATCTGTACACAAAAATGTACATAAGTGTAGTATCAGCACAATCGACCCCATGTGTTGGTAAATGTCTAGCCTACCCCGGCGAAGTAGTGACGAGGCTAAGACCATGCACTCACATAAATCTGTGCAGTTTATAACGTATAAAATAATAGGAAGCAAATTATAATAATGGCAATAATAATCTACCAGAGATATAATAGCTGGCAACAAGAACACCACAAATGCTTCTTAACAAATAATAAATACAAGTGCAATTAATGTGCTGGTAAGTGTCTAGCCTACCCCGGCGAAGTAGTGATGAGGCTAGAACCAGACACTCACATAAACCTGTGCAGTTTATAACGTACAAAATAATAGGAAGCAAATTACAATAATGGCAATAATTGTCACGACCCGGATTTCCCACCATCGGGGTCATGATGGCGCCTACTAAATGAAAGCTAGGCAAGCCAAATATTAATTACAACTCCATTAATTACCAATCCTTATTATTAAAACAAATAAATTACAGCGGAAGACTTAGTCAAATATGATAAAGAAAATCCAAATCTGATATACTACCCAAGATTGGTGTCACAATACTCACGAACTTCTAAGAATAATACACATAAATGTCTGAAAGAAATACAAGCTGTTTATCTCGATTATATGAGATACAGAATGAAAAGCATAGATAGAAGAGACAACAGGTCCTGCGGACGCCTGCAAGGCTACCTTGAAGTCTCGGTGGTCGAAATACCCATATTGTGCTACTACCACTGCTGCTGTCCATAACCTGTATCTGCGCAAAAAGAGCGCAGAGTGTAGTATCAGCACAACCGACCCCATGTGCTGGTAAGTGCCTGGCCTATCCCAGCGAACTAGTGACAAGGCTAAGGCCAGTCACCCACCTAAACCTGTACAGTTGCAATATAGATATATATATATATATACAATACATTTATAAAGAAATACTCTGCTCTGAAATAATATTCAACAACTCAAGATATCCAAAATAATCTTACTTTCATGTCTCAATTTCCTCTTTCATTTCATGTCTCGTGGTAGGCGTACCACCCGCTCCCAACTATCACAATAATTATCTCTTGTGGTAGGCGTACCACCCGCTCCCAATGTATCTGAAATTATATCTCGTGGTAGGCGTACCACCCGCTCCCAAATATATCAAAATTATATCTTGTGGTAGGCGTACCACCCGCTCCCAATATATCAAAAATTATATCTTGTGGTAGGCGTACCACCCGCTCCCAATATATCAAAAATTATATCTTGTGGTAGGCGTACCACCCGCTCCCAATATATCAATAGGCTACCGGCAACTATGGCCAATGCCAAGATTTAAATCACTTCGTGGTCGGCGTACCACACGATCCCATTTCTTATTATATATAAGTGGTCGGCGTACCACACGATCCCATTTCATAAATATATATATATATTACCGGCATTTAGCCAATAATCTCTATATCAACAATATTTATAATTACCGGTTTTTAAACCAATAATTTATAATAGTTTCAACAATTTACCTTCATTACCGGTATAACACCAATAATTCTTATTCAACAATTTATTCATAACTAAATTCATATTCCTACAAACTAGGATAGAACAAACACTTACCTCAAAAATTTACGAACGATTCAATCCGTAGCAATGCCTTTTCCTTTCGAATTCGACTCCAATCCAATCGTATCTATACACAATTGATTCAATATCATCAATTCTACTTAACAAACTAGTTCATATTGCTAAATATGATTTTTACAACATTCTGCCCGGAATAGTAAATACCGACCCCGGGCCCACATAATCGAAACTCAAGTTTCGAACCAAAATAAGTTCACCCAATCTTCCATGAGTTCAAAAATACAATTTGTTCTTAAATTCGACTCCAAAACGAGGTCTAAATCGCAAATTCTTTGAAAGCCCTAACTATACCCATTTCTCAAATTTCCAACCAATTTATACATGTTTAAGCCTAAGGATTTGATTGATGTTGATGAAAAATGAAGAAGACAAGTTAACAATACTTACCCAATGAACTTTGATGAAGAAACGCCTCAAAAATCGCCCAAAAGCTGTGGAGAAGAAGGGGTTTTGTAAAAATGGGATAAAATCCCGTATGTGTTCTGTTTTGGGGTATTAATTCACTGGGCGGAATTTTGTTCTACGCGATCGCGTAAATTGGATCGCGATCGCGGAAGGCAAATGTTCAACACTACGCGATCGCGTGGAAAATGCTGCGATCGCGTAGAAGAATTTCGCTGGGTGGCACATCTGTACTACGCGATCGCGTGAAAAGGTTCGCGATCGCGGTGAAGGAAAACGGAAAGCTACGCGATCGCGTGCAGACGGATGCGATCGCATTGAAGAAAGACGTAAAGCTTCGCGATCGCGTGAAGACAGCCGCGATCGCGTTGAGTAACGTGACAAGGCAGTGCGATCGCGTGAACAAGTCCGCGATCGCGTAGGGTAAAATGTCTGTGTAAAAATTGCAGAAAATCTGCCAGTTTTCCAAGTCCAAAAACACCCCGAACCACCTCCGAAACACTCCCGAGCCCTCGGGGCTCCAAACCAATTATGTACACTAACTCAAAAACATCATACGAACTTGCTCGCGCGATCAAATCGCTAAAATAACATCAAAATCAATGAATTGAGCCTTAAAGCTCAAGAATTCTTTAAGATTTCATAATTTCCAAACTTTCCAATTTAAGGCCGAAACACGTCAAACGACGTCCGTTTTCAACCAAACTTTACAGGAAGCGCTTAACCAATATATATGACTTGTACCGGGCGTCGGAACCAAAATACGAGCCCGATACCAGTACTTTTTAATCAAAATTCAGTTTCATTTTCCTTAAACATTTTCGGAAAACAATTTAACAGAAAAATTCTTTTACCGGGGTTCTAGACCTCGGATTTCAATTCCGGACATATGCCCAAGTTCCATATTTTTCTACGGATTTTCCTGAAATAGTCAAATCACGGATCCGGGTCCGTTTACCAAAAATGTTGACCAAAGTCAACCATATCAATATTAATATCAAAATTCTTCTACTTTTTCACATATTTCACATATTTCAACATAAATCTTTTCCAGCTTTGTGCCCGGACCGTGCACGCAAATCGAGGCAACTATAAATGAGGTTTTCAAGACCTCAAAAGCTCTGAATGATTAAATAAACAAGTGATGACCCTTTGGGTCGTCACAATCTCCACCTCTAAAACAACCGTTCGTCCTCGAACCGACAAAAGAAAGAAGTACTGAGTCCGGAAACAAGTGTGGGTAGCGGCTCCGCATATCGGACTCGGACTCCCGTGTCGATGCCTCAGATAGGTCGACCTCTCCACCGAACACGCACGGAAGGATAACCCTTCGACCTCGACTGTCGAACTCCGCCGGTCTAGAATGGCTACCGGCTCCTCCTCGTAAGATAGATCATTGTCCAATTGGACAAGTACCGAAGTCTAACACATGAGTGGGATCGCCGTGGTATCTCCGAAGCATAGATACATGAAAAACTCGATGCACGGCTGATAAAGCTAGGCGACAGAGCTAGTCTGTAAGCCACCCCTCCCACTCGTCTAGAATCTCAAATGGACCAATATACCTAGGGCCGAGCTTGCCCTTCTTCCCAAACCTCATCACGCCCTTCATAGGCGACACTCGGAGCAATACTCGTTCACCAACCATGAAATCTACATCTCGAACCTTGCGATCCGCATAAGTCTTTTGCCTAGACTGAGCTGAACGCAATCTCTCCTGAATAGTCTTGACCTTATCTAAGGCCTCCTGAACTAGATCTGTACCCAACAACCGAGCCTCTCCCGGCTCAAACCATCCAACTGGTGATCGACATCGCCTACCATATAACGCCTCATAACGGAGCCATCTGGATGCTAGATTGGTAACTGTTATTGTAGGCGAACTCTGCTAATGGCAGAAACCGGTCCCACGAACCTCCGAAATCAATAACACAGGCTCGAAGCATGTCCTCAAGAATCTGAATAGTCCTCTCGGACTGGCCATCCGTCCGAGGATGAAATGCCGTACTCAACTGAACCTGGGTGCCTAACTCCTGCTGGACCGCTTTCCAGAACCGCGAGGTAAACTGCGTTCCCCGATCAGAGATAATAGATACTGGCACCCCATGGAGACGAACAATCTCCCTAATGTAAACCTCCGCTAACCTCTCCGATGAGTAGGAGACAGATACTGGAATAAAGTGTGCCGACTTGGTCAGCCTATCAACAATGACCCAAATAGCATCAAATTTCCTCCGAGTCAAAGGAAGTCCAGTAACGAAGTCCATAGTGATCCGCTCCCATTTCCACTCGGGAATTTCAATCCTCCGGAATACACCACCAGGTCTCTGGTGCTCATATTTCACCTGCTGACAATTTAGACACCGAGCGACATACGCAACGATATCTTTCTTCATTCTGCGCCACCAATAGTGTTGCCGTAAGTCCTGGTACATCTTCGCGGCACCTGGGTGAATAGAATACCGCGAACTGTGGGCCTCTGCTAAGATCAACTCTCGAATTCCTTCGACATCGGGCACACAAACTCGACCCTGCAATTTCAATACTCCATCATCATCTAGATTTACCTGTATGGCACCTCCCCTGCTGTAATGTATCTCTCAACTCACGCAAATGAGAATCATCAAATTGCCTCTCACGGATACGCTCTAATAAAGAAGAACGAGCGACCGTGCAGTCTAACACCCTGCTAGGTTCAGAAATGTCTAATCTCACGAACCGGTTGGCTAAGGCCTGGACATCTAGAGCTAATGGTCTCTGACTGACCGGAATGTATACAAGACTGCACATACTGGCTGACTTCCTACTCAAAGCGTCAGCCACCACGTTTGCTTTTTCCCCGATGATATAAAAAGGTAACATCATAATCTTTCTGCAATACCAGCCACCTTCTCTGCCTCAAATTCAACTCTTTTGTTTAAACAAATATCGAAGACTCTTATGATCGGTGTATACTTCACATACTACACCATACAAATATTGCCTCCAGATCTTCAATGCGTGAATAATCGCCGCAAATTCTAGATCATGCATTGGGTAATTCTTTTCATGCATCTTCAACTGCCTCGAAGCATAGGCAATAACCTTGCCATCCTGCATTAACACTGCACCAAGCCCAATACGGAAAGCATCACAATAATCAGCATAAGGTCCCGCACTTGTGGGTAAAATCAATACCGGTGCTGTAGTCATGGCTGTCTTGAGCTTTTGAAAGCTCGCCTCACATTCATCTGACTATTCAAATTGAACACCTTTCTGTGTCAATCTGGTCAGTGGGGTTGCAATAGATGAAAACCCCTCGCCGATAATAACCCGCTAATCCCAAGAAACTCCAAATCTCTCTGGCTGATGTTAGTCTAGGTCAGTCCTTGACTGCCTCAATCTTCTTCGGATCAACCTAAATACCTGCTGCCGTCACAATATGACCTAGGAATGCAACTGAACTTAGCCAAAATTCACACTTCAAAATGTTTGCATATAGTTAGCTATCTTTCAGAGTCTGCAAAGTCACTCTGAGATGTTGCGCATGCTCCTCATGACTGCAGGAGTATGTCAATATGGAAACAATGAAGACTACAACGAACAAGTCTAAATAAGGCACGAACACACTCATGCGTATGCACATATCCATGACTCTGAAGTCTGGCCATAAGAGTTATTCTTAAATTACAACATTGTCAATTAACCCTGTTATCAAATACCTTATTCTACAAATCCCACTTTACTCAGAATGAGGTATGGTGACCTCGTGATTATTTTCCCGAATTAATGCGTCATATTTATCCTTACCCGGTGCTCGTCTCAAAGGCTAAGCTCAACGGTTTCAAAATAGAAATGGCTAATATGAATAGAAACTATACAAGAATTGTCAAATAGTCCTAACGGACATGACTCTTATTTACGAATGCGATACGAAAGTATTAATTCATAAAAGAAGAATTTTAAACACATAAACTCTTACTACCAGGACCCAATCCTCATATGATATCCACCGCAGCTTGAAGCTTGGCTTAGAAATATTTCACATTATGCCAAAAATTGGAGGATCTCATCCTCAACTCTGAATCACAGTGCTTGCACATCATATAATCTGAAATTTTTCATTTCATTTCTTTCTTCCTTTCAATAATTGTCCGTCAAAGATAATCACGACATAAAATGAACCCTCATACTGATAGGGCACACAATTAACGATTAAAATTAGTTATTCCGAGAATTATATCAAAACATACTGTAATAAGTAATATAAAGTCACTCATAGTCTCATGGATATTTAGTAACTAACACCTAATAATAGGGATGTCTATCCTCATGTAATATCTCAACGGGAGTATTTCCCTAAGTAGTATGATTACGATGCTCGCTCATGAATGGAGCATGTTAAACGAGACTCGCCTAAATTTTCTTTCAAAAACCAAATCAAATTAAGGGAAAATTATTTGTTTATAACAATCTGAATTACACACGTGATGACGCCATCTGGTGTAATGACCTCCCTCATACCATAAAAAGTATATCAATGGTTAGGTCTCCACCTCTAGGATTTTCACCTCCACCTCTAACATCCTGACCTATACATCTGGCTGGCCATGTAGGATAAATATTAACCGCAATGGAGCGTGTAGCCTGAGTGCTTTCCTAAAATTATATTTCTCCAAAAATTCCACATTCACAGCAATTCCTTTAAGGCTCAGTTAACTTGTTGTTCATGACAATATATATTCGAACACAGTCATTGTGACTTGGTACAACCGTTCGGATCACACATACTACATATTGCAGAGAATCTCGGGGTGACGTCTTCGGAACATTTTCTTAAAATAGAGTTTAGTAGATAGCGTTGCGTTGGCCGGCTTGCCCTCTTCGTAGGCTTGACACAAACATTGACGGCCAATTCTTAACACTGCTGAGCTACCCCATTTACTCATATACTCTTCATCATTCTCTGGGGCGATCCTTACCCCATGAAAAGAACCAACCTTAAATATGTATAAATTATTTGGAGGACATTTCCATACCATATATATATACATTCCAATAACTCATCATATTTGTCCTTCACAACTCCAACACATCGACCGGACGTCAAGGTCCGTTGAAACCCAACACGATTTATTAGGTGATCTCCCGATATAATTGCGTCTTCCGTTGGGACCATAACTTGTGTGGTAAATACATTATCTTCCCACTACTTCTGTGTGCCTTCCGTAGCACAGTAAAATGAACTCCTCGCATTCGACTATTCCCACGTTCTGTAATTCCTCATAAGAACTGTCAAGCACAATCTCGTGGGTTCTCGAAAGATGCACCGCTGAAGGTGGCAGCGAAGACTTTGGTGAAACTTGTCCTCTGTAAAACTTTTGAAGGCATAGTTGATCTATCACCAGCCTGTGCCATTGTTCGGCTGGATAAGCAGTACGTGACTACGCCATTCGTGGGAAGACAAGAGTGGAAATTTAACTTAACACTTTGAAGAACAAATTCGCACGATAAGAAAGAACAAACGAGAGACTCTTTCCTAACTCAATAGACTCTGGAGGACAAGTACAGACGTCTCCGTACCTACCTCTCAAACTCTACTAAGCTTGTTCGTGAGTGGTGAGACCTATGCAACCTAGTGCTCTGATACCAACTTGTCACGACCCGGATTTCCCACCATCGGGGTCATGATGGCGCCTACTAAATGAAAGCTAGGCAAGCCAAATATTAATTACAACTCCATTAATTACCAATCCTTATTATTAAAACAAATAAATTACAGCGGAAGACTTAGTCAAATATGATAAAGAAAATCCAAATCTGATATACTACCCAAGATTGGTGTCACAATACTCACGAACTTCTAAGAATAATACACATAAATGTCTGAAAGAAATACAAGCTGTTTATCTCGATTATATGAGATACAGAATGAAAAGCATAGATAGAAGAGACAACGAGTCCTGCGGACGCCTGCAAGGCTACCTCGTAGTCTCAGTAGTCGAAAAATCCACAAGTCTCTACTGTCGCTGCTGCTGTCCGTAACCTGTATCTGCGCAAAAAGAGCGCAGAGTGTAATATCAACACAACCGACCCCATGTGCTGGTAAGTGCCTGGCCTATCCCAGCGAACTAGTGACAAGGCTAAGGCCAGTCACCCACCTAAACCTGTACAGTTGCAATATAGATATATATATATATATATATACAATACATTTATAAAGAAATACTCTGCTCTGAAATAATATTCAACAACTCAAGATATCCAAAATAATCTTACTTTCATGTCTCAATTTCCTCTTTCATTTCATGTCTCGTGGTAGGCGTACCACCCGATCCCAACTATCACAGTAATTATCTCTTGTGGTAGGCGTACCACCCGCTCCCAATGTATCAGAAATTATATCTTGTGGTAGGTGTACCACCCGCTCCCAAATATATCAAAATTATATCTTGTGGTAGGCGTACCACCCGCTCCCAATATATCAAAAATTATATCTTGTGGTAGGCGTACCACCCGCTCCCAATATATCAAAAATTATATCTTGTGGTAGGCGTACCACCCGCTCCCAATATATCAATAGGCTACCGGCAACTATGGCCAATGCCAAGATTTAAATCACTTCGTGGTCGGCGTACCACACGATCCCATTTCTTATTATATATAAGTGGTCGGCGTACCACACGATCCCATTTCATAAATATATATATATTACCGGCATTTAGCCAATAATCTCTATATCAACAATATTTATAGTTACCGGTTTTTAAACCAATAATTTATAATAGTTTCAACAATTTACCTTCATTACCGGTATAACACCAATAATTCTTATTCAACAATTTATTCATAACTAAATTCATATTCCTACAAACTAGGATAGAACAAACACTTACCTCGAAAATTTACGAACGATTCAATCCGTAGCAATGCCTTTTCCTTTCGAATTCGACTCCAATCCAATCGTATCTATACACAATTGATTCAATATCATCAATTCTACTTAACAAACTAGTTCATATTGCTAAATATGATTTTTACAATATTCTGCCCGGAATAGTAAATACCGACCCCGAGCCCACATAATCGAAACTCAAGTTTCGAACCAAAATAAGTTCACCCAATCTTCCATGAGTTCAAAAATACAATTTGTTCTTAAATTCGACTCCAAAACGAGGTCTAAATCGCAAATTCTTTGAAAGCCCTAACTATACCCATTTCTCAAATTTCCAACCAATTTATACATGTTTAAGCCTAAGGATTTGATTGATGTTGATGAAAAATGAAGAAGACAAGTTAACAATACTTACCCAATGAACTTTGATGAAGAAATGCCTCAAAAATCGCCCAAAAGTTGTGGAGAAGAAGGGGTTTTGTAAAAATGGGATAAAATCCCGTATGTGTTCTGTTTTGGGGTATTAATTCACTGGGCGGAATTTTGTTCTACGCGATCGCGTGAATTGGATCGCGATCGCGGAAGGCAAATGTTCAACACTACGCGATCGCGTGGAAAATGCTGCGATCGCGTAGAAGAATTTCGCTGGGTGGCACATCTGTACTACGCGATCGCGTGAAAAGGTTCGCGATCGCGGTGAAGGAAAACGGAAAGCTACGCGATCGCGTGCAGACGGATGCGATCGCATTGAAGAAAGACGTAAAGCTTCGCGATCGCGTGAAGACAGCCGCGATCGCGTTGAGTAACGTGACAAGGCAGTGCGATCGCGTGAACAAGTCCGCGATCGCGTAGGGTAAAATGTCTGTGTAAAAATATCTGCCAGTTTTCCAAGTCCAAAAACACCCCGAACCACCTCCGAAACACTCCCGAGCCCTCGGGGCTCCAAACCAATTATGTACACTAACTCAAAAACATCATACGAACTTGCTCGCGCGATCAAATCGCTAAAATAACATCAAAATCAATGAATTGAGCCTTAAAGCTCAAGAATTCTTTAAGATTTCATAATTTCCAAACTTTCCAATTTAAGGCCGAAACACGTCAAACGACGTCCGTTTTCAACCAAACTTTACAGGAAGCGCTTAACCAACATATATGACCTGTACTGGGCGTCGGAACCAAAATACGAGCCCGATAACAGTACTTTTTAATCAAAATTCAGTTTCATTTTCCTTAAACATTTTCAGAAAACAATTTAACGAAAAAATTCTTTTACCGGGGTTCTAGACCTCGGATTTCAATTCGGACATATGCCCAAGTTCCATATTTTTCTACGGATTTTCTGAAATAGTCAAATCACGGATCCGGTCCGTTTACCAAAAATGTTGACCAAAGTCAACCATATCAATATTAATATCAAAATTCTTCTACTTTTTCACATATTTCACATATTTCAACATAAATATTTTTCAGCTTTGTGCCCGGACTGTGCACGCAAATCGAGACAACTATAAATGAGGTTTTCAAGACCTCAAAAGCTCGGAATGATTAAATAAACAAGTGATGACCCTTTGGGTCGTCACAATAATGATCTACCAGAGATATAACAGCTGGCAACAAGAACACAACAAATGTTTCTTAACAAATAATAAATACAAGTGCAATCAATTAATCGAGTCTTTCAAAGATAAATACTTCGCCTATAAATCCTCCAAGCAATAATCTCTAGGATAATATGCTTTCAATAATATGTTTCGAATATATTTCCTTCAAATAAGTATCTTTCGAATATAATTCTTTCGGGTAAAGGTCACCTTGTGACATCTCATTTCAAAATCATAATAATATAGGTCTCGGCCCACTTTTATATATTTTTTTCCAGCATTTCGTGCCCATATTTATATTACAACCGCACGGACAACTCACGTGCAATTAAACAAAACTATAATATTTTCCTCGGCAACTTGTGCCAACATATTTCTATTTCACATTGCACAATAATATTCTCTTGTTACTCAGTTCACAAGGTCCATGACCCAATATATATACATATATATATATATATAAATGCAGTGAAATATTGCAGACACTGTAGGTTCTAACACGAAGGGTCACAACAGTAAAAGAATTCAAACATTTTAAACACTTGAATTGATAACCACAAATAAACACAGCAGTAGAAAGTGCAAGGCATCACCATTATAAGGAATCAAAATCTAGCCACTAACAAGAATAAGGAAAACAACGGCATATTTCACTTTTAGATCACATCTCGTTATATATTTGTTTATATATATATATATATATATGTATGTATGTATATATAAATGCAGTGAAATACTGCAGACAGAGTAGGTTCTAACACGAAGGGTCACAACAGTAAAAGAATTCAAACATTTTAAACACTTGAATTGATAACCACAAATAAACACAACAGTAGAAAGTGCACGTCATCACCATTATAAGGAATTAAAATCTAGCCACTAACAAGAATAAGGAAAACAACGGCATATTTCACTTTTAGATCACATCTCATTGCAAGAGCAACCCGTTCCAATCTTATTTAACACCGTTGCGGCGTGCAACCCGATCCCATTTCATTTCGTATATTGTGGTAGGCATACCACTCACTCCCAATTCAATGTAATCTCATTTATCAATATATCACCGACAACTATGGCCAATAACAGTACATAATAAGCTACCGGCAACTATGACCAATGCCAACAATCATATAAATTGTGGTCGGTGTGCCACAAGATCCAATTTCTTGATATATAAGTGGTCGGCATGCCACACTATCCCATTTCTCAATATATAAGTGGTCGGCGTGCCACATGATCCCATTTCTTGATATATAACTGGTCGGCGTGCTACACGATCCTATTTCTTAATATATAACTGGTCGGCGTGCCGCACGATCCCATTTCTTAATATATAAGTGGTCGGCGTGCCGCACAATCCCATTTCTTAATATATAAGTGGTCGGCGTGCGACACGATACCATTTCTTGATATATAAGTGGTCGGTGTGCCACACGATCCCATTTCTTGATATATAAGTGCTCGGCGTGCCACACGATCCCATTTCTTGATATATAAATGGTCGGTGTGCCACACGATCCCATTTCTTAATATATAAGTGGTCGGCGTGCCACACGATCCCATTTCTTAATATATTACATGCAAGAAACCAATAATAATTAATCAACAATATATATATTACCGGTATGAAACCAATAATCTTTAACCAATAATATATATATATATATATATATATATATATTACCGGTGTGAAACCAATAATCCTTAAATCAATAGTATATATTACCGACAAAGAAGAACAAACTATAACCAAACTTATGAATTTCTATTTAACACAATTGATACAATTACTTAGTCATAACAATTACTTGCTCAACTTCAAAGATCTTCAAACAAATTCTCATAAGCATCAAATAAGAATACATCAACTTAGAAATTTAGGACTCACGATCATGCTTGACCCCCAATGTATAGATACTCGTCACCATGCCTATACGTCGGACAAAACACATAACAAGTAGCAATTATACTCAATTTCTATTCCCTCAAACTAGGTTAGACCAAACACTTACCTCGCTTTGCAACCAATTCAAAATTTCCAATAAGCCTTTGCCTCGCAAATTCGTCCGAAGCTTCAAATCTAGTCATAATAATTCAATATACTCAATATAAATCGTACGAAATAATTCCATATAAAATTACTAATATTCCGGAAATTTTAACAACTTCAATCTATTTAGAACCATACAAATGTACACCACAATTAGGAGGATATTTATGGGTTTACCTCTTTTGGGCATTTCATCAAATACTATGTGTGTACATTTGACTACATCTCTTAACCATGGAATTAGTTCAACCAACTACTATAATTTACCAACAATTCATCCCACCCTTATTCTTTAACATCTTACACTCCTTATATCACATGTGTGATCAACCATTCACACCCAACCAACAAGATTCCATCAAATAATTAACTTTCAATCTCTACATTGGGTATTCATTTAAATTTATCAAACTAAGCAGGTCTAAGACTGAATACCTGGAGTGCAAGTTTAGCGCCGAGCGGAGCGAAGATGAAGCTGGAAGGGAAGTGAAGCTCGGTTCCCAGGTCATCGTCAAGAAGGACAGTTCCAGATATCTTGGGTCGGTAATTCAGGGAGACGGAGAGATTGACGGGGATGTCACTCACCGTATAGGGGCCGGTTGGTCGAAATGGAGGCTTGCTTCGGGAATCCTGTGTGACAAGAAAGTGCAACAGAAACTCAAGGGGAGGTTTTATAGAGCTGTGGTAAGACCAGCTATGCTGTACGGGGCGGAGTGCTGGTCGGTGAAGAACTCCCATGTTCTGAGAATGAAGGTTGCGCAAATGGGGATGTTCAGGTAGATGTGCGGCCTCACCAGGTTAGATAAGATTAAGAATGAAGTTATTCGGGAGAAGGTGGCGGTGGCCCTAGTGGATGAGAAGATGCGGAAAGCGAGGCTCAAGTGGTTCGGGCATGTGCGGAGGAGAAGCCCTGATGCCCGGTGAGGAGTTGCGAGCGGCTAACGGTGGTTGGCGCGTGTCGCGGTAGAGGGAGGCCCAAGAGGTATTGGGGAGAGGTGATTAGGCAGGATATGGAAGACATGGCCCTTGATAGGAACGCCTGGAGGTCTAGTATCAGGATTGTAGGATAGAGACTTCTAGTATTACACGCTCTCCTTCCACGGGGTAGGGCCGGGGTGTGGGGGTCCACCCATATAGGCTTGATATATTGTATGGCATGCCATTTTCTTATTGTATGATTTTACTAATGCCCTATGTTTTGTTCCTGTGTATCATGTTCTTCTATATGCCAGGTTATTTATGGTATTTGTTTACTCATATATTTATGTAATTTATGCTAACATCACTAATGCTTGTCCTTTTTGTTTATGTTTTGTTTTTTCTCTTCTTGTCTTTGCGCCGAGGGTCGATTGGAAACAGCCTCCCTGCTCTATCGGGCAGGGGTAAGGCCTGCGTACATATTACCCCATCACTGTAATGAAAAGCGGTGTCATTTGTATATTTACCAAACTTAATCTTTTAATACTATATATATATATATATATATATATATATATATATATACACACACACACATATATACATATTTGATAAAGCAAGTTCTTTACATGCAAAATAGAAAGAGTAGTGTCGCAAAATGTAAAAGAAAGCAGTTTACTTTTCTTGATGTAGCCCTTTCCAGAAAGACAAAAAAACATGGATGAATTTTCTTCCTCTTCAAAAAAATTCCTTACTTTGTCTTTATGAGTTGTAACTTTTTGAGATTTTGATCTTCTTAACTTTTGATTCGCCTACTAACTCAGGAAGATGGTTGAAGTAACAACTAACAAACACATGGTTTGTTCTTATTCCCTTTTATTTTCTTTTTTCTTTGTATTTTTAGCATCTTAGCCCTATTCTTTTACCAACTTCTTAGGAAAAAAGAAAAGCTTCTTTTTCGAAGTCAATCTATGGCTTTTATGTTTATATGGTAAAAGTTGTCATTTCCTAGGTAAAATTAAGTTTCGGGGTTGATTACTGATCTGTAAATGTATTAATTTCGGGAAAGAGCTCAAGCTCAGGTTGGTAAAGGAAGAAAAGATATGATTTCTCGATTGTTGAAATCTCAAAAACATTACTACCAGTATGATTTCTGAATTGCTGATTGTTGTTAGTTATTATGGGATTTTAAGTTTAATTATAGAACTGCAGGACATCAACTGGACTATGAGTCATAAAACTGCCTCTAGCTGTTTATCAAAAGAATCTCATTTAAAAATCAAGAGTCCTCATGGTGGAGAACACCAGGGCAGCTAATGCTAAGGTCATTGCCATTGGATCTCTATCTAAAAATCAAAATCCCGGGAATTCCATTTATACAAAAATTATTCATTTCCCTTTTCGGGTTTTTCCACGATAGATGCATATCAGTTCTTTATCTAAGGTAATTATATTTATATTAGATTCTTCAGGAGAATTTCTTGATGATATATAATTTCATCACTTTTTTTTCTCCTTTTTCCCCTCATTATTTTCATTTATGTGCTATTGCATAGTTTCAAGGTAGAAAATGGACAAGACTAAATTTGTAACATTTTTTAATTTTTTCATGTGGGTGTCTCTCCTTCTGAATTTGTTTCTTTTTTTTGAATTTTTTTTTTCATATTTGGAAGAAGTTTAATTTGGAGTAACAAGGAATGCAGGATATTGATGTATGAATTAATTTTATATATGTAGTCATATTCGGCGCCAAGCGCGGACAAATTAACTAGTATACTAATATACACAAACTTCTTCTTTCTCTCTTTTTCCATTGGCCACTTCTTTTTCTTTTTCCTCTATTCCTTTTCTTCTGTTTCCATTCTCAATGCAATTTCCCCTTTCTCCTATTTCTTTTTATTTTTTCATTTTTCATTCTCTCTCCCTTGCCCCCTCTTTCTCTCTTACCGTTCCTGTATTTCTCCCTCTAATATTGCGATGCATCTTGGCTGATTCATCTTTCTTGAGGTAATTACTTTGCTTCCTTTTCTTTTTCGTCTGTTAATATCCCCGGTAGACTTAAAGTGATTGTTGTTGATACACATTAAGCTGAAGTTATATGAGTAATAATTTACTATTTTGTTTTTAATATGAGTTTTACTCCCTTTTTAAATTTTTTTAAATTGCAAATCCATCTTTTCTGATTTGCATTATTCTGTGTCCTTTTATGATCCTTGCCAAATACATCTGCTGCTGTATTCTGATATTTTGAGATTATTAGATATGTACAGATTCATAATATAGTAAACCCTGCAGGGATAATGCTAAATAAGGAAATTTTCATGACAATTTAAACGCATAGAAGGAATAGTTTGATTGAGTATAGGATCGGACCAAGAATTGAATTAGCCGAACCAAATGAATCCAAAGTTGACTAAATACCTAACTATTGGTAGTCTCTAAGGTCAGTAGCAGGCTTTAGTAAACGTGTCTAACGGGTGGGCCGGGCCCGATTTTTTAAAACCCGTACAGGTTTCTTACTGGGCCGGTTCCGGGCTCTCCCTTAACGGGTTTAATGGGTTCGAGTTTTTTCGGGTAAAATTTGACCCGTACGGGTTACGGGTTAAAGGGGCCGGGCCGGGCCAGGATTGACTTTTTTTTTTTTGTGTGTAATTTTGTATAACTATTGTAATTTATTTAAAGAACACAAAGTAAATGATACTTGTGCACTTATAAAGTTTCAATGTAAAACTTTAAGTTTGTATTTCAAAAATAAGTTAGATGATTTAGTTTCAATTTAAGACTTTAAGTTTGAAATTGAAATTTAAAAATTGAAGTTTCAAATTTCAATTTAAGACTTTAAGTTTGAATTTCTAAATAAAAGTTTTAATTTAAGACTTTAAGTTTGATTTCAAAATTAAAGTTCCAATTTAAGAATTTAAGTTTGAAACTTTAAATTTGACATTCAAACTTAAATTGTTAAAGTTTCAATTTAAGATTTTAAGTTTGAATTTCAAAATTAAAATGTTAAAGTTTCAATTTAACACTTTAACTTTGAATTTCAAATTTAAAGTTTCAATTTAAGTTATATTAAGAATTTGTATTACTTTAAAATATAAATTAAAGAATAGAAGGAATATGAGAAAAAATGCACTTGCTGCAAATTGCAAGTGCTTCTTTTATTTCATATTTCATAACTCAAATTTGAAACTTACAAATTGAATGTTTACATCTTTTAAGACTTGAACAAATAACAATAAGTAAATTCAAATATTTTGCTGCTTTTGTTTTTGTTTTTTTGTTTGCCTTTCTTTTCCCTGCGCCGAGGGTCGATTGGAAACAGACAAATTGAATGTTTACATCTTTTAAGACTTGAACAAATAACAATAAGTAAATTCAAATATTTTGCATTGCCCTGCTAAGTTCATCATAATCTATATGAACCGATTGGCCTTCTTCTGGAGTATTTAATTCGGATGGGTGACCACTTGTTAATATATCTCCAAGTTCCTCGTCTTCTGGGCGATCAACATCTTCATGTCCTTGATTTCTTCTTTCCGATCTAATCCAATCTCTCATACATACTAAAACTTCCAAAGCATTGCTTCCCAATGAGTGACGCGTATCTCCAAGTTGTTGTCTTGCTTGGCTAAATGCACTCTCGGATGCAACAATTGAAATTGGCACATTCATCACGTCCCTAGCCATTGCGTAGAGAACAGGAAATTGCTTTCCATTTTCATGCCACCACCCCAACGGTGAAAAATCCTTCGTGCGAGGCTCATTTTGTTTCTGCAAGTAGAATTGAAGTTCATCAATGTTCCTGCAACTTGTTTGAGTATTAGAAAAAGTATTTAATTTGAGTGTTACCTGCAGCTTTATCAATTACATTTGCATAATAATTATATAATTGCTGTAAATAATCATTTAAACTGTTCATAGAAGTATATAAATTTGGGGTTTCAGTTTTCCCAATCTCCATATAAGTATATAAAGCATTCATTAATTGATGACAATCAGACATTTTAATTGAAGGATTTAAAACTGCACCAATTAAGTAAATCGGAGGAATTGGAAAGAAATATTTTTTGAATTTGTCTTGCATATTTGTCACGGCAGCCGTATATTTTTCTTTTTTCTTAAATTCAAAGAGTAGAAAAGAAATTTCCGCTATATGTACTAAACCCATAGCAATAGTAGGGTAATAAGATCCAGAAAACTCAACAGTGTATAAAATTTATGTAAAAATTTAACATCATTAATGACCGCCCAAGTATCAGTTGTTAACATACGACTTGGATTCGTACAATGTGCATTAGCAACTTCAGTTATTGGATATCTATATTTATAGCAAACTTTTAAAAATAAATGTGTATAGTTCCATCTAGTAACCCTCCAGTAGTAGGGTTAATAGTTGTTTGACTATCATCACCATCTAGGCCCCATTCTATCGGGTGTGCAGCTCTCATATGCCTACTAAGCGTTCCAGTTCCCCCTAAATTTCCTACAGTCAAATGTTTAAATGAAACTTTACAAATTTTGCATCTAACTCTATCATAACCTTCAATTAATTCAAAAAAATTCCAAACCTTACTTCTTTTTCTACGATTAGTCGTCGGAGCCGTAGGTGGTCTACCACTAGTGCCACCACCACCACCCCTTGTATCAACTCCAACACTACCTACCCCAGCACTAGGTGCACTAGTAGGTGTAGCAGATATCTCTTCTTCAATTCTTATTTCATTATCTTCTATTCCATAATCTTCTTGTAATTGATCATAATCTATATTTTCATTAGGCGATGTTTCGAGAACAATAGATATTGGGCTATTACTACCAGATGCTGAAGAATTACCTCTACTTTTACTCCCCCTACCAGTAACTTTTCTACACGCTTTTTTAGCAACACTAAACATATTGTGAAATTTAAGGAATAAATAAGCTCAAAATAAATATGCAATTAAAATATTAATAAGAGAAAGAGTTGGAGGGAGTGCACCGAATTGGAGCACTTGGTTATGCAATTCCGAATTTCCGATGTTACCACGAACAAACGTCAAGCCAATATTCCAACTTGAAGTTCAAAACCCGAATGATAAAATACTATAATTGAATTTCAATTATTCAACAAAAATGAGCCAAATAAATTCGAAGATGAAATGAGAAATTATTAAGACTTGAAGTCTTGAACTAGATAATTAGAGAATAGTAAATGAGAGAATTTGAGATTGAGATGAGAATTTTGAGTGAGAAATGAAGAAGAGGGGGGTATTTATAGATTTACATAAGGCTACATTTGTAAATTAAAAATGTGTTAAAAATTAAAAAAAAATGGCCAAAAGTTAAATAGATCCGTTGGCCAACGGATTTCTGTGATTCTAGCCGTTTGGGGTGGGCCCCATAAATCTGAATTTCAAAAAAAAAAAAAAAAAATTCGACCGTTGAACCGGGCCGGGCCGGGCCGGTTTACCCGTTAAGGGTACTGTTTTGCCGGACCGGGCCTAACCGGTTCCGGTTAACCGTTACACTATATAATCCGGAACAAACCCCTACCCCATTATAACCCAGCCCACCCGGCCCCATTTCTACCGGTCCGGACCGGTTCCGGTTTCTACCGGTCTGGGCCGGTCCGGAACCGGTCCAACCCGGCCCGTTTAACAGGTTTAGGTTTTAATGATAGAAGAGGTGTGATTTTTCTGTTGAAGTGTTGTGTTACTGACAGACAGAAGGTGTATCATTCCTGGAAGGGGGATATTTCAGGAAACAAGTATTTTAATGTGTATGAAAATGTTAATATGTTTATGAATTTTTTATGTGTAATTATTTAGTTTATGTTTCCTAGTGATGAGTAGACGAGGGATGAATGAAATTTCATGGATTGTTAGAATTAGAGTAAATTTGGTGTATCAATGTGATTGGTGGAGGCCATATCACAATTTTGTTGCTTGCACGATTAGCTAAGCTTGAAGAACGTTATTTTTCTCTCAGGTTCTACAAAGATGTTCTGTAGACAAAGTATTACTATTGAATTGAAGCAACTGATTAAGGAAAAAGAAACGCCTTCATGATTTCCTATATTTATTTCCTAGCTTTTTGCAGCTTTATTTAGCATTTTCTTACCCAATGTGAGTCACTAATTAGATCTTCATTACGCTCAAAGCTTCTATCTATGCTGTGCACGTTTTGATACTTTCAAAAAGCCTAGGAACCTATAGTTGAGAAGTAGAGTTCCTTTTTCTACATTACTTTAATGGTTTGATCACAATTGAGGAGTGTTCAAGGTCAGTCTGCGCTATCATTTGGTCCAAATCTGTTACCATTGTACCACCAAAAGTATGATGAACTTTGGGAACCTTATCAATTGGAGCTAGTTGAGAGAAAAATTCTTGTCAAAATGGTGACAGGGTTAAGCATATTAACCTATTGCCCTTCTCTTTTCCCTTCAATTGTTGATAAAAATGCTAATAATATAGTGGGTTCAAACTTCCAAAAGATAGATATTGTTTGCTATAGGTTTATGGTTGGTAGTATCCACGATCTCCTTGATATTTGTGTCTGCTTATCCTTTTTAAGTGCCTATTTCAGTTGCCACAGTGGGTTTTAGTAATATAATTCGTCTTTAGTTTTGCATGCAGATATGACTTTGTCCTATCTGTAGTTCTGCTAGCAAATATCTAAATGGTGTGGCTAGTAATCATCGTTACAGTGGTAGTACTGTGGGTGGCTTCACTCTTTAAAATTCTCCACGAGTCTCTCTCTGCCTCACAAGTTGCAGTTTTAAATGATGGTATGGGTCGATTTCTCTACGAAATGTCAATTCTTGTTTTCTTTTGTGTTTACTGGCTGCCTCAATGTTGTTATGCACTTTTCTTTTAGAATCTAAATACAAGGACGCATACAACTTTCCATGTAGTGTTTGTTCTACAGCTAATTGCTTCCCTTGTTGATATCTTTTTTCTTAGGTGGAGTTTTTTGCAAGAGAAATGTCTTGTTGGTTATTGCCCATCCTGATGATGAGTCTATGTAAGGTTGAACGTCTTAAATATGATATTGATATTTGTTCCTATCATAGATTTTCTGAGCGGTGCGAACTTTTGAATTGCTATAGAGGGAGTTGCAGACTAATATATTTGGAACTATGTGTTAATTTTGACCAAGATTACGAGAGCCCCAATATATCATTAGTCTTACATTAATACAAAGTTACTCGTTTGAAAATTTTAATTAAGCTCATAGTTGAACATGTTCACAGAATAATTCCCTTGAATTCATATAGCCATCTTGAAACAAGGTGGACTAGAAATTTGGTGGGCTAAACTATAAGATCCAATTTTTACCCCCTTTCTTAAATAGGTTATTAAAGAACCGTATTATGATTTGTCTTTATACAAATTATGGTTTCAACATTTTGTTTTGTTTGTTTTGTTGAACAGTGGGTATGCTATACATATGGTACCTGAAAATACTGTTCCTTTCTTTTTTCTAAATTTCATGAAATTGCTTTAGGATTGTTCTAAGAGAAGCATCCCCGACCTGGACGACATCCTTTTTTACAAATTTTGTTAAGAAAAGTAATCTATTGTTGTTAGTAACATGGATCACAACTCTCAATGTCAGTTGATTGTTGTTGTGTCTCTAAATATAGACGTCGATTTTCACATATTATACACTGACCTTTTAATGTTTCGGGAATCTTGTCATTAAGTTAATCATACTGTATCTATTTGCTGTACAAACATTACTTTTGAGATGATATGACTTGTGATGCTTCCTTGTACTCTACACTGCAGGTTCTTTACTCCAACCATTAATTATTTGTCTTCGAGAGGATGTAATCTGCACATATTATGTATGTCAACAGGTAAAGCTTTTAGAATATTTCAATTTCTGTTGCACATGCTGAGTCAAAAAAAATTCTTTTATGCCTAAGTTTTGAGCGGTACATGTGTATTTTGGTTGATGTATGTATGTCTCTGGACATAAAAAGTGACACTTAAAATGAAAAGTTGATGCTTTTCCCGGTTGAAGTACTTTAGCATTTATTTTTTAAAGTATGATCCAATTCAAGCAGTACTGATTAACCCGAGGTTCATTTTCTGAATTTGAAATATTGCAGATTTTTCAACTTTAGAATGTTTAAATGATCAGACTGGAAATCGCAACTGTTTTTAGCAAATCTTTGTCCTAGATAACCAAGAGTCTATTACTGATGCTAACTTTCAGTATTTTGTTTCTGCTTTGTTGCATTGTACTGGAATATAGGTAATGCAGATGGTATGGGCAATGTCAGAAAAGAAGAACTTTATTTAGCCTCAGTAATGCTTAAGGTGACGTGAAATTTTATCTGAATAGAAATCTGAGCTTGGCTTTCATGCATCAATTCTGGATCTTTGATCTTTTATGTTGTTTTCATGCAATCATTCCTGCATTCATCTATTTTGCGAATTTTTATTTACTATAAAGAAAGTATTAGGTAAAATGTTGGAGGAGCTAGTCAGATATCAGTCATTGATCTTTCTGTTCTCTGTTTACTCATGCAGGTTCC
Organism: Nicotiana noctiflora; assembly: GCA_032618575.1. Taxonomy (NCBI): domain Eukaryota; kingdom Viridiplantae; phylum Streptophyta; class Magnoliopsida; order Solanales; family Solanaceae; genus Nicotiana; species Nicotiana noctiflora. Next base: position 139,785 of record JASVEL010011801.1, read on the forward strand.
ACAAAAGCAAGTGAAAATCCTTGACCATCCAGATCTACAGGTATTCTGATTGTATCAGAATGGTATCTCTGTATGTTCTTAATGTGTGAGCAGAGTTCTAATGTCTAGTTCTACCTAGGATGGTTTTGGCAAATCATGGAACTCAAAGTTACTGTCAAAGATTTTCAAGGAGGAAATTGCCAATTGTGATATTGATTTGGTAAGTGATTTCAGTAGTTATCTTGTTTAACTAAGTTAGCCTTATCGAGTGATCTTCAGTAGTTTGTGCTTCTTCGATGGTTATAAATTTAAGCTTCATTCCATTGATAAGTTGCTTTTCTACTTCACTTGATTAAAATCTTGATCTATAGATATATCCTTCATTTATTTGTTCATTTTAGTTGAATATAAAGAATGTATTTAAGAATGGGAAATATGAATGCAAGACTCTTCTCTCCGTAATGTCTCAAGGGGGAGATAACAACAATAAAACTAGGAATCCTTTTAGCTGAGATAGATGGATGTGCCCAAGGTGTAAGATGGTGGTGTTCTAGTAGCAGAATGTATTTTATCTCTCATGTGGAAATGGAAAATACTGCTAAAATTCAAACCAAGCCATCTTTGTAAGCATTCCAACTAATGAGTCATCTGGGAGAGTCGTCATATAAATTATTAAGAAGAATTTATAGCACTTCCCTAATAAACCAATCACAAAATACCATTAGAATTAATCATCAAGGGTTGGCCTGGTGGCAATAGACTTGAGCCTTGGGGTTTGCTCCCTTGCAAGGTCTCAAGTTCGAAACCATTTGGATGCAAACAATTTCTGAGGCCATCGGACTGAGTAAAACCTGAATTAACCGTGGTGCACTTGCGGGAAACTCATTGCCGAGGGGCCTGTGTACCCCCATGATTAGTTGGGGCTCTTAGAGACTCAGACACCCGGTGCAAATCACAAAAAAAAATATCATTAGTTAGAACAACTAAAACAGTCACAATTATTATCAATCACAAAATACAAACACCAATAACTACTAAACAAGCCTGGCAGTCACCAAGACACATCTAATACCATTAGAATATCTAAAACAGTCACAAAAATTATCATTCACCATGAACAAGTGCCAGCTTAACCAAGCAGCACCATCGGACAAAATAATACCATCATCATCCATATCCAAAGTACATCCAAAAGCAGTATTAGTCACCAAAGCCACAAAATATGTAGAAAAATAGTCACTAAATAACACAAGCCCGTATAAGAAGTTTAACCAGGTCTAAGACTCCAAGTAGATCATTAAGACCATAACAATAACTTATTATGGAGTTGGTTAACGGGATGAACATCGGTACATCTCTTTAGATGAATCCATAAAGTGGAAGTGTCATACATATTTTTTAATAATCGAGAAATCCCCAAGGGTTGGTGATGCACAGTTTGAAACTTAGCGGATAGTGGTCCCGCCTCACTTCACTACCCTTCTCCACTTAAATACCAAACCTTAGTCTGTAACAGGGTTTGAACATGTGAAGTTTGCCTAACCTACACATCACTTGTTTCACTGCTATCACTAGACCAAAGCCCGGGGAACGGAAGTCCTACACATCTTCACACAGCAATTATAACCCATCCACAATGAATGCATCTTGCTTTCACACTTCTTCACTTGAACCTTTTCAAAATGCACCCAAAGATATGATGGAGATTTACAACCATATAACTGCATGATTAAACCTAACCTAAAAACCATAATATGATAATTCTATATGGTAAACACAAATCTTTGGATAATATAGGTTTAAGCCGTATCATTAAAAAAAATAGAAGTTTTGGACTTATCACATGTTTGTAACTTGCAACTAGATATCAATAATGCAAAAATCTCTTCTATTATTGGCCATATATATATATATATATATATATATATATATATATATATATATATATATATAAAAAGAGAGAAGAATGGTCGACCAAGGGCAAAGTTGTCATTTAATCTGCTATACATGGGCAAGATGGTAAATTTGACTACTACTTATCATAAAAATGCTTGCTTTGAAATATCACATGCTCACTCAAATCATCACATGGCTCTTATTCTAATCACATTCGATATAACTCTAGAAATATCCCTCATTTCATCTTCTCTCATTCCATTCTTCATTATTTTTCAGAGTATTCAGGTGCGTGTCATAATCTTGGGTCTGCTTTTCTTTCGAGTTTTGCCCAAATCTTGTTAAAATTCATGGTTGATATTATTTTCTTTAAATTTTTAAAGAATATTCTTCCAGTTCTCTTCATTTTCTCAGCTGGGTGTTACAATCTTACATTTGCTTTTTATTTAATTTTGTCCAGTTTCTTTGTCTTTATTTTTATTTGGCATTTGGTGAAAAATTGAGCTTTGTTGTATCAGTGTGTTGAACTTGGTAGGTTGATAAATATATATTTATTTTCTCCTCCTAATTATTTTTATTTTATTAAAGAGTTAAGCTCTTCAAGATAATCGAGTGCATAGGTTAATTTGTAGACCTTCACTCTTGTACCGGTTAGAAGGATTACTTATAGCATCTCGGGAAAAAATTGAATCTTTTTTATATACACCAAAAAGGGTGTAGATGAAGAACTGAATTCTTCCAGTAAATTGGGTGCATCGCTGATTTGTATACCTCTAGACTTGCACCAGTAAAAAATATTATCTTAGAGTTGTGGGTTTCCCATGAATTACTAAAAAGAACAAGAAACAATGATATTTTATCTATCACTTTTTTTGGTGTTCGAATTGTATGGCTTATTTTCTTACTTGAATTAGAAGTATAAGACGAAAAATATGATCAAAACACATACGACAGAGTGACCTAGTCTAAAGATAATTTGAAAAAAAAATGTCATACAACATAAATAAGTAAATTATTTTACACTAAGAAACATATAATACATAGCCTTTATAAAAAAAAAAACATATAATACGAAGCCATACCAAGTTTAAGTTGCTCAAGATAATCCAAATCTTCAACATTAACAACTAGAGACTCACTCTGATATAAATCCTGAATACAAACAAGAGCTTGCACGAATTTAGAATTCAATGAGCTCTTAAATGAATCAAGAATACAACCAATACTAAATGCACATTTTGTTGCCAGCTAGAAACTGGAATTGCCAACACATCACAAGTCGTCTCTATAAGAACAACAAATCTAGGAGCATTAACTCTCCACCAACCTAAGGATCAAAATTCTCAATAACGGACTCTTATCCTTCATTATGACACTTATCCAACTTTAGTTTAGCACCTACACTTATACTTTTTTTTTTTTGTCTCTGCAACTGAAATTGAAGTAGAAGAAGATGATGTAGTTTGAGATCTTCTTGAGTATTTCTTTAGATACTCTCCAACTAAAGAACTCACTTCATCTTTTATTTTCTCTCTTCAAACATCTCCTTTAATGCATAGTCAACATACTCAAACTTGTTTCGAGGATCCAATACAGAGGCAATGGAATTATCTTATTGATTTTCTAGGGTCACCCCAATACTTTCAAACTTTTCTTCCATTCGCTTTGCCATTGAACACAAATTAGCATTGTTACTTACTATACACTTTTCCAAATGACAAGCAAACTCACATATTTTCTCAAAATGAGCAATATAAAAGACAAGTGAACTTGAAATCTTCAAGGTGAGCTCCTAAAACCTTTCAAGAAACGTTACCATGTTCCTCACATTCATCAAATTATCATTTTGGAGTGCACCTTTAATACTTTCATCTTCATAAACATGAGTGTGAAGATACATGGACAATCCACTATACATGTCAAAAGGCCCCAAATGGTTGTGCCATATCCAACATCAAGTAGGTTGAGTTCCACTTAGTAGGAACATCTAAACATAATGATCTCTTTCCTTCTATTCTTTGGACTTCACAATACCAACTTTTTGATTCTTGTAGGAGATTGTCAAATATACCTCATCATTTACTTAATTCATTTGACACTTCTTTCAAACCAGCTTGCACAATAATAATTGGGAATTAACATGATTTGTTGTAATCATCATTATGTGAGATGTATGGCTCACATATTTTATCGAATTGTGCAAGCTAGTTTGAAAGAAGTTGATGTTTCTATCAAACATGCTAGGCAAACGATAAGGTCTATGCACAATCTCTACAAAGGTTAGAAAGTTTAAGGAGTCTTTTGGGTCCAAAAGAAAGAACGAAAGAGATCATTAGCTTTGATGTTCCCATTAGGGCAAATTCCATTTATTTGATGTTGGATATGACACAACATTCTGCATATGGCCTTTGGTAGTTATGATCTTATTGATGGTGGGTTGTCGATTTATCTTCTTACTTGTGTATCTAAAGATGAAAGTATTGCAAATGCACTTCAAAATGATGATTTGGTAGATGTGAGGAATATAGTAAAGTTTCTTGAAAGGTTTTATGAGCTTATCTTGAAGGTTTTATGTCTTTTCTAATGCTCATTTTGAGAAAATATGTGAGCCTTCTTGTCATTTCAAAGAGTATGGCGCTAATGCTACGAACTTGGGTTGAATGACAAAGCATGTGAAAGAAAAGTGTTAAAGTGATCCTGAAAAAATGAATAAGATGATTTTTGTTGCATTTGTGTTGGATCAGATAGCAAGTTTGACTATTATGGGTTTGCACCCGAGGAGAAACTTGGAGAAGACAATAAAGATGAAGAGTTATATAGTTCTTTATTTGAAAAGTATATACAGAAATACTCTGACGATCTCAACCTACATTTCTTCCTCTATGTCATGTCTTCGTCTGATTTTTCTTACATGAAAACATGATCATTGGGAATCAAACTTCATACGAAGAGAAAACGAAGAGAGTGGTAAGTGTGGGTGCTAAATCAAAGTTAGATTAGTATCTTGGCGAAGAATAAGCGCTCGTTAGTGAGAATTTCGATGTCGTAGGTTGGTAGAGAGTTAATGCTTCTAGATTTCCTGTTCTTTATGAGATGGCTCATGATGCGTTGGCAATTCCGATTTCTATTGTGGTATCAGAATGTGCATTTTGTACCGGAGATTGTAATCTTTGATTCATTTAGAACTTCATCGACTCCTATTTGGTGCAAACTCTTGTTTGTCTTCGAGATTGGCTTCAGAGTGAGTTTCTTCCCATTAATGTTGAGGAAGATTTGGATTATCTTGATCAAACTTGAACTTATCAAGCTTTTGTGGTTAGCGTGCATCTTAGTGCTAAATAATTTGCTGTTTATGTTGTGGTACATTTTAGTAAATTATAATTTGCTGTTTATGTTGTGGTACATTTTAGTAAATTATCTTTGGGATGGCTAATAGTGGAAGCGATTCTTGCATTATTGATATCTAGTTGCAACATGTGATAAGTCTAAAACTTTTATTTATCAGATGATATTGCTTAAACTTATGTAATAAAAAAAATCATGTTTAACATATGGTTTTATCATTTAGGTTTAATAAAGCCTCGGTTGCACGGTCCTAAAACTCAAAGGAACATCTTGAAAGGTTGAAGAAGTGTGCAAAGATGTGTGGCAATTCCACTTTAAAGTTTCATCTAAAGAGATATTCTGGTCTTGATCCAATTAACCAACTTTGTATTTAAGTTATTAGGATGGTTTAATGATTTGCTTGGAGTCTTATACACGGTTTTAAACTTTTAATATGTGTACTTGTGCTATTTTGGTGACTGTTTTAGACGTATTTTGGCTTTGGTGATCAGAGGGACATCTTAATTTTGTTATGCAGTCAACTTTTCATCTCATAGACATTTTGTTTTCCAGGTCATAACTTTCGATAATTATGGAGTTTCAGGTCACTGTAATCATTGCGATGTTCATCAAGGTGTACGGTAAGTTATTCACCATATTCTGGTAGCCATTCATAGTACTTTTGCAAATGAAAGTATTCACCATATTCTGGTATTACTAGGAAATGCTCTTGCAAATGTTACAAAGAGTTATTTAGTATTGTCAGTGATATATGATACTAGTGAAATTTCCCAATGATCCCATTTCTATATTTCTGATTTAATAATATCTCTTATACTAAATAAGGGTTTTTGAAGAGGCATCATTTTGAGGGGATTTCCTTACTTTTCTTTTCTTGAATCTATAATTGACTGACATTCCAATAACATGTGTATTTTGTATAACAAGGGAAACATTGATGATTCGGACTCTATTTTGTAGATGTGGGACTTCAAAATAAATCTTCTTCAAGGCTTGGCCAATTAACTTGTTCCTAATTCTCCCATTTAGTCTTCCAAAAAAGTTGTGATAAATTATGCATGTCTTAATATTAGTAGCTTTATTTAAATTTTTTTATATGTCCTCGCAATATCTACTTTGTCAAACCCTTAGGTACTTATACGTTCAGTAGCACGTCCTAATAATATGGTTTTCATAAAATGCAGAAAACTATTGCAAGATGCTTCACATAGAGAAGTAGAGGCCTGGGAGCTAGTGAGTTCTTCCCTTGTCTCTTTCCCTTTGGTACTACCTGTTGTTTGACTTTAGTTTCTTGGGATATCATAGCTTAAAGAATTCAGATGAATTTGGTTTTGAATTTCTATGACTATGGTTGGCATCCTGCCAATCAAAATTTTGTGGTTTAGGTTTTTGACTGGAGTATGTTGTTATGATTCATCATTTTCAGGTCAGTACTAACATATTGTGCAAGTACAGTGGACCAGTTGACATATGGTTGTCTATCCTATCTGCCAAGTTCCATTTAAGGGGAGTGGTGCATTGCTTGCTAAATGAACATCCTCGAAGGAGCTTAGCTGCAATGGCTCAGCACAAGAGTCAATGGGTTTGGTATGTACTACCTTTGCTATTTTCTTGCTTAAGATGGTATATGAGTAAGGGAAGTTTGAAAAGAAGAAATAAAGGGTTTTTACTCTCGGTTCCTCTTTCCAGACATTCATTATAAAACAAATGATCAATGCTATGCACATGTGACATACTCTGAACGAAGTTAATCCTTCTGCAGTAGAAAAGTAGTAGCAGTTATCACTTATGGGACTTTGTATTGGTGTTTAACCAGATAACTAAAAGGTTCTTCCCGAATATCGCGTAACAACATTTGCTAGATAGAAAACAAAGTGAACTAAAAAGAAATTAAAAGATAATAAGATCCACCATATCATTCATGCAATATTATGAATGTCTTCCTATGAAGAGCTCTTCGATACGACCATGGGTGGTCCACTTGTAGATTTCACTCCACATATTCTATGTTGTAACTAATCTTTTGGTTTGTCTTTTCAGGTTCCGAAAGCTATTTGTCTGTTTCTCGAGTTACACATATGTTAACTGTCTTAAGAAGATCAACTAGAGACATGTCAGATTATTGGTTCAAGAAGATACTTGAAAGGAAGATCAACTAGATATTGGTTCAAGAACACACTATTGGGAACGATAAATAAAACCGCTCAGCGGATCATCTGAGCTGAAATCCGGCATCTCTCCTGTGAGCTTCTCAACTTCTGATATATTAAGAAGCGCTGGCAGTGTCTTCTTGAATGCCTAGTGCTTTGGCTTTGGTGAATGATCTGGTTTTGGTGATACAAGGAAACTTAATTAAAGGCTTATTAAATATATATAAACTTTTTTTTAAAATTTTTTTTTTAAATTTTTATTTTTGCTTCCCTACTACACTGATGCCGCACTTCTGGTGAGGAAGCGAAGTTGCCTTCTGGAGTGGTTTGTTTACCATTGGTAAGAGTGAAACATGATTTATTCTTTCACTCAGAAAATGTACATCATAGGGAGAAGATAGCAAGTTGAGAAAGAATGAAATTAATAACTGAACTATTTTAAATTTCTTATAATAAGCCTCTCACCGACCTGTATGTATACTTTGCCTTGAAATAATTAGTCCTCTTTCAAGGAATCAATTTCATTTTGAAAGGTTAGATTTGCACCCATGGTTCTTCAAGTAAGAGCTCTATTACTATTGGCCACATAATCAGGTTACTCAAACAGACCAGAGTCTAAACCATAGAACAGCAACCAACTTATTGATATTGACATTTACTAAAAACAAGAAAGAAGAACTGAGCTTCTGCAGCCATTCCCTTTATAATCCCGAGGCAGTTGGCCAATCGAAGTCTTTGAAACTTGATTTTGCCGAAAGATCTTCATGTTTTAATTAGTGGCCAGGCGACCTTATTCATTAGTAGTGTTAATGTACAATTGGGTTTAATGACAAGATAAAGTGAGAAGTTCTGACCCTAGACCCAAAGTTTCATTTATTACGCATTAGTTACTATATATATAGATAAAACTATTTCCAAAATATAAAAAAGAATTCCCCCAGATCTTTTAACATTATTGCACTCACTATGTCTATTTCAAACTCCATAATATATATGTTGAACCTTCATGAGTTAAAACTCCATAAAACAATCCTGGAATATATACTATGCTAGTTTAAACTCCAGGAACAAATGTTGGAGCTTAAATTGCCGCAACTCAAGTTTGAACTATATTTGTAACACCAAGAATTTTTCTAACTCTTACACATTGTGCTGGAGTTTCACATATACGTAAAAGTTTCAAACTGCAGCATCGTATGTATGTCGATGTTGTTCAGTGATTTTATTTCAGCAACATAACACCCTAACTTTAAGAAAATTATTCTTTGCAATTTTTTTGGGACTTCGCCTATATCGCTTGTTGCTGTTTCTATTAAAAGAACCACTAGACATTATTTTTCTTTGTTCGTTGAGTTTTATAAAATTATTTTAGGGTTATTTAAAATAAAGTTTGAATATGCACAGAGTTTAATAAAGAAAATAAATTTTTTGAAAATTATGGTCTAAAGCAAGCCAAAGATATTTGTGTGGTACATCAATCATCTCATTAAAGTCAAAAAGAAAACTTTAAAGTTAAATTGCTTCGAAAACATAATACAATCATTCTTTTTGGTACAAAGTAAAAACAAAATAGTGTCATGTAAAGTGGAACGGAGAAGACAATAAACCACGCAAAGAAACTGTCAATATAGTCAAACGACTTTTTCTTAAATTCAAGCTATCGAGATTGTCACTTATTAATCAATTTCTTTGTCCCTCGCCCATTGATTTATTTAGCCCACTTCTGGGTACGAACTTCTTCTTAAACACCGTCGATTCAAACAAACATCTTTCCATAGTTGTCTTACGGATTGGATCAAAGCTAATTATTGGATAAATTCAAAAAATAAAAAAATCTGTATTCTTACTACCTTCTATTTTTCTCGAAGGCTACAAAGTTTTCAAAACAAAGTACAACATCTCATAGTTCATCAAATATTGTTGCTATCATGATTTGTTCTTTGTTTACTCCTTTAACCTAAATTATGGAATTCAACTTCAATGGTAGAATGAAAATAAGAAGAATTATTTATGAAAAGGGAAAAGGCTCAAAATTGCTCTCGTGATCTTTGAAATGGTTTACATATGTACCCTCCGTTTAAAAATTGTTGCGGAAGCCAAATGTATATAGTGTGAATGAGTCACAATTACTATACCAAAAATTATGGCAGCCACCACATAATAAATAAGACAATAAAACAATAATAAAAGGAACACCAGAATTTACGAGGTTCGGCTAATTTTGCATACTCCTCGGACACAACTAATATTTTATTTCACTCCAAAATACAAATGAAATAATACTAAATAGAGAAGATACAAATGTCTTAAGAAGATAAGAAGGCAAATGAGAGGTGTGTTTAAATCCTAAACATTAAGCCTTCTTTTATAGGGAGAAATCCTCCCCAATACAAGTCCCCCACCGATGTGGGATGAGAAACTTTGACAAATTCAACAAATCTCCACCTTGGCAAAAATTTCACATCTTCAATTTTCTCTCTATAACAAATTTTGGTTGTGTCTTCATCTTCAATCGACAGTGTTCAACAATGTTGATCAAATACAAACAATATTGAAACTTGATCACAGTCACCACCTTTGTCAGCATATCAGCAGGATTCTCCATAGTATGAATTTTCTTCACTGTAACTCCACCTTCTTCTATGATTTCTCGTACGAAGTGATACCGAACATCAATGTGCTTCGTCCTTGCATGATAAACCCGGTTCTTCGCTAATTGAATAGCACTTTGACTATCACAAAAAATTGTGATACCATTTTGTTCAACACCAAGCTCCTTTAGCAATCCTTGAAGCCAAATTGCCTTCTTCACAGCCTCTGTAATAGCCATGTACTCTGCCTCTGTTGTAGACAAAGCAACTGTTGACTGCAAAGTAGACTTCCAACTAACTGGTGCCTTTGCAAAAGTAAACACATAACCAGTAGTTGATCTTCGTTTGTCTAGATCACGCGCAAAATCTGAGTCACAATATCCAACTACAGACTGATTGCCTTCCTGCTCAAAAACTAACCCGACATCTACAGTATTATGAATATACCGCAAAATCCACTTCACAGCTTGCCAATGCTCATTTCCTAGATTGTGCATATATCTGCTAATAACTCCAACAGCTTGTGAAATGTCAGGTCTCGTACAGACCATTGCATACATCAAACTACCAACAACATTTGCGTATGGTACCTTTGACATATACTCTTGTTCAGCTTCATCCAATGGCGACATAGTAGTACTTAGCTTAAAATGGGGAGCAAGTGGAGTACTAACCGGCTTAGTTTTGTCATCTATGCCAAAACGTTGTAGTACTCTCTTCAAATATTCTTTCTGAGATAAACAAAGTTTCTTTGAACGTCTATCTCTTATTATCTCCATGCCAAGAATTTTCTTCGCCTCACCCAGATCCTTCATCTCGAACTCCTTCTTCAGTTGAATCTTCAACTTATCAATTTCTTCCGAATTCTTAGAAGCTATCAACATATAGGAGAAGATATATAAAGGAACCATTTTTAAGCTTGCGCAAATACACACAATGATCGTATTTGCTTCTCTTGTACCCTTACTACAACATAAACTTGTCAAATCGCTTGTACCATTGTCTAGAAGATTGTTTCAATCCGTACAATGATTTTTCAAGTTTGCACACCATATTTTCCTTACTATAAACTTTGAATCCTTCTGGCTGAGTCATGTAGATTTCCTCCTCCAAGTTTCCATTTAAAAACGCAGTTTTTACATCCATCTGAACTAGTTCCAAATCCAATTGTGCTACCAAAGCCAACGTAATTCTAATGGAGGAATGTTTTACAACTGGAGAAAACACTTCATTGTAATCAATTCCCTCCTTTTGAGCATATCCTTTGGCCACCAACCTTGCTTTGTAGCGAACATCTACTTGGTTAGGAAATTCTTCCTTCTTTGCAAATACCCATTTGCACCCAATTGCTTTCTTTCTCTTTGGGAGATTGGCCAATCTCCATGTATGATTCTAATAAAGAGACTGTAATTCATCATTCATGGCAATCCTCCACTTATCTTTTTCTGAACTTTGGACTGCGTCTTTATAAGTGGTAGGAACATCATCACCTACAATTGCGGTTGCACAAGCAACTGTCTCTATGAGACGAACAGGTTTCATTATTTTCCGTTTTGGCCTGCAGGTTGCAATTGATTCAAGTTGTTGTTGAGATTCCTGGGTTGGAATCTCCTCTACTAGCTCTCCTTCTAGAGGATAATCTTCATTTGTTTCCTCATCTACTTCTTGTGTAGGAAAAATAAATTTTTCCTCAAACTCCACCTACTTAGAAGCACCATCATCTTGTTTGGTATCTACATTTGTTACCTTTTTTACCATAGCAGATTCATCGAAGGTAACATCCCTACTGAATATTACATTCTTTGTCATAGGACACCATATGCGGTATCCTTTGACTCCACAAGTAATCCCCATAAAAATAGCCTTCTTTGCCCTTGGATCCAATTTTGACTCTGTCACATGATAATATGCAGTTGAGCCAAACACGTGCAAAGAGTCATAATCTACAGCAGTCATTCCATACCAATTTTCAAATGGTGTCTTGCCATCAATAGTAGTAGATGGTAGACGATTAATGAGGTGGCATGCATATGTAATTGCCTCGGCCTAAAATTCTTTGCCCAAGCCAGCATTGGACAACATACACCGTACCTTATTCACCAAGGTCTGGTTCATACGTTCTGCCACTCCATTCTGTTGTGGTGTATGTCTGGCAGTGAAGTATTGGACGATGCCATCATTTTCACAAACCTTATTGAAATGATCATTTTTCTGTGCGAATACACTTGATCCTCTTGCCTGTTTGATTCTCCACCATCGTCTTCCATTTGAGAAAAATTCCCAGCACTTCATCTTTGCTCTTCATTGTATACACCCATACTCTTCGAGAAAAATCATCAACAAAGGTCAAAAAATAGTGTTTCCCACCCAGTGAAGGTGTTTTGGAAGGACCCCAATCGTCAGAGTGTACATAATCCAAAATGTCTTTAGTATTATGGATTGTTGTACCAAATTTAATTCTTGTATGTTTCCCTTTGACATAATGCTCGTAAAATTCCAAATTGCAAGCCTTTACCCCTTTCAACAATCCTTGATCTGATAGAGTTTTCAAGGATTTTCCTCCAACATGTCCCAAGCGCATGTGCCATAGCCTGGTTGCTTCTGCCTCTTTGTTGTCACCGGACGTTACTGTCGCTGTCCCAATAACTGTACTACCGAGATAACGATACATGTTATTGTTCTTCCGATTGGCCTTCATTACCACAAGTGCACCAGAGCATACTCTCATCACTCCATTTTCTGCAATAATTTTGAACCCTTTTGATTCCGGGGCTCCCACAGAGATGAGATTTTTCTTCAAACCCGGTACATATCGAACATCTATTAATGTTCTGATCATTCCATCATGGTTCCTTAATCGTATTGAACCAATTCCATATGAGGTAAGAGGGCTGTTATCCGCTGTTTGGACGACTCCATATTCTCCTTCTTGAAAGTCCACAAACCAATCCCTGTTGGGACACATATGATAGCTACAAGCCGACTCCATCAACCATATGTCTGATGACGTTGACGGCTCCATTGTAACTAATGAGAAATCCGAATCATCGCAATCAGCTACATTTGAATCCATAATGTCCTTTCCATTTTTATATTTGGCCTTATTATTCAACTTCGGACAGTCTTTCTTCCAGTGCCCCTTTTCTCGACAAAAGACACATTCATCTTTGCTGGGTTTAGATCTTGACTTAGATCTTGCTTTCCTTGTCCTCGTTTGATTTTGAGGACGACCCCTCACGAATAGTGCTTCTCCTTCTCCGCCCTTCTGATTTTCTCGCTTTCTTTGTTCATAGCTGTACAAAGCCGAACAAACTTCTCTTAGAGAAACTTCGTCATTTCTATGGA
>JASVEL010011802.1:0-41804 GCA_032618575.1 Nicotiana noctiflora
TAATCTTTTAATACTATATATATATATATATATATATATATATATATATATATATATATATATATATATCATGTATATTGTGTTTAAGCAAGTTCTTTACATGCAAAATAGAAAGAGTAGTGTCGCAAAATGTAAAAGAAAGCAGTTTACTTTTCTTGATGTAGCCCTTTCCAGAAAGACAAAAAAACATGGATGAATTTTCTTCCTCTTCAAAAAAATTCCTTACTTTGTCTTTATGAGTTGTAACTTTTTGAGATTTTGATCTTCTTAACTTTTGATTCGCCTACTAACTCAGGAAGATGGTTGAAGTAACAACTAACAAACACATGGTTTGTTCTTATTCCCTTTTATTTTCTTTTTTCTTTGTATTTTTAGCATCTTAGCCCTATTCTTTTACCAACTTCTTAGGAAAAAAGAAAAGCTTCTTTTTTCGAAGTCAATCTATGGCTTTTATGTTTATATGGTAAAAGTTGTCATTTCCTAGGTAAAATTAAGTTTCGGGGTTGATTACTGATCTGTAAATGTATTAATTTCGGGAAAGAGCTCAAGCTCAGGTTGGTAAAGGAAGAAAAGATATGATTTCTCGATTGTTGAAATCTCAAAAACATTACTACCAGTATGATTTCTGAATTGCTGATTGTTGTTAGTTATTATGGGATTTTAAGTTTAATTATAGAACTGCAGGACATCAACTGGACTATGAGTCATAAAACTGCCTCTAGCTGTTTATCAAAAGAATCTCATTTAAAAATCAAGAGTCCTCATGGTGGAGAACACCAGGGCAGCTAATGCTAAGGTCATTGCCATTGGATCTCTATCTAAAAATCAAAATCCCGGGAATTCCATTTATACAAAAATTATTCATTTCCCTTTTCGGGTTTTTCCACGATAGATGCATATCAGTTCTTTATCTAAGGTAATTATATTTATATTAGATTCTTCAGGAGAATTTCTTGATGATATATAATTTCATCACTTTTTTTTCTCCTTTTTCCCCTCATTATTTTCATTTATGTGCTATTGCATAGTTTCAAGGTAGAAAATGGACAAGACTAAATTTGTAACATTTTTTAATTTTTTCATGTGGGTGTCTCTCCTTCTGAATTTGTTTCTTTTTTTGGATTTTTTTTTTCATATTTGGAAGAAGTTTAATTTGGAGTAACAAGGAATGCAGGATATTGATGTATGAATTAATTTTATATATGTAGTCATATTCGGCGCCAAGCGCGGACAAATTAACTAGTATACTAATATACACAAACTTCTTCTTTCTCTCTTTTTCCATTGGCCACTTCTTTTTCTTTTTCCTCTATTCCTTTTCTTCTGTTTCCATTCTCAATGCAATTTCCCCTTTCTCCTATTTCTTTTTATTTTTTCATTTTTCATTCTCTCTCCCTTGCCCCCTCTTTCTCTCTTACCGTTCCTGTATTTCTCCCTCTAATATTGCGATGCATCTTGGCTGATTCATCTTTCTTGAGGTAATTACTTTGCTTCCTTTTCTTTTTCGTCTGTTAATATCCCCGGTAGACTTAAAGTGATTGTTGTTGATACACATTAAGCTGAAGTTATATGAGTAATAATTTACTATTTTGTTTTTAATATGAGTTTTACTCCCTTTTTAAATTTTTTTAAATTGCAAATCCATCTTTTCTGATTTGCATTATTCTGTGTCCTTTTATGATCCTTGCCAAATACATCTGCTGCTGTATTCTGATATTTTGAGATTATTAGATATGTACAGATTCATAATATAGTAAACCCTGCAGGGATAATGCTAAATAAGGAAATTTTCATGACAATTTAAACGCATAGAAGGAATAGTTTGATTGAGTATAGGATCGGACCAAGAATTGAATTAGCCGAACCAAATGAATCCAAAGTTGACTAAATACCTAACTATTGGTAGTCTCTAAGGTCAGTAGCAGGCTTTAGTAAACGTGTCTAACGGGTGGGCCGGGCCCGATTTTTTAAAACCCGTACAGGTTTCTTACTGGGCCGGTTCCGGGCTCTCCCTTAACGGGTTTAATGGGTTCGAGTTTTTTCGGGTAAAATTTGACCCGTACGGGTTACGGGTTAAAGGGGCCGGGCCGGGCCAGGATTGACTTTTTTTTTTTTGTGTGTAATTTTGTATAACTATTGTAATTTATTTAAAGAACACAAAGTAAATGATACTTGTGCACTTATAAAGTTTCAATGTAAGACTTTAAGTTTGTATTTCAAAAATAAGTTAGATGATTTAGTTTCAATTTAAGACTTTAAGTTTGAAATTGAAATTTAAAAATTGAAGTTTCAAATTTCAATTTAAGACTTTAAGTTTGAATTTCTAAATAAAAGTTTTAATTTAAGACTTTAAGTTTGATTTCAAAATTAAAGTTCCAATTTAAGAATTTAAGTTTGAAACTTTAAATTTGACATTCAAACTTAAATTGTTAAAGTTTCAATTTAAGATTTTAAGTTTGAATTTCAAAATTAAAATGTTAAAGTTTCAATTTAACACTTTAACTTTGAATTTCAAATTTAAAGTTTCAATTTAAGTTATATTAAGAATTTGTATTACTTTAAAATATAAATTAAAGAATAGAAGGAATATGAGAAAAATTGCACTTGCTGCAAATTGCAAGTGCTTCTTTTATTTCATATTTCATAACTCAAATTTGAAACTTACAAATTGAATGTTTACATCTTTTAAGACTTGAACAAATAACAATAAGTAAATTCAAATATTTTGCTGCTTTTGTTTTTGTTTTTTTGTTTGCCTTTCTTTTCCCTGCGCCGAGGGTCGATTGGAAACAGCCTCTCTGCCCTTTTGGGTAGAGGTAAGGCCTGTTTACATATTACCCTCCCCAGACCCCACTTTGTGGGAATATACTAGGTTGTTGTTGTTGTTGTTGTTGCATTGCCCTGCTAAGTTCATCATAATCAATATGAACTGATTGGCCTTCTTCTGGAGTATTTAATTCGGATGGGTGACCACTTGTTAATATATCTCCAAGTTCCTCGTCTTAACATCTTCATGTCCTTGATTTCTTCTTTCCGATCTAATCCAATCTCTCATACATACTAAAACTTCCAAAGCATTGCATCCCAATGAGTGACGCGTATCTCCAAGTTGTTGTCTTGCTTGGCTAAATGCACTCTCGGATGCAACAGTTGAAATTGGCACATTCATCACGTCCCTAGCCATTGCGTAGAGAACAAGAAATTGCTTTCCATTTTCATGCCACCACCCCAACGGTGAAAAATCCTTTGTGCGAGGCTCATTTTGTTTCTGCAAGTAGAATTGAAGTTCATCAATGTTCCTGCAACTTGTTTGAGTATTAGAAAAAGTATTTAATTTGAGTGTTACCTGCAGCTTTATCAATTACATTTGCATAATAATTATATAATTGCTGTAAATAATCATTTAAACTGTTCATAGAAGTATATAAATTTGGGGTTTCAGTTTCCCCAATCTCCATATAAGTATATAAAGCATTCATTAATTGATGACAATCGGACATTTTAATTGAAGGATTTAAAACTGCACCAATTAAGTAAATCGGAGGAATTGAAAAGAAATATTTTTTGAATTTGTCTTGCATATTTGTCACAGCAGCCGTATATTTTTCTTTTTTCTTAAATTCAAAGAGTAGAAAAGAAATTTCCGCTATATGTACTAAACCCATAGCAATAGTAGGGTAATAAGATCCAGAAAACTCAACAGTAGCAGTATAAAATTTATGTAAAAATTTAACAACATCATTAATGACCGCCCAAGTATCAATTGTTAACATACGACTTGGATTCGTACAATGTGCATTAGCAACTTCAGTTATTGGATATCTATATTTATAGCAAACTTTTAAAAATAAATGTGTATAGTTCCATCTAGTAACCCTCCAGTAGTAGGGTTAATAGTTGTTTGACTATCATCACCATCTAGGCCCCATTCTATCGGGTGTGAAACTCTCATATGCCTACTAAGCGTTCCAGTTCCCCCTAAATTTCCTCCAGTCAAATGTTTAAATGAATCTTTACAAATTTTGCATCTAACTCTATCAGAACCTTCAATTAATTCAAAAAAATTCCAAACCTTACTTCTTTTTCTACGATTAGTCGTCGGAGCCGTAGGTGGTCTACCACTAGTACCACGACCACCACCCCTTGTACCAACTCCAACACTACCTACCCCCAGCACTAGGTGCACTAGTAGGTGTAGCAGATATCTCTTCTTCAATTCTTATTTCATTATCTTCTATTCCATAATCTTCTTGTAATTGATCATAATCTATATTTTCATTAGGCGATGTTTCGGGAACAATAGATATTGGGCTATTACTACCAGATGCTGAAGAATTACCTCTACTTTTACTCCCCCTACCAGTAACTTTTCTACACGCTTTTTAGCAGCACTAAACATATTGTGAAATTTAAGGAATAAATAAGCACAAAATAAATATGCAATTAAAATATTAATAAGAGAAAGAGTTGGAGGGAGTGCACCGAATTGGAGCACTTGGTTATGCAATTCGAATTTCCGATGTTACCACGAACAAACGTCAAGCCAATATTCCAACTTGAAGTTCAAAACCCGAATGATAAAATACTATAATTGAATTTCAATTATTCAACAAAAATGAGCCAAATAAATTCGAAGATGAAATGAGAAATTATTAAGACTTGAAGTCTTGAACTAGATAATTAGAGAATAGTAAATGAGAGAATTTGAGATTGAGATGAGAATTTTGAGTGAGAAATGAAGAAGAGGGGGGTATTTATAGATTTACATAAGGCTACATTTGTAAATTAAAAATGTGTTAAAAATTAAAAAAAAATGGCCAAAAGTTAAATAGATCCGTTGGCCAACGGATTTCTGTGATTCTAGCCGTTTGGGGTGGGCCCCATAAATCTGAATTTCAAAAAAAAAAAATAAAAAATTCGACCGTTGAACCGGGCCGGGCAGGGCCGGTTTACCCGTTAAAGGTACTGTTTTGCCGGACCGGGCCTAACCGGTTCCGGTTAACCGTTACACTATATAATCCGGAACAAACCCCTACCCCATTATAACCCAGCCCACCCGGCCCCATTTCTACCGGTCCGGACCGGTTCCGGTTTCTACCGGTCTGGGCCGGTCCGGAACCGGTCCAACCCGGCCCGTTTAACAGGTTTAGGTTTTAATGATAGAAGAGGTGTGATTTTTCTGTTGAAGTGTTGTGTTACTGACAGACAGAAGGTGTATCATTCCTGGAAGGGGGATATTTCAGGAAACAAGTATTTTAATGTGTATGAAAATGTTAATATGTTTATGAATTTTTTATGTGTAATTATTTAGTTTATGTTTCCTAGTGATGAGTAGACGAGGGATGAATGAAATTTCATGGATTGTTAGAATTAGAGTAAATTTGGTGTATCAATGTGATTGGTGGAGGCCATATCACAATTTTGTTGCTTGCACGATTAGCTAAGCTTGAAGAACGTTATTTTTCTCTCAGGTTCTACAAAGATGTTCTGTAGACAAAGTATTACTATTGAATTGAAGCAACTGATTAAGGAAAAAGAAACGCCTTCATGATTTCCTATATTTATTTCCTAGCTTTTTGCAGCTTTATTTAGCATTTTCTTACCCAATGTGAGTCACTAATTAGATCTTCATTACGCTCAAAGCTTCTATCTATGCTGTGCACGTTTTGATACTTTCAAAAAGCCTAGGAACCTATAGTTGAGAAGTAGAGTTCCTTTTTCTACATTACTTTAATGGTTTGATCACAATTGAGGAGTGTTCAAGGTCAGTCTGCGCTATCATTTGGTCCAAATCTGTTACCATTGTACCACCAAAAGTATGATGAACTTTGGGAACCTTATCAATTGGAGCTAGTTGAGAGAAAAATTCTTGTCAAAATGGTGACAGGGTTAAGCATATTAACCTATTGCCCTTCTCTTTTCCCTTCAATTGTTGATAAAAATGCTAATAATATAGTGGGTTCAAACTTCCAAAAGATAGATATTGTTTGCTATAGGTTTATGGTTGGTAGTATCCACGATCTCCTTGATATTTGTGTCTGCTTATCCTTTTTAAGTGCCTATTTCAGTTGCCACAGTGGGTTTTAGTAATATAATTCGTCTTTAGTTTTGCATGCAGATATGACTTTGTCCTATCTGTAGTTCTGCTAGCAAATATCTAAATGGTGTGGCTAGTAATCATCGTTACAGTGGTAGTACTGTGGGTGGCTTCACTCTTTAAAATTCTCCACGAGTCTCTCTCTGCCTCACAAGTTGCAGTTTTAAATGATGGTATGGGTCGATTTCTCTACGAAATGTCAATTCTTGTTTTCTTTTGTGTTTACTGGCTGCCTCAATGTTGTTATGCACTTTTCTTTTAGAATCTAAATACAAGGACGCATACAACTTTCCATGTAGTGTTTGTTCTACAGCTAATTGCTTCCCTTGTTGATATCTTTTTTCTTAGGTGGAGTTTTTTGCAAGAGAAATGTCTTGTTGGTTATTGCCCATCCTGATGATGAGTCTATGTAAGGTTGAACGTCTTAAATATGATATTGATATTTGTTCCTATCATAGATTTTCTGAGCGGTGCGAACTTTTGAATTGCTATAGAGGGAGTTGCAGACTAATATATTTGGAACTATGTGTTAATTTTGACCAAGATTACGAGAGCCCCAATATATCATTAGTCTTACATTAATACAAAGTTACTCGTTTGAAAATTTTAATTAAGCTCATAGTTGAACATGTTCACAGAATAATTCCCTTGAATTCATATAGCCATCTTGAAACAAGGTGGACTAGAAATTTGGTGGGCTAAACTATAAGATCCAATTTTTACCCCCTTTCTTAAATAGGTTATTAAAGAACCGTATTATGATTTGTCTTTATACAAATTATGGTTTCAACATTTTGTTTTGTTTGTTTTGTTGAACAGTGGGTATGCTATACATATGGTACCTGAAAATACTGTTCCTTTCTTTTTTCTAAATTTCATGAAATTGCTTTAGGATTGTTCTAAGAGAAGCATCCCCGACCTGGACGACATCCTTTTTTACAAATTTTGTTAAGAAAAGTAATCTATTGTTGTTAGTAACATGGATCACAACTCTCAATGTCAGTTGATTGTTGTTGTGTCTCTAAATATAGACGTCGATTTTCACATATTATACACTGACCTTTTAATGTTTCGGGAATCTTGTCATTAAGTTAATCATACTGTATCTATTTGCTGTACAAACATTACTTTTGAGATGATATGACTTGTGATGCTTCCTTGTACTCTACACTGCAGGTTCTTTACTCCAACCATTAATTATTTGTCTTCGAGAGGATGTAATCTGCACATATTATGTATGTCAACAGGTAAAGCTTTTAGAATATTTCAATTTCTGTTGCACATGCTGAGTCAAAAAAAATTCTTTTATGCCTAAGTTTTGAGCGGTACATGTGTATTTTGGTTGATGTATGTATGTCTCTGGACATAAAAAGTGACACTTAAAATGAAAAGTTGATGCTTTTCCCGGTTGAAGTACTTTAGCATTTATTTTTTAAAGTATGATCCAATTCAAGCAGTACTGATTAACCCGAGGTTCATTTTCTGAATTTGAAATATTGCAGATTTTTCAACTTTAGAATGTTTAAATGATCAGACTGGAAATCGCAACTGTTTTTAACAAATCTTTGTCCTAGATAACCAAGAGTCTATTACTGATGCTAACTTTCAGTATTTTGTTTCTGCTTTGTTGCATTGTACTGGAATATAGGTAATGCAGATGGTATGGGCAATGTCAGAAAAGAAGAACTTTATTTAGCCTCAGTAATGCTTAAGGTGACGTGAAATTTTATCTGAATAGAAATCTGAGCTTGGCTTTCATGCATCAATTCTGGATCTTTGATCTTTTATGTTGTTTTCATGCAATCATTCCTGCATTCATCTATTTTGCGAATTTTTATTTACTATAAAGAAAGTATTAGGTAAAATGTTGGAGGAGCTAGTCAGATATCAGTCATTGATCTTTCTGTTCTCTGTTTACTCATGCAGGTTCCACAAAAGCAAGTGAAAATCCTTGACCATCCAGATCTACAGGTATTCTGATTGTATCAGAATGGTATCTCTGTATGTTCTTAATGTGTGAGCAGAGTTCTAATGTCTAGTTCTACCTAGGATGGTTTTGGCAAATCATGGAACTCAAAGTTACTGTCAAAGATTTTCAAGGAGGAAATTGCCAATTGTGATATTGATTTGGTAAGTGATTTCAGTAGTTATCTTGTTTAACTAAGTTAGCCTTATCGAGTGATCTTCAGTAGTTTGTGCTTCTTCGATGGTTATAAATTTAAGCTTCATTCCATTGATAAGTTGCTTTTCTACTTCACTTGATTAAAATCTTGATCTATAGATATATCCTTCATTTATTTGTTCATTTTAGTTGAATATAAAGAATGTATTTAAGAATGGGAAATATGAATGCAAGACTCTTCTCTCCGTAATGTCTCAAGGGGGAGATAACAACAATAAAACTAGGAATCCTTTTAGCTGAGATAGATGGATGTGCCCAAGGTGTAAGATGGTGGTGTTCTAGTAGCAGAATGTATTTTATCTCTCATGTGGAAATGGAAAATACTGCTAAAATTCAAACCAAGCCATCTTTGTAAGCATTCCAACTAATGAGTCATCTGGGAGAGTCGTCATATAAATTATTAAGAAGAATTTATAGCACTTCCCTAATAAACCAATCACAAAATACCATTAGAATTAATCATCAAGGGTTGGCCTGGTGGCAATAGACTTGAGCCTTGGGGTTTGCTCCCTTGCAAGGTCTCAAGTTCGAAACCATTTGGATGCAAACAATTTCTGAGGCCATCGGATTGAGTAAAACCTGAATTAACCGTGGTGCACTTGCGGGAAACTCATTGCCGAGGGGCCTGTGTACCCCCATGATTAGTTGGGGCTCTTAGAGACTCAGACACCCGGTGCAAATCACAAAAAAAAATATCATTAGTTAGAACAACTAAAACAGTCACAATTATTATCAATCACAAAATACAAACACCAATAACTACTAAACAAGCCTGGCAGTCACCAAGACACATCTAATACCATTAGAATATCTAAAACAGTCACAAAAATTATCATTCACCATGAACAAGTGCCAGCTTAACCAAGCAGCACCATCGGACAAAATAATACCATCATCATCCATATCCAAAGTACATCCAAAAGCAGTATTAGTCACCAAAGCCACAAAATATGTAGAAAAATAGTCACTAAATAACACAAGCCCGTATAAGAAGTTTAACCAGGTCTAAGACTCCAAGTAGATCATTAAGACCATAACAATAACTTATTATGGAGTTGGTTAACGGGATGAACATCGGTACATCTCTTTAGATGAATCCATAAAGTGGAAGTGTCATACATATTTTTTAATAATCGAGAAATCCCCAAGGGTTGGTGATGCACAGTTTGAAACTTAGCGGATAGTGGTCCCGCCTCACTTCACTACCCTTCTCCACTTAAATACCAAACCTTAGTCTGTAACAGGGTTTGAACATGTGAAGTTTGCCTAACCTACACATCACTTGTTTCACTGCTATCACTAGACCAAAGCCCGGGGAACGGAAGTCCTACACATCTTCACACAGCAATTATAACCCATCCACAATGAATGCATCTTGCTTTCACACTTCTTCACTTGAACCTTTTCAAAATGCACCCAAAGATATGATGGAGATTTACAACCATATAACTGCATGATTAAACCTAACCTAAAAACCATAATATGATAATTCTATATGGTAAACACAAATCTTTGGATAATATAGGTTTAAGCCGTATCATTAAAAAAAATAGAAGTTTTGGACTTATCACATGTTTGTAACTTGCAACTAGATATCAATAATGCAAAAATCTCTTCTATTATTGGCCATATATATATATATATATATATATATATATATATATATATATATATATATATATAAAAGAGAGAAGAATGGTCGACCAAGGGCAAAGTTGTCATTTAATCTGCTATACATGGGCAAGATGGTAAATTTGACTACTACTTATCATAAAAATGCTTGCTTTGAAATATCACATGCTCACTCAAATCATCACATGGCTCTTATTCTAATCACATTCGATATAACTCTAGAAATATCCCTCATTTCATCTTCTCTCATTCCATTCTTCATTATTTTTCAGAGTATTCAGGTGCGTGTCATAATCTTGGGTCTGCTTTTCTTTCGAGTTTTGCCCAAATCTTGTTAAAATTCATGGTTGATATTATTTTCTTTAAATTTTTAAAGAATATTCTTCCAGTTCTCTTCATTTTCTCAGCTGGGTGTTACAATCTTACATTTGCTTTTTATTTAATTTTGTCCAGTTTCTTTGTCTTTATTTTTATTTGGCATTTGGTGAAAAATTGAGCTTTGTTGTATCAGTGTGTTGAACTTGGTAGGTTGATAAATATATATTTATTTTCTCCTCCTAATTATTTTTATTTTATTAAAGAGTTAAGCTCTTCAAGATAATCGAGTGCATAGGTTAATTTGTAGACCTTCACTCTTGTACCGGTTAGAAGGATTACTTATAGCATCTCGGGAAAAAATTGAATCTTTTTTATATACACCAAAAAGGGTGTAGATGAAGAACTGAATTCTTCCAGTAAATTGGGTGCATCGCTGATTTGTATACCTCTAGACTTGCACCAGTAAAAAATATTATCTTAGAGTTGTGGGTTTCCCATGAATTACTAAAAAGAACAAGAAACAATGATATTTTATCTATCACTTTTTTTGGTGTTCGAATTGTATGGCTTATTTTCTTACTTGAATTAGAAGTATAAGACGAAAAATATGATCAAAACACATACGACAGAGTGACCTAGTCTAAAGATAATTTGAAAAAAAAATGTCATACAACATAAATAAGTAAATTATTTTACACTAAGAAACATATAATACATAGCCTTTATAAAAAAAAAACATATAATACGAAGCCATACCAAGTTTAAGTTGCTCAAGATAATCCAAATCTTCAACATTAACAACTAGAGACTCACTCTGATATAAATCCTGAATACAAACAAGAGCTTGCACGAATTTAGAATTCAATGAGCTCTTAAATGAATCAAGAATACAACCAATACTAAATGCACATTTTGTTGCCAGCTAGAAACTGGAATTGCCAACACATCACAAGTCGTCTCTATAAGAACAACAAATCTAGGAGCATTAACTCTCCACCAACCTAAGGATCAAAATTCTCAATAACGGACTCTTATCCTTCATTATGACACTTATCCAACTTTAGTTTAGCACCTACACTTATACTTTTTTTTTTTTGTCTCTGCAACTGAAATTGAAGTAGAAGAAGATGATGTAGTTTGAGATCTTCTTGAGTATTTCTTTAGATACTCTCCAACTAAAGAACTCACTTCATCTTTTATTTTCTCTCTTCAAACATCTCCTTTAATGCATAGTCAACATACTCAAACTTGTTTCGAGGATCCAATACAGAGGCAATGGAATTATCTTATTGATTTTCTAGGGTCACCCCAATACTTTCAAACTTTTCTTCCATTCGCTTTGCCATTGAACACAAATTAGCATTGTTACTTACTATACACTTTTCCAAATGACAAGCAAACTCACATATTTTCTCAAAATGAGCAATATAAAAGACAAGTGAACTTGAAATCTTCAAGGTGAGCTCCTAAAACCTTTCAAGAAACGTTACCATGTTCCTCACATTCATCAAATTATCATTTTGGAGTGCACCTTTAATACTTTCATCTTCATAAACATGAGTGTGAAGATACATGGACAATCCACTATACATGTCAAAAGGCCCCAAATGGTTGTGCCATATCCAACATCAAGTAGGTTGAGTTCCACTTAGTAGGAACATCTAAACATAATGATCTCTTTCCTTCTATTCTTTGGACTTCACAATACCAACTTTTTGATTCTTGTAGGAGATTGTCAAATATACCTCATCATTTACTTAATTCATTTGACACTTCTTTCAAACCAGCTTGCACAATAATAATTGGGAATTAACATGATTTGTTGTAATCATCATTATGTGAGATGTATGGCTCACATATTTTATCGAATTGTGCAAGCTAGTTTGAAAGAAGTTGATGTTTCTATCAAACATGCTAGGCAAACGATAAGGTCTATGCACAATCTCTACAAAGGTTAGAAAGTTTAAGGAGTCTTTTGGGTCCAAAAGAAAGAACGAAAGAGATCATTAGCTTTGATGTTCCCATTAGGGCAAATTCCATTTATTTGATGTTGGATATGACACAACATTCTGCATATGGCCTTTGGTAGTTATGATCTTATTGATGGTGGGTTGTCGATTTATCTTCTTACTTGTGTATCTAAAGATGAAAGTATTGCAAATGCACTTCAAAATGATGATTTGGTAGATGTGAGGAATATAGTAAAGTTTCTTGAAAGGTTTTATGAGCTTATCTTGAAGGTTTTATGTCTTTTCTAATGCTCATTTTGAGAAAATATGTGAGCCTTCTTGTCATTTCAAAGAGTATGGCGCTAATGCTACGAACTTGGGTTGAATGACAAAGCATGTGAAAGAAAAGTGTTAAAGTGATCCTGAAAAAATGAATAAGATGATTTTTGTTGCATTTGTGTTGGATCAGATAGCAAGTTTGACTATTATGGGTTTGCACCCGAGGAGAAACTTGGAGAAGACAATAAAGATGAAGAGTTATATAGTTCTTTATTTGAAAAGTATATACAGAAATACTCTGACGATCTCAACCTACATTTCTTCCTCTATGTCATGTCTTCGTCTGATTTTTCTTACATGAAAACATGATCATTGGGAATCAAACTTCATACGAAGAGAAAACGAAGAGAGTGGTAAGTGTGGGTGCTAAATCAAAGTTAGATTAGTATCTTGGCGAAGAATAAGCGCTCGTTAGTGAGAATTTCGATGTCGTAGGTTGGTAGAGAGTTAATGCTTCTAGATTTCCTGTTCTTTATGAGATGGCTCGTGATGCGTTGGCAATTCCGATTTCTATTGTGGTATCAGAATGTGCATTTTGTACCGGAGATTGTAATCTTTGATTCATTTAGAACTTCATCGACTCCTATTTGGTGCAAACTCTTGTTTGTCTTCGAGATTGGCTTCAGAGTGAGTTTCTTCCCATTAATGTTGAGGAAGATTTGGATTATCTTGATCAAACTTGAACTTATCAAGCTTTTGTGGTTAGCGTGCATCTTAGTGCTAAATAATTTGCTGTTTATGTTGTGGTACATTTTAGTAAATTATAATTTGCTGTTTATGTTGTGGTACATTTTAGTAAATTATCTTTGGGATGGCTAATAGTGGAAGCGATTCTTGCATTATTGATATCTAGTTGCAACATGTGATAAGTCTAAAACTTTTATTTATCAGATGATATTGCTTAAACTTATGTAATAAAAAAAATCATGTTTAACATATGGTTTTATCATTTAGGTTTAATAAAGCCTCGGTTGCACGGTCCTAAAACTCAAAGGAACATCTTGAAAGGTTGAAGAAGTGTGCAAAGATGTGTGGCAATTCCACTTTAAAGTTTCATCTAAAGAGATATTCTGGTCTTGATCCAATTAACCAACTTTGTATTTAAGTTATTAGGATGGTTTAATGATTTGCTTGGAGTCTTATACACGGTTTTAAACTTTTAATATGTGTACTTGTGCTATTTTGGTGACTGTTTTAGACGTATTTTGGCTTTGGTGATCAGAGGGACATCTTAATTTTGTTATGCAGTCAACTTTTCATCTCATAGACATTTTGTTTTCCAGGTCATAACTTTCGATAATTATGGAGTTTCAGGTCACTGTAATCATTGCGATGTTCATCAAGGTGTACGGTAAGTTATTCACCATATTCTGGTAGCCATTCATAGTACTTTTGCAAATGAAAGTATTCACCATATTCTGGTATTACTAGGAAATGCTCTTGCAAATGTTACAAAGAGTTATTTAGTATTGTCAGTGATATATGATACTAGTGAAATTTCCCAATGATCCCATTTCTATATTTCTGATTTAATAATATCTCTTATACTAAATAAGGGTTTTTGAAGAGGCATCATTTTGAGGGGATTTCCTTACTTTTCTTTTCTTGAATCTATAATTGACTGACATTCCAATAACATGTGTATTTTGTATAACAAGGGAAACATTGATGATTCGGACTCTATTTTGTAGATGTGGGACTTCAAAATAAATCTTCTTCAAGGCTTGGCCAATTAACTTGTTCCTAATTCTCCCATTTAGTCTTCCAAAAAAGTTGTGATAAATTATGCATGTCTTAATATTAGTAGCTTTATTTAAATTTTTTTATATGTCCTCGCAATATCTACTTTGTCAAACCCTTAGGTACTTATACGTTCAGTAGCACGTCCTAATAATATGGTTTTCATAAAATGCAGAAAACTATTGCAAGATGCTTCACATAGAGAAGTAGAGGCCTGGGAGCTAGTGAGTTCTTCCCTTGTCTCTTTCCCTTTGGTACTACCTGTTGTTTGACTTTAGTTTCTTGGGATATCATAGCTTAAAGAATTCAGATGAATTTGGTTTTGAATTTCTATGACTATGGTTGGCATCCTGCCAATCAAAATTTTGTGGTTTAGGTTTTTGACTGGAGTATGTTGTTATGATTCATCATTTTCAGGTCAGTACTAACATATTGTGCAAGTACAGTGGACCAGTTGACATATGGTTGTCTATCCTATCTGCCAAGTTCCATTTAAGGGGAGTGGTGCATTGCTTGCTAAATGAACATCCTCGAAGGAGCTTAGCTGCAATGGCTCAGCACAAGAGTCAATGGGTTTGGTATGTACTACCTTTGCTATTTTCTTGCTTAAGATGGTATATGAGTAAGGGAAGTTTGAAAAGAAGAAATAAAGGGTTTTTACTCTCGGTTCCTCTTTCCAGACATTCATTATAAAACAAATGATCAATGCTATGCACATGTGACATACTCTGAACGAAGTTAATCCTTCTGCAGTAGAAAAGTAGTAGCAGTTATCACTTATGGGACTTTGTATTGGTGTTTAACCAGATAACTAAAAGGTTCTTCCCGAATATCGCGTAACAACATTTGCTAGATAGAAAACAAAGTGAACTAAAAAGAAATTAAAAGATAATAAGATCCACCATATCATTCATGCAATATTATGAATGTCTTCCTATGAAGAGCTCTTCGATACGACCATGGGTGGTCCACTTGTAGATTTCACTCCACATATTCTATGTTGTAACTAATCTTTTGGTTTGTCTTTTCAGGTTCCGAAAGCTATTTGTCTGTTTCTCGAGTTACACATATGTTAACTGTCTTAAGAAGATCAACTAGAGACATGTCAGATTATTGGTTCAAGAAGATACTTGAAAGGAAGATCAACTAGATATTGGTTCAAGAACACACTATTGGGAACGATAAATAAAACCGCTCAGCGGATCATCTGAGCTGAAATCCGGCATCTCTCCTGTGAGCTTCTCAACTTCTGATATATTAAGAAGCGCTGGCAGTGTCTTCTTGAATGCCTAGTGCTTTGGCTTTGGTGAATGATCTGGTTTTGGTGATACAAGGAAACTTAATTAAAGGCTTATTAAATATATATAAACTTTTTTTTAAAATTTTTTTTTTAAATTTTTATTTTTGCTTCCCTACTACACTGATGCCGCACTTCTGGTGAGGAAGCGAAGTTGCCTTCTGGAGTGGTTTGTTTACCATTGGTAAGAGTGAAACATGATTTATTCTTTCACTCAGAAAATGTACATCATAGGGAGAAGATAGCAAGTTGAGAAAGAATGAAATTAATAACTGAACTATTTTAAATTTCTTATAATAAGCCTCTCACCGACCTGTATGTATACTTTGCCTTGAAATAATTAGTCCTCTTTCAAGGAATCAATTTCATTTTGAAAGGTTAGATTTGCACCCATGGTTCTTCAAGTAAGAGCTCTATTACTATTGGCCACATAATCAGGTTACTCAAACAGACCAGAGTCTAAACCATAGAACAGCAACCAACTTATTGATATTGACATTTACTAAAAACAAGAAAGAAGAACTGAGCTTCTGCAGCCATTCCCTTTATAATCCCGAGGCAGTTGGCCAATCGAAGTCTTTGAAACTTGATTTTGCCGAAAGATCTTCATGTTTTAATTAGTGGCCAGGCGACCTTATTCATTAGTAGTGTTAATGTACAATTGGGTTTAATGACAAGATAAAGTGAGAAGTTCTGACCCTAGACCCAAAGTTTCATTTATTACGCATTAGTTACTATATATATAGATAAAACTATTTCCAAAATATAAAAAAGAATTCCCCCAGATCTTTTAACATTATTGCACTCACTATGTCTATTTCAAACTCCATAATATATATGTTGAACCTTCATGAGTTAAAACTCCATAAAACAATCCTGGAATATATACTATGCTAGTTTAAACTCCAGGAACAAATGTTGGAGCTTAAATTGCCGCAACTCAAGTTTGAACTATATTTGTAACACCAAGAATTTTTCTAACTCTTACACATTGTGCTGGAGTTTCACATATACGTAAAAGTTTCAAACTGCAGCATCGTATGTATGTCGATGTTGTTCAGTGATTTTATTTCAGCAACATAACACCCTAACTTTAAGAAAATTATTCTTTGCAATTTTTTTGGGACTTCGCCTATATCGCTTGTTGCTGTTTCTATTAAAAGAACCACTAGACATTATTTTTCTTTGTTCGTTGAGTTTTATAAAATTATTTTAGGGTTATTTAAAATAAAGTTTGAATATGCACAGAGTTTAATAAAGAAAATAAATTTTTTGAAAATTATGGTCTAAAGCAAGCCAAAGATATTTGTGTGGTACATCAATCATCTCATTAAAGTCAAAAAGAAAACTTTAAAGTTAAATTGCTTCGAAAACATAATACAATCATTCTTTTTGGTACAAAGTAAAAACAAAATAGTGTCATGTAAAGTGGAACGGAGAAGACAATAAACCACGCAAAGAAACTGTCAATATAGTCAAACGACTTTTTCTTAAATTCAAGCTATCGAGATTGTCACTTATTAATCAATTTCTTTGTCCCTCGCCCATTGATTTATTTAGCCCACTTCTGGGTACGAACTTCTTCTTAAACACCGTCGATTCAAACAAACATCTTTCCATAGTTGTCTTACGGATTGGATCAAAGCTAATTATTGGATAAATTCAAAAAATAAAAAATCTGTATTCTTACTACCTTCTATTTTTCTCGAAGGCTACAAAGTTTTCAAAACAAAGTACAACATCTCATAGTTCATCAAATATTGTTGCTATCATGATTTGTTCTTTGTTTACTCCTTTAACCTAAATTATGGAATTCAACTTCAATGGTAGAATGAAAATAAGAAGAATTATTTATGAAAAGGGAAAAGGCTCAAAATTGCTCTCGTGATCTTTGAAATGGTTTACATATGTACCCTCCGTTTAAAAATTGTTGCGGAAGCCAAATGTATATAGTGTGAATGAGTCACAATTACTATACCAAAAATTATGGCAGCCACCACATAATAAATAAGACAATAAAACAATAATAAAAGGAACACCAGAATTTACGAGGTTCGGCTAATTTTGCATACTCCTCGGACACAACTAATATTTTATTTCACTCCAAAATACAAATGAAATAATACTAAATAGAGAAGATACAAATGTCTTAAGAAGATAAGAAGGCAAATGAGAGGTGTGTTTAAATCCTAAACATTAAGCCTTCTTTTATAGGGAGAAATCCTCCCCAATACAAGTCCCCCACCGATGTGGGATGAGAAACTTTGACAAATTCAACAAATCTCCACCTTGGCAAAAATTTCACATCTTCAATTTTCTCTCTATAACAAATTTTGGTTGTGTCTTCATCTTCAATCGACAGTGTTCAACAATGTTGATCAAATACAAACAATATTGAAACTTGATCACAGTCACCACCTTTGTCAGCATATCAGCAGGATTCTCCATAGTATGAATTTTCTTCACCGTAACTCCACCTTCTTCTATGATTTCTCGTAATAAGTGATACCGAACATCAATGTGCTTCGTCCTTGCATGATAAACTTGGTTCTTCGCTAATTGAATAGCACTTTGACTATCACAAAAAATTGTGATACCTTTTTGTTCAACACCAAGCTCCTTTAGCAATCCTTGAAGCCAAATTGCCTCCTTCACAGCCTCTGTAATAGCCATGTACTCTGCCTCTGTTGTAGACAAAGCAACTGTTGACTGCAAAGTAGACTTCCAACTAATTGGTGCCTTTGCAAAAGTAAACACATAACCAGTAGTTGATCTTCGTTTGTCCAGATCACGCGCAAAATCTGAGTCACAATATCCAACTACAGACTGATTGCCTTCCTGCTCAAAAACTAACCCGACATCTACAGTATTATGAATATACCGCAAAATCCACTTCACAGCTTGCCAATGCTCATTTCCTAGATTGTGCATATATCTGCTAATAACTCCAACAGCTTGTGAAATGTCAGGTCTCGTACAGACCATTGCATACATCAAACTACCAACAACATTTGCGTATGGTACCTTTGACATATATCTCGTTCAACTTCATCTAATGGTGACATAGTAGTACTTAGCTTAAAATGGGGAGCAAGTGGAGTATTAACTGGCTTAGTCTTGTCATCTATGTCAAAACGTTGTAGTACTCTCTTCAAATATTCTTTCTGAGATAAACAGAGTTTTTTTGAACGTCTATCTCTTATTATCTCCATGCCAAGAATTTTCTTCGCTCACCCAGATCCTTCATCTCGAACTCCTTCTTCAGTTGAATCAACTTATCAATTTCTTCCGAATTCTTGGAAGCTATCAACATATCATCAACATATAGGAGAAGATATATAAAGGAACCATTTTTAAGCTTGCGCAAATACACATAATGATCGTATTTGCTTCTCTTGTACCCTTACTACAACATAAACTTGTCAAATCGCTTGTACCATTGTCTAGAAGATTGTTTCAATCCGTACAATGATTTTTCAAGTTTGCACACCATATTTTCCTTACTATAAACTTTGAATCCTTCTGGCTGAGTCATGTAGATTTCCTCCTCCAAGTTTCCATTTAAAAACGCAGTTTTTACATCCATCTGAACTAGTTCCAAATCCAATTGTGCTACCAAAGCCAACGTAATTCTAATGGAGGAATGTTTTACAACTGGAGAAAACACTTCATTGTAATCAATTCCCTCCTTTTGAGCATATCCTTTGGCCACCAACCTTGCTTTGTAGCGAACATCTACTTGGTTAGGAAATTCTTCCTTCTTTGCAAATACCCATTTGCACCCAATTGCTTTCTTTCTCTTTGGGAGATTGGCCAATCTCCATGTATGATTCTAATAAAGAGACTGTAATTCATCATTCATGGCAATCCTCCACTTATCTTTTTCTGAACTTTGGACTGCGTCTTTATAAGTGGTAGGAACATCATCACCTACAATTGCGGTTGCACAAGCAACTGTCTCTATGAGACGAACAGGTTTCATTATTTTCCTTTTTGGCCTGCTGGTTGCTATTGATTCAAGTTGTTGTTGAGATTCCCGAGTTGGAATCGTCTTTACTGGCTCTCCTTCCAGAGGATAATCTTCATTTGTTTCCTCATCTGCTTCTTGTGTAAGAAAAATAAATTTTCCCTCAAACTCCACCTTCTTTGAAGCACCATCATCTTGTTTGGTATCTACATTTGTTACCTTTTTTACCATAGCAGATTCATCGAAGGTAACATCCCTACTGAATATTACATTCTTTGTCATAGGACACCATATGCGGTATCCTTTGACTCCACAAGTAATCCCCATAAAAATAGCCTTCTTTGCCCTTGGATCCAATTTTGACTCTTTCACATGATAATATGCAGTTGAGCCAAACACGTGCAAAGAGTCATAATCTACAGCAGGCTTTCCATACCATTTATCAAATGGTGTCTTGCCATCAATAGCAGCAGATGGTAAGCGATTAATGAGATGGCATGCCTATGTAATTGCCTCAGCCCAAAATTCTTTACCCAAGCCAGCATTGGACAACATACATCGTACCTTCTCCAGTAAGGTCCGGTTCCTGCGTTCTGCCACTCCATTCTGTTGTGGTGTATGTCTGACAGTGAAGTGTCGGACGATGGCATCATTTTCACAGACCTTATTGAAATGATCATTTTTCTGTGCGAATACACTTGATCCTCTTGCCTGTTTGATTCTCCACCATCGTCTTCCATTTGAGAAAAATTCCCAGCACTTCATCTTTGCTCTTCATTGTATACACCCATACTCTTCGAGAAAAATCATCAACAAAGGTCACAAAATAGTGCTTCCCACCCAATGAAGGTGTTTTGGAAGGACCCCAAACGTCGAGTGTACATAATCCAAAATGCCTTTGGTATTATGGATTTCTGTACCAAATTTAACCCTTGTCTATTTTCCTTTGACACAATGCTCGCAAAATTCCAAATTGCAAGCCTTTACCCCTTTCAACAATCCTTGATCCGATAGAGTTTTCAAGGATTTTCCTCCAGCATATCCCAAGCGCATGTGCCATAGCCTGGTTGCTTCTGCCTCTTTGTTGTCACTGGACGTCACTGTCGCTGTCCCAATAACTGTACTATCGAGATAACGGTACATGTTATTGTTCTTCCGATTGGCCTTCATTACCACTAGTGCACCGGAACATACTCTCATCACTCCATTTTCTGCAATAATTTTGAACCCTTTTGATTCCGGGGCTCCCACAGAGATGAGATTTTTCTTCAAACCCGGTACATATCGAACATCTATTAATGTCTTGATCATTCCATCATGGTTCCCTAATCGTATTGAACCAATTCCATATGAGGTAAGAGGGCTGTTATCCGCTGTTTGGACGACTCCATATTCTCCTTCTTGAAAGTCCACAAACCAATCCCTATTGGGACACATATGATAGCTACAAGCCGACTCCATCAACCATATGTCTGATGACGTTGACGGCTCCATTGTAACTAATGAGAAATCCGAATCATCGCAATCAGCTACATTTGAATCCATAATGTCCTTTCCATTTTTATATTTGGCCTTATTATTCAACTTCGGACAGTCTTTCTTCCAGTGCCCCTTTTCTCGACAAAAGACACATTCATCTTTGCTGGGTTTAGATCTTGACTTAGATCTTCCTTTTCTTGTCCTCGTTTGATTTTGAGGACGACCCCTCACGAACAGTGGTTCTCCTTCTCCGCCCTTCTGTTTTTCTCTCTTTCTTTGTTCATAGTTGTACAAAGCCGAACAAACTTCTCTAAGAGAAACTTCGTCATTTCCATGGAGTAGAGTAGTTTCAAGGTGCTCGTACTCGTCAGGAAGTGACGCCAACAACATCAAGGCCAAGTCACCATCATCATAAGTTGTATCCATATTTTACAAATCCGTGACCAACTTATTGAAATCGGTGATATGTTCATTCATCGTGGTACCAGGAACATAGGTGAAGTAAAACAGTCTCTATCTTCATGTACAATTTATTTTGACTGTTTTTCTTCAAAAATTTATCCTCCAGTGCTTTCCATAATTTACTAGCATAAGTTTCCTTTGTATATGGATATTTCTGCTCTCTAGCAAGGTAGGATCGAATGGTACCGCAAGCAACACGGTTGATAATTCTCCAATCTTCTTCTCCAATAGCATCCGGTCTCCTTTCTTCAATGGCCAGATCTGGCCCTTGTTGAAAAAGGACATCTAGAACCTCGCCTTGCCACATTCCAAAATGTCCGGACCCGTCAAAAATTTCTACTGCAAATTTCGCATTTGACATAATTCTTGTCATAAGCGAAGATGTCAATGATGACGTATTGCTGACACTTGATGTAGATTCTTCTTGTTTATTGTCTCCCATCTTTGATATAAATATTATTTAATAGCTGACGATACAAATCAAGATTATTTCCTTTCTGATGTGGAAGATCAGACTAAGCTGCAACCACAGAGCATACCGAGATAATACCTTGGCTCTGATACCAATTGTTGCGGAAGCCAAATGTATATAGTGTGAATGAGTCACAACTACTATACCAAAAATTATGGCAGCCACCAAATAATAAATAAGACAATAAAGCAATAATAAAAGGAACACCAGAATTTACGAGGTTCGGCTAATTTTGCCTACTCCTCGGACACAATCAATATTTTATTCCACTCCAAAATACAAGTGAAATAATACTAAAGAGAGAAGATACAAATGCCTTAAGAAGATAAGAAGGCAAATGAGAGGTGTGTTTAAATCATAAACATTAAGCCTTCTTTTATAGGGAGAAATCCTCCCCAATACAAGTTCTCCACCGATATAGGATGAGAAACTTTGACAAATTCAACAAAAATGAAATCACGTGTAACCTTACCGTTAAACAAGTAGTCCATTGGTACCTTTCTCGACTAACGGCTCCATTTTGGACCCTTTGTTTTTCCTTGAAGACTATTGTTTTTCCAATAAAAAAAAAATGAAAAAAGAATAAGAAAAAAAAGGTGACAAGTCCCCAATCAAAATCAATTAAGAGACAAGTTAGACAAATAGCCACGTAAAAGTTAACTAAAATTTTACAAATGTGTTCAAGTAAGCAAAGGGGAAGGATTCTTTTCAAGTGGAATAAGGATATATTCTATGTATGTGTCACTTTGAGAAAAATTCCTCTTCTTAGTAAATCCTCCTTTTCCCCAAAAATATATTGCGTGGCTTCTCCTCCTTGTGCTTGTTTATACAACCATTTCCTTCTTATTTAACCAAAAGTTATGAATTTGCCCAGCCTTTTCCTTTATCTCCAAGCATTCCTTCTTTTTTTTTCCCTTTAAATGCAGTGTCCATTACTTACTTTCTAATGAGTTCACGTTTTGTGCATCGATAATATATAGATAATTTATACTATCATGTCAAATAATCATTACTAAAAAAAATTAATTTTAGTGACAGATAAATTCCGTAGTTAAATAGGAAAATTTATAGTTAATCTCATTTAGAGACGGCTTAGCGATAGATTATCAAGAAATTATGCTAGCTGCGAACGATTTAGCGACAGATTAGCGACATCGTTCATAGCTAATTCCATTTTTTTTTGTAGTAAATTATCCTACAATAAAATGTAATTCTATGTTATAAGCCTAATAATTAACTAGAAAAATAAGGTAGTAATTTGCTATAACTGATTAAACTAAATTAAGAGGTTAAAGCTTTTTACAATGTCAATGTATATAGTATCTTAAAGGAAAAAGGGGGGAAAGCATATATAAAAAAGTTTACCAAGACAATAAAGCTAGTTTTGATGGAAATCTTGAACAAGCATGTTAAACAATCTTTCTCCCACCACAAGTGTCCACAACCCCCCCCCCCCCGCCAACCACCCCCGTCCCCACCACCCCAACAACAACCCTACTAACTCACCTCCTCTCTTCTTTTCCACCCCTACTTATTAAAGAATCTCCCAGAGTTAGAATTGGTCATGGAAAGAACATTTATGGCTTGTCTTTCTCCATTTCACCAAAGGAAATGTATCTTTCATGTTACCAAGGATGAAACTATGGCTCTATTTGCTTCTTTAACCACAGAAATAAAGAATCTCCAGATATCACTAGCCAACAATTCTTTAACTCTTCAATGGTGTATAGAAGCCGTGACTTTGCTACAGAAACTTCACTCTGAATTTCTGCTCATAATATTGGAGAAATTAAAGGTACCTTTTACTTGGAATTGTACGATCAATAATTTGTTGAACTTATACATGAATGAGAGTTTGAACATCATGGAGCTATGTAACATGTTGAAGTCATCAAGTTGTAAGATCAATATGTATCGTTTAAGAGTTGATATAACAATCAAGAATCTGAATACTTATAGAAGAGAAGCTTTTGCCAATATGGAATCAATACAAAGGGAGAACAAGACAATTCATGATGAAATATGTCAAGAAATGAAGAGGGATTGTTCAAATAATATACTTTATGCAATTAGAGTTGCAATTAGTTTATTATTTTTTATTCTTGTAAGTGTTTTTTTGTATCCAACTAGTATGGTGGAAGTTGATAAGATTTTATGTAACTCTCCTGGAATTTATAAGTCATTCAGGGACTCAGTTAATGGCCTTGTAACTGATTTTAAAAGGAAATATTACAGAGCTGGAGAGAGGTGGAAGATAGGTTTTTATGAGTATGAAGAAATGGAGAAGGCAATAATGCAAAAAAAAGCAGAAGATAAAGAAGAGATAAGGAGAAATAAAGAAGTTATTCTGCAGAAATCTGCAGCATTAAAGGCTGGTTTGGAGAAATTTGAGTCACAAGCAAATCAAGTTTTTGAAGAGGTGCTAAAAGGAAGGAATCAGTTGCTTCGCATGATTGGTAAAGGCAATGGAATTTAGCTTATTTCTTCTTTTATACTCTTTTTTTTTTTTTTTTTTTTTTTTGGAGGGGACTTGGTAAAAGAAGATATAACATTTGTTCCTCGTTATATGACACTATCACTATTTAAGAAGCAAAGTAACTTTTTCTCTACCATAGCTTCTTCATATAATTTTAAATATATTTCGGTAGAAAGTTTTACAGCCTATATTATCATTATCTATATTTTGAAGTTGTAAATTTTATTTCAAAGAAATAAAGAATCAAATGTATGAATTAGAACTCAAAATTAAACCTAAATTACTTTTGTACGGTTATCAAAATAATTCTTTGTTACTCCCTCCGGTCCAAAATAAGTGATTTTTTTAGCTTTTTTTTTTTTTGAGGTCTAAAATAAGTAATTTTTTCAGATTTCAAGAATGAATTAATCATTTTTTCCCTACATTGTCCTTGGAGTAAATAGTGTTGGAATATGTGTTCGGAGTATTTACGTGAAATAGTAAGATTAATATTGATAGAACTTGAGCAATGGAACAGTAAACTAAGAAGAAGAAAAACAACAGCAAAGGAAAAACAAAAGCTGCGCAGCAATGGAAAATGAAGAAAAAAGAAGAAGAAAAAGCTAGCTAGGTTAAAATAGGAGTATATTCACTGATTAACCCTTACATTGAGGAATCCTATCTATATATATAGACTGTGTGCGTGAGGAGCATCTGCAGCAGACCTAGGATCGTACAACTGCAGATGAGAATCCACAGTGGACCCTCCGCGAATAAGACAAAGTAAAATTACGGGCTAATGTGTAATAAACCTAACTTACAATTTAAAAGAAGTGGGACCTAAGTGTAACTAGTGAAACTTATTATAAAGTCAGTCCTTTAACGACTTTAACGGCAAGGTACTACTCTGCAAGCTTCACGTACAACTTTCTTAAGCTGCTAGTATCAGATCCTCCTTGTTGAAACCTTCCTTGTCCTCAAGGAAGAAAGCTGGAAACCTTGTCTTCAAGGAATGATATTCCTCCCATGTTGCCTGTTCTGGTGTAGTGTTCTCCCACTGAACAAGCACCTGGACAATGGCCTTGTTACCCTTCTGTACCATGCGCCTATCTAGAATGAGATGTTGTTGAGGATAATAGGGACTTGCAATATCCACGACTGGAGGATGTGAAATTTTGTCAGGTAACTTATGGCAAGGTTTTAGTTGAGATACATGGAAGGTTGGGCGAATGAGGAGTTGAGAGGGTAGGGACAATCTATAAGCAACACTGCCAACCTTGTGAAGGATTTGGTATGGTCCATAATATTTGGAGGATAGTTTAGAGAAGTGAGAACCTGACATACTTAGCTGTCTATAGGATTGAATTTTGAGATAAACCCAATCTCCCACCTTATATTGTCTGCCAACCCTATGTTTGTTGGCTTGTGATTCCATTCTCTGTTGAGCTCTATGAAGATGATGTTTTAGCAGCTGATACTTGAACTCCCTAGTGAGTAGGCTTCTGTCAACTTCTTCCATAACTGAGTCCCCTGCCATGTATGGTAAGTGTAAGGGAGGAGGTTGTCCATACAGAGCTTCATAAGGTGTGGTTTGGATTGAAGAATGAAAGGTGGTGTTGTACCACCATTCTGCAGCAGCTAAGTATGTGAACCAATCCTTCTGTGAATCAGCACAAAAGCACCTCAGATATGTCTCCAAACATCTGTTCACTACTTCTGTTTGCCCATCTGATTGGGGGTGATAGGCTGTTGAGGTGGTGAGAGTCACACCTTGCATAGAAAACAACTCTTGTCATAGTTTGCTAGTGAAGATAGGGTCTCTATCACTAACTATGTCCTCAGGCATCCCATGTAGTTTGAGTACATTCTCCATAAACAGTTTGGCAATGTCTCCAGCAGAGTATGGATGAGACACACCAATGAAATGGGCATACTTAGTGAGTCTGTCCACAACCACCCATATAACAGACTTTCCTTGGGATTTGGGCAATCCTTCAATGAAGTCCATACTGATACTACTCCATGCAATGGTAGGCAACTTAAGGGGTTGGAGTAGACCTGGATAGGGAGAGGTTTCATATTTGCTCCTTTGACAAACATCACATTGTTTGACATAGGTGTGAACCTTTTCCTTTAGGCCTCTCCAATAAAAGAGAGCTACTATTCTCCTATAGGTGTTGTCTATCCCTGAGTGTCCTCCACCAGTAGTGCTATGCCACAACTGAATAATGTTCTGCCTGAGTTGTGCATCAGGTCCAACTACCAGCTTTCCATTTCTCCTGAGCTGGTCATGAGTGAAGGAATACCCTTGGTTATCAATGCTTCCTGCCTTCAGTGTGTTTATCAGGGTAGTGAGATTAGGGTCCAAATCCCAGCTCTTCATAATAAGCTCCAGCAGATTAGTCTGTACAGTGGATAGTGTCAATGCAGCTAGTTCCACCAATGGTAGCCTTGACAAGGCATCTGCAACCTTGTTCTCCTTGCCCTTTTTGTATTCAATAGTGAAGTCAAACTGCATCAGCTTGGTGATCCATTTAAGTTGTGAGCATGTGTGCAACTTCTGCTCTAACAGAAACTTTAGTGCATTTTGGTCTGTCTTCACTATAATGGGCCTTCATGTCAGGTATTGAGTCCATTTAGTGACTGCCATCACTAAAGCCAATAGCTCCTTGTCATAAACAGACAGAGATTGGTGTTGAAGGGATAACCCTTTACTGAGATAGGCAATTGGCTGTCCTTGTTGCATGAG
This sequence comes from Nicotiana noctiflora, assembly GCA_032618575.1. NCBI lineage: Eukaryota > Viridiplantae > Streptophyta > Magnoliopsida > Solanales > Solanaceae > Nicotiana > Nicotiana noctiflora. Next base: position 27,139 of record JASVEL010011802.1, read on the forward strand.
GACAACTCCTATTCCCATGCTGCAAGCATCAGTTTCCACCGTGAAGGGAAGTGAAAAGTCTGATAATACCAGCACAGGTGCAGAAGTTAAGGCTCTCTTTAGTTGATTGAAGGCTGCATTTGTCTTGCTAGTCCACAAGAAGTTGTCTTTCTTGAGTAGTTCTGTCAAAGGTTTGCTAATGACCCCATACCCTTTGATGAATCTCCTGTAATACCCTGCTAAGCCTAAGAACCCTCTCAGTTGCTTGAGGTTGATAGGTTGTGGCCAAGATTGTACATCTGATATCTTTTTTGGATCAGTGGCAACCCCTTCAGCTGAGATGTAATGCCCCAAGTATTCAACCTTGTCAGCAGCAAAAACACACTTGCTCATCTTAGCAAAGAGCTGATGCTGCACCAGGAGATCAAAGGCAATTCTGAGATGCTGTAGGTGATCTTCAAGGTTCTTGCTGAATATCAGTATGTCATCAAAGAAAACCAGTATAAACTTCCTCGAGTAAGCTTGGAAGATGTGATTCATCAATCCTTGAAAGCTGGAAGGAGCATTAGTCAAGCCAAAGGGCATGACTAGATACTCATAGTGCCCAGAATGAGTTCTGAAGGCTGTTTTGTGGACATCTGAAGGTGTCATCCTTATTTGATGGTAACCAGCCTTCAAATCTATCTTGGAATCTTGGACCCACCTAACTCATCTAATAACTCTTCAATAAGTGGAATAGGAAACTTATCCTTAATAGTAAGCTTGTTGAGGGCCCTATAGTCCACACACAATCTCCAGGAGCCATCTTTTTTGTTTACTAGGACCACAGGGGAGGCATAAGGGTTGGAACTGTACTGTATGATTCCATGTTTCAACATTTCTTATGTCATTTCTTCAATCACATCCTTCTGAATTGGAGAGTATCTGTAGGGCCTTGAATTCACTGGTAGACTTCCTTCCACTAATGGAATATGGTGATCAAACACACCCCTAGATGGAGGCAATTGTTTTGGTTCATCAAACAATTCTTGATATCCATCCAGCAAAACTTGCACCTCTACAGGGATTGTTTGAGGCTGAGAATCAACTTCCCTTTCTGTGTTTGGTCCTGAGCAAACTCTAATCATGAACAGCTGATCATTAGAATCTGTGACCTTGTCAAGTGCCTTAGCATTGACAGTTTTGAAAGTAGGATGGATCCCTTGCAGGGTGACAGATTTCCCTTGATACATAAACTCCATCCACAACTTTGCAAAGTTGATTTGTATATCTCCTAACTTACTTAACCACTGGACTCCTAGAACCACATCAGAGCTTCCAATGGGTAAGATCAAGAAGTCATCTGAGAACACCAATCCTTGCATCAACCAAGTAAACCTCTTGCTCCCCTTAACTGATTGTATTACCCTTCCATCTGCTACTGAGACATCCTGAGGAGCCATTTGATAGACCTTACACCAAAGCCTCTTGGCTGTCTGCTCATTTATGAAATTATGGGTAGATCCACTATCAATCAAGACATTGATAGGCTTCTGTTCAGTGAATCCTTGAATTCTCAGAGTTTTATAGCTCTTAGATCCATTCAAGGCTTCCAAGGATATCTCACAGTTCTCTATGGGCTCCTCTACTATCACCACCTCCAGATCTCCATTGGTTTCCTCTAGAGTTTGCTCATCTTCTTCCCTCAACTGTTCTTCCTCCAACTCCAAGGAGTATATTTGTCTTTTTGCTTTACACTTGTGGCCTAGAACAAACTTTTCATCACAGAAAAAACATAGCCCATTGGCTCTCTTTTCATCCATTTCAGCAGGAGTTAACCTTCTTCTCCTATTAGTATCAAAGTTTGCCACTATAGGTCTTCTGTAAGGATCCCGGTTCCCTTTGAATAAGCCACCTCCTGCAGGAACATTGGAACTCCTAGATGCAGGCACTGAAGTGAGTGTCCCTCTGAGAGCCTTAGCTTGTGCAGCAAAATTAGCCTCATGTAGCCTTGCCAAGTAGTATGCCTGAGGAAGGCTAGTAGGATGGCTTACTTTTACAGCATGGCTAAGTTCATGTTTTAAGTTATTCAAGAAGATGCTGATGGCATGCTCAGTAGATAGGTTGATCCTAGTCATGACACTCACAAATGCCTTCTGATACTCCTTAATTGTGCCAGTATGCTTAATGTTCATCAACTCAGTCATGGGGTCTGAATATTCAGCACCAAAGCTATCACAAAGTGCCCATAAATACTCTTCCCAAGTTGGTAAAGGCATAGTACCCATGCTCCTCATATACCCTAGGTGCCATTGCAGGGCATCACCTTCAAAATGTAAGGAGGCCAACTTCATCTTCTGCTGAAGAGTAACTTCTTCATCGGCAAAGAATTGTTCAACCTTGTATAGCCATGTCCTCAAATCATCTCCATTGAACTTAGGGAACTCTACCTTAGTGTATTTGGTATAGGGGATGTTAGGTAAGTTTACTGTTGGATTGGTTGATGCTTGGGGATGGTTAGTATGCTGGTACATAGGAGGGGGTATCTGAGTGGTTTGAGTGAGGTAAGGTGAAGGATATTGTGTGGCTGAAGGGTATTGCATATAGGGAGGCAATACTCCCATAGGTGAGTTATGATTTCCATTCACCACAGGCTGGTAGTATCTACCATTGAAAGGGGGAGTGGAGTACTGCTGTAGTGGTGGATTAGGGGGCCTGGAATATGGAGAAGACAAGTTAGGAGGCATATAGGTCTGTGGGTATTGTAGTGGTGGTGTGTTCACAAGGACAGATCTGAGGGAATGCTGTTGAGGTTGGTTTGAGGTCACAGAAGTAGTTATGTGGGCTGCTGTGCTAGAGTTGGCTGGACGGTTGTTGGTTGGCAAACTGACATTAGAAGGTCTCAAGGGTTGAGTTGGTGCATTAGTAGCAAGTGGAAATACAATCATGGTGGTAGTGTTTAGGTTACTAGAGCTAGGTGTGGTTAAGTCTCCAAAATCAAAGGGTCTATCATGAGAAGAGTAGAGTTCACCTTCGATTTGCAGTGCCTTCTTGTCCCTTTCTGGCCTTTTTCATCCATGGATGATTTCACTGAGAACCTCTCTCAGTTCACTCAGAGATTCCTCCTGCAACTTGCTACTTTGCTCTTGAGCTGCCTCCAGTTGTTCCTATCTGGCAGCATAGCTCGACATTTCAGCTGAAATTTTGTGTAATGTCTCCATGACTTCCTTCATTTCGTTGGTCATAATCACAATGTCGAGGAAAGTGCTCTGATACCACTGATAGAACTTGAGCAATGGAACAGTAAACTAAGAAGAAGAAAAACAACAGCAAAGGAAAAACAAAAGCTGCGCAGCAATGGAAAATGAAGAAAAAAGAAGAAGAAAAAGCTAGCTAGGTTAAAATAGGAGTATATTCACTGATTAACCCTTACATTGAGGAATCATATCTATATATATAGATTGTGTGCGTGAGGAGCATCTGCAGCAGACCTAGGATCATACAGCTGCAGATGAGAATCCACAGTGGACCCTCCGCGAATAAGACAAAGTAAAATTACGGGTTAATGTGTAATAAACCTAACTTACAATTTAAAAGAAGTGGGACCTAAGTGTAACTAGTGAAACTTATTATAAAGTCAGTCCTTTAACGACTTTAACAGCAAGGTACTACTCCGCAAGCTTCACGTACAACTTTCTTAAGCTGCTCGTATCAAATATGTTCAATTCTATTACTAATTAATTCTAAAAGACAAATTTCTTAATCTATGTGAAAACTCTAAAAAATCACTTATTTTGGACCGAGGGAGCACTATGCAATCAACTTTCTATTGATAATTTTGGGAATCCCATGAAAATAATGACTTTCTATTAATAATTTTGGGAATCCCATGAATTCGTAAAAGGGAAAAAATGAACTTAATAAGTCACCTAATCGATTGACAAGAAATAGAAAACAATCAACTGGCACCCTGCTTCATAGAAAAAGAATACATATTGTATCAGGTGTTCCAACTCATGTAGATACAAGTGTAAAGGTGTAGGATGCTTCACACTAGGAGTTGGTCAAGGCAATGAAATTAATGGAATGGAAGCTGTAATGCTGTTGGTGTGTTCTTTCCAGCAGAAAGATAAAGCCCGCAGATCCACCTTGCTTTGCTTTGAGTCGATAAAGTTGGACGTATATCGCTTTCTCTAGAGAAAATTTTGGTAATGTACAACAGACAATCAAACGGCTATGGCACAATGACCTCTTTCCAGCAAGCAAGTACAATATAGCGATGCATATAACAAAAAAATGAATCATCCACCAATACCAGAAGTTCTCTCCATGTTTACTCTGTCTCACGTTGAGCGATATTCCTCTTCTCGTCTGATCTGTGACGGAACAACTTAGCTATCTTTCGCCTTTCACAATCCTACAATGCACAAAGAAAGTGTAAGACAAAAAGGAAGGTCGTCTATCAGCATAGTTGTGCTCGGAAGCAAATTAAAGGTCTTACCTTGAACATGTTGAGATAAAAAGGTTTATCTGGGTTTGTTCTTCTCAACTTATAGTATGTATATGCAAAACTAAGTTGATCGCGGGGAGTAAACCGCTCGACCTCATTGAACCATAAACAAGAAAACAAATTTGACATTGGCGTGTGAGCCCTCACAATAAAAGATCCTTCTGGTACATCTGTCAGAAACATGTAATGATATTATGCCAATAATTACTCAAAGACAAAGGTATTGCATGAAATTAAATATGGAAGAGTAAAACATACTGCTGTGAAGAAGCTTGTTTGGATCAGATGCATTAAATCTTTGCAATCCATCAGCCTGGTAAAAAGCAAATTGTTCATCTATGACAGTGTGATTGTACTTGTTAAGCTTCTTGTTTTGCGCAACTTCTTCCCACACACAATGTCTGTCATAGTGATTGGAAATTGCATATTCATAACCTTTTCGCCACAGAAAGTACTCCAAGATGAGTAGGGGGTCAAGCTGCAGGCGAAGCTTGCTATCTAACCATATGGAATACCTGCATAATTTAATAAGCAATTCATAAGATACTACATTATTCGCCCTTTTATCTCCTCTTTCTTCAGGGAGAGAGTCTTTAATAAGCAATTCATACAAGCATTTCAAATTAACAAACAGAAATTTAGAAAGTTTGAGCAAACCAAACCAAGGATACAGAAATGGAGGGACCAAGCCAAGGATAAAAAACAGCAAGCAAGAGGCTTCCTCAAACAGTACATCAAAAATCCATCTTGCGCTAACATAGAGTACAGTTCTCACTTGTGAGTTACATTACCACATCGTTCACCTTTTGCTACTCCATTCACAGATGATACTATATTACAGGAGACAGCAGCATATATGCAAGTTTCTACTGCAGGTTGGACAAATATGGAAGGGCAGAAAAGTGCGAAGGTCGAGAAATGATTTTGCAGTAAATCAGAAGAGCAATGTTTTCGATATTAACATTTTCCATGTTATATCATCCCCAACTCCATCAATAGAAACAAGGAAAAGCAAGAATCCAGACAAATTGTGAGGATCCTGAAAGTAGGTAGCTACCAAATGGGGTTAAGAGCACTAAAAGTAATAGAAAATTAGTACCAAGAATCTGCTGAAACTCATGGTTGTGACCTTGGCAATCGCGTAACTCACTACTCTAAATATAGTTTAACCTCCTGCAGACAGAGGGAAGGGCAAGTAAAACCGATCAACAGTACACCAAATTCCAATGCAATCTCTGCCTCTCTTTCAGTACCATCTTAGCATCCTCTACTTACGTAGTTTGCAGAAACTAGTACATTCACACTTATCAATTGACTTCAGTGTAGTAGTCTACACATCTTTTAAATGGAGAAAACAACTCATTGCGTCATCACTTCAAAGTGGAAAAACTACTCAGGCTAAACCCAAAAGAGATATTACTGACTTAACGGTCGGCCCCTACTGAGACTAATGTTTTATTAATGTTACGCCCTCTTAGCTCATATAATACCCATTAAAAGAAGCTTTCATCAATCTAATATTAGGAAAAAGCACTCACCAATTTTTTGACTAGCAAAAAGAAAAATTGTCAATGAAGCTGGTACTGCGATGCTATGGAAGAAGCATGAAGCAAATGTTGAGAAGGTACCAAATGCCAAACGACCAAATGATGGCCTTTAAGTTAAATTTTAAACTCAGTACAATTAGAAGCTAGAAGCATTCAAAACTGGATTTGTTTTTTCATTTTATCTTCTTCCTTATACGATTTGATAAACCCCTGGTTGGAAGTGAAAATCAAGTGATTAACAAGCTATAGCAAGAAGAATATAAGCAGCAACATACAACAAACAAAATAAACAAAGATGTAATTCCAGTTACCTGGCTGAAGTAAAGAGCCGATGAGACAATAACTTTGGTATCTTTCCCACTCTCCGCATATCAGAATAAGGAAGATTTTTTACCACTACGATCTTCCATAAACCTACAAATCCCATGCTGTCGGGCATCTTACCTTCAGCTGAAAGAGTTTGTAGAGTAACTTCATCCACAAACATAACGAAGCAAACATTTTTCTTTGATACACGGGAAACCTGGAAAAGGAATTTAAATTAATAAAAGATGTCATGCAATGCAGCTTAACAATAAGTTCAGGTGAAATAATTTAAAATCTTGGATAGACAACTAAAAAAGGTACTGATAGAACATGAAACAGGTGAATCACAATAGAATCCCTTCCTTTCTTTTTTCTTGTTGAGTAGGCCAACCACAATAGATTCTATAAAATAGCTTCCCTCCTAAATGCTTTATAAACCTAACTGGAAAAAAAATAGAAGCAAAGCTTTTAAAGCTGGTGCGGACAAACCAGTTCAACCGGTTTAACAAAGAAGTTGTCATGCCACTGGTCTTACATATCTATTTTTTCACAACGAAAAAATTGGTCAAACCAAAAGAATTAGAGAACCTGTAGAGCCAAGACTGAACTAATTGACTCTGAGTTTTTCATGTTCTTTCCTTCCGTTTTGAGTTTCATTCTAGAGCAAAAAGACTGATCCAAATCAAATACAAAGGTAACATGGCTAGGAAATTACTCTATCTTGAAGGAGAATTAGAAAGAGAAAAAAAAGCCAGGAGAAAGCTGCTTACGGTGTGCTAAAGAATGCTGCAAGAATATAAAACCTCTAGATTCTCAGCTCTATTGGTCATATATTGCTCGAAAGCTAGCTTGGCAGCTGATTATTTGATTCTGATTTTCTCAAACATATAAAGAGTTCAAAGATAGGGATAATGGAGATAGGATTCTCTGGGGGGTGATGAAGTTGAAATGGGAAATGATTGAGTGAAAGAAAAAGGGGAGACAGAAAAAAGGACACGATTTGATGGGTTCAGATGTTGTATTTCCACCTGGTGGAAAAACAGTATCTCCCTTCCATATCATCTTCCAGGGACAAGAAGCTTCCTACTGTCCTGACTGCTTTATCATCAGTCCATAGAAATTCTCTTTCTTAGGTTCTCAATTGTCAATATAGCTCTCTTTGCTACCAACAAGCGAAGAAGCATACCAGGTATCCAAACAGAATAAGTGCGGAAAATTTGTCTTTTATGGTGCAACGAGTTAAACTAAGAACAAGTTATATCTCCTTGCTCCCCATCTCCATGAGTCCCCATTAGAATGTAATATGTTTTGCTGATAGTATTAACAAGCTGTAATTTGTCAATCTCCTAGTCCTGCAGATTTTTCTTACAAACTCAACTTCCAATGAATTCACCCCTCATGTGTCAGTCAAATCTGCTGTACAGTCATCTATCTCTGGCTCGAAATTTGTATAAAAGGAAAGGAAAGCTAATACATTTTCTCCACCCCAACTGTGACCCCAAAATTAATCCTACTGCCATCTCCCACCTTAAATATAGAGTATCTGCTGAACTCTTCCTATCCCTTCATAACGCTCCTCCATAGTTCTCACCCCAAATTGAAAAGTGATAATTAGTCCTCTGTCCCCCTTTTAGATTGTCATACTATTCTGCTATCACCTCCTCAATAAAGCCTACTAGTCAGGAAACCTAGATGATAGTTGAGAATGGTTGGACTATGATTGCCACCAGTATAAGGGTGGTAAGAAACTTACAATTTTCTTACATGAGCATTAGTTTGGATTTTCCTTTTTCGGATAAAGTAAGAAAAGTAACCCTGTATACAGGAAGTATACCAAAAGTAGAAATGCCAATTAAATAGAAATTTGACTCCACTGATTGGATTCTTATGTTCTTTTTATAAGTAATGAGAATTTTCTTGAAGTAGAATGGGCACTATGCTAGTGCTGCAAAACATAATTACAAATTGTGTAATTCGTCAATTGTATCTACCTAGGCATCTATGTCCTGAATAAAAGCCAAATTGAACCAAAAAATAGGAAGTAAAAGCTCTAAAATTAAGGCAATGAATGCTTTCTGCTATCCTTACTGTCCAGACCATTTGATCGGATTCTTATATGTTTTCCTTTCATTTTCTTTTTCTTTTTGATGCAGGGTTACTGTGCCAAATCCCTTGTTAGTCAGCTGCCAAAATGGCTCTCTATCTCTTTTAGTTGTCGAATAGGAATTTGGAGCTTCACTATGTTTTTTCTTCAAGCAGATGAACATCTTATGTAAGTACATCTCAATAGGATGCATCCAAAGACTTTTAGGAGATTAAGCACTATTCCACTAGTAAATCTTCTCTTTATCCTGTCAGCTTAATACACATGAAAACTTTTGGCCAGTTTAACAAGTGAGTACATGAGTCCTCCTAGTAATCAACATGAAAATATGTTTGCTATACGTGTGTACCCATATACACAGGCATAGTTTCATGAGTTAGTATTCTGGAATTATGAGAACTAAAATGAGTAAGAGTTAAAAAGGAAAAGGAATTTGTTCAATACCATTTTGCCCACTGGTATTCTCAAGCGATCTGAATTTCCGAAGATGCATGAAACTACAGCAATGTGGCAACTGCTAATGTATTTTGCATCATCTTCTGCCAAGTCAAAACCGGTACTTGGCGTTCCTTCAGGACCTCCAACAAAGCCACAGTTTATTTTCTGATTGCGTGCAAGAAAAGATTCTTTCCGTTCTTCCAGACTTTGATGCCCAGCAAATCTTGGTTCCCAGTTTGCATTGTCAACAGGCCTGTCCTCTGTTTCTGTATATTGCAATGAGAATCTTGCGAACTTTCGACTTTCCAAAGGTTCCACAATAAGAGCACTAGCGTTCAAAATTTTCATCTCACAAGCTGTAAATGAAAAGCATGACTATTTAAGTCCAAGTGAAAGGGAGTGGGAAGCTAGTGTCCACGATTTAACACATTAACCAATTCTATTAAGTGCAAGAAATACAGAAACTCCACATGTTCAATCCAGAAATCTGAAGAAGATGTTCCATACAATGACAAAAAGGGCTTGAATCCTCGTTTGCTACCTTGTTAAGATCCAAAATATATATACAAAAGACTGCTAATACACTGCAGAACAAACCACGATGACTGTGACAGGCAGAGGGTGAAATCACACATCTAGCTAGCAGATTCAGCAGGCTAGAAAGTGAGTTTCCACAGTGAGGTCGCTTAAATAAAAGATTTCGAGCGACGTTGATCTACTTCTTTGATGAGATTTAATCATAGAAAAATTCTACTCTAGTACCTAACTTCTTGATTATTATACCAATAACTAACAAAAACTGAAGTGCTGATTACCTCCTTCTATCATTAGCAGCATAATACGCTTATCAAGATGCAAAGTAGCAGCTGTTTCTGTTTTCCTTTTCTTTTCCTTGACTGTACAGAACTAGATACTAGCAGCTATTATCCAATTAAAGAGATGAGAAGGACAAAAGCTCTACCAAAGACAGCTGCAACATCAAAAGGAATCGACCAAAAATAGTTCTAGCATCTAAAAAAGCTATTAATAAGTAACACCAAGTTCCCATAATAGAATATCCCTATGTCCCCAAGCACATTTCCCTTTGTCCATATTAAAATCAGTTCAAAATCAAGTTGACCCAAGGAATGCAACATCGAAGTGTAGCCTAAAGCCAAAAATACTCATAAAATAAAGGCATACGGCGCCAATTAAAATAGGAGAGAATATTACCATGCTTCCTTGGCTTTCTTCTGGGTACTGGACGCTTTTCTGTTGAGGACTTTTTAGGGTGATGAGAACTTGAAGAGGATTCCTTATTAGAGAAGTCCTTGGATGTTTTACCAGCCTCTTTGGCATGATTTTGATTTTTATTTCCAGCACCATGTGTATCTAACGAATGTCTCCCATTTATGTCCTGGGATTCGGCAGCAACAGTATGGTCCCAATCTTCATGTCCAACATCATCATATCCGTCTGTATGTGCATCTTCCAAGTCAATGCCATCATCATATCCATCATCAGTATCCATAGTCTCACTTTTCCTTCCCTTGTCAGCATCATCAGATTGCTGGTCTGTCAAATGATGTCCGTCTTGTGAGTGCCCAGCATTCTCCAAGGAAGCTTGATATTTGGCTTCATATTTTTTCAACTCATCACGTCCAGCTTCATTGTACAAACCATTGCCACCATGATCTAATCCTTTTGAAAGAGACTTCTTATCACTTCTCTTCCCACCTGGAGGACTTTGATTCTTATCCAAGTCACCATCAGTAATCCGCTCCAAGTCCTCCTCTTTGTAATCATCATCCCTTCTCCTGTCATCCTTGTCCCAATAACGAGAATCACGGCCATGAGCTACTGATCCATGTCCAAATTGGAGAACTTTCCCTTGTGTCCGTGTCACATTTGTAAGAAAATCTGAATCGTTTTCTACATCAACATCATCTTGAAAGCGATTGTTATCCAATTCTGCAACAGTAAACATGGAAATTGTCTAAATACCGGAGGATATATTTCTATAACACAACTCAGTGAACATTTAGCCTAATAATCCAAAAATATAGAAAACAATTCCAGCTGGACACACCGGAACATCATATAAAGCATTTCCTTGTTCGCGACTGTTTCTTTAGGTTGATATCCATAGTCAACCTCCTTTGAATTCTTGACTTTTACAAGTTGATTGGAGCATCTAGTTTTACACTTATTATTGTCATTAATCCAAAATTTCTAAAAATGGATAAGAAAAGTACAAAGAGATCCAAACAATTTCAGATATGAGCCCAAATTCACATACAATTCGAACTCTGCCTAAAAACTAAATCATACTTGGAACACAGGGTATTTGAACAAAGTGACTCGCCCAATTTGGAAGGCATCCCAGAAGCTTATTTATCTTGTGGACATGTTGGGCATTTAACTCCCACATAATGTTGCTGCTCTCACATCAACTCTATAGAACTCGCCTTTCACTTTGTTAGGTATATCTGTATCGCAAAGCACTCGTGTAGCACTCCTCAATGAACCATCCTATTCTAACCAACGTGTTAGATCTTCATTATCATGTCATTCTTCCTAAAGGTTGAGCCTACATACTAGCTCTTAGGTACCACAATCGGTCTACTCTTACTTCACCTACATTTATCTAGTGAGACTAAATTTGCAGTGCATATATATTCTCTTACTTAACTTACCCTAGAACCCATTACTCTCTAAAGAGCTTCTCCTAGTTCCAACATTCATTTGGTTGACTCGCAATTTTTTAAATTTACACATTATCATCTACAAAGTAACACGTGGCATAAACCTAATAAGCCCATTGTTTGTTAATTAAGTGCGTACAATTACTTACCAAATCGTCAACGTTCTTTCATTATTCTTCTGGTCGGTCATGAACTTGCAACCTCTTTCATTATTCTGCTGGTCGGTCATGAACTTTCAACCTCATAACAAGGTCATAACATGATATTCCATAACTCAGTATACTTAATTGTAGTCTAATCTAAGCAACTATATCCAATAAGCCTGATCTTCTTACTTCAGTTTAAGTCAATTACAACTACCCAAAAACCAAATTACTTAGAAAACCTGAAAAGGCCACATTTATAATCATTCCCACACCCACATAAGTCATTAACCATCCAAATCTGGTAACAAATAAAATATGAAATATCACCCAACTAGTCAACTGTCAATCTCAGAATTAGACTGCAACATTTTACAAGCTCTTCGGCCTTTCTTTTTGGTTGATCACTTCAACATTCTATGATTCCTGGTTCTGCAAAAATCCTTGGAAATTACTATTTTGCATTTTCCTTATATTTTGTTATACAAGTTAAGACTATATTTACAATTACCCACCACCAACCAGGAAAAAACCAGTATCTTTTGGCAGTCAAATGCGCGAATGTAAAAGCAAATAATACCTCTATTTTGTGAAGTGAAATAGAAGAAAGCAGAGACAGAAACAACAAAGGCGACGAAGAGAATAACGATGATAGCACCAATCGAGATCTTGCGGGCAGTGGACTTCAGTCGACGGTGCTGATTTCGCGATTGCTGCTGCTTATTCGAACGAATCCCAATAGATACATGATGATCTGATGCGACGCCGTTTCGAACAACTCCACTGTTATTGCTAAAACCTAAACCACCACCTGATTGTCTGTACTGAGCCATTGGAGCATTGTACACAAAGAGAAGCTTCGTATTACATAGAAGTGTGGGGAGTTATTGGGAATTATGGGGTTTTGTTAGGGGTAGAATGTACAGAGGATTTTTTGGGGCAATGGAGATTTTGTCTCACCGGAATAGTGTGGAGTGTAGATGTGGGAGATGAGAGGGAGATCGGAGTGATTTGTTTATTCCATATTGTTTTTCTTTAATTAGAAATTAGAACTGTGTGTTTTTCCAGAAAGCAAAATCAAAAAACACAAAACTCGTGTTTTCGTTTTGCTGAATAACGGTGGATTCCGCGCCGGCAAAACTTACCTTTTCGGCACTTTTTAATTGAAAATCCAAATGCCTACTTAGATTTTTTTCCAAAACGAAAAGGTCTAATTTTGGTCTTGTATTTTCTTTTTCCAATCCGGAATCCGATACTTATATTGGAGTCCGAGTATATTTAAATTTACACAATGTGCAGCTTTATTAGGGGAGAAGTGCTCTCTACCAAGTTTTTTCATACTCCGAGCTCGAACTCGAAACTTCTGGTTAAGTAAGTAGCAGTCTCATTCACTGCACTACATCTTTGATGGTTAATTTTGGTCTTGTATCGTTCAGCATTGCACAATTTATTCTCTATTACATTATTTATAAATCGGTAAATTAACCCGCACAAATCATACCTTTCTTCTTTAAATGTTTATTGGTATTGAAGAAATAAATTTCTTTTAATATGAAAAATAACAAATATTTAATCTAAGGAAAGCATACTAAAATACATAAAAATCAAATGTATAAAGAAAAATACACAAAGAAAAGATTAATTGGAAAAAAGATACAAAAAAAATTGTCAATCTTCTTTTACTTTTAGAAAGAAAGAGTTCTCGACAAATAGTCCTCTCAAATATCAATTGGGAAAGGGACGTTAGTGCTCATTATAGAGAGAAAAATATTGTGTAATGTAATTCTTCTTCCCTTTGGTTCCTCTTGGAGTAAATTGGTTTCGTGGCCATTGCAATTTTTTAAAATCTTTTGTTTAATTCCCATGCGATTTTATACACACATGAGATTTGAAAATAAAATGCAAGAGATTTTCAAAATCATATTCTTCTATTAAAATTGTAAAAGATTATTGAATCGTTTCTCCTGATTTCATGCTTTCTTTTTAATTGTTCATAATACTATTACATTTATGCAAATAAAAGTAATAAAAGCACTATCCTAATTTGCTTAGTTAGATTTGACTTTGTAGTGTAACAAATATTTGTTTAGTTTTCATGTTAAATGACATTTTCTCACATGAGATCAATAGAAAATAACACGTAAGATCTATCAAGATTTTTGTAATGTCATTTTTTATTATTGAAATTAGAAAGTGGAAATAAGAGATTTTATTTTCTCGCAAATAAAAACACTACACTTGTGAATACTTAATTAATATTTTTGGAAGATAGTATTTATTAATTGTCAAAATTGTCAATGGTATATTTTAAGTGCATGAATAGAGAGTAGAGGGTAACCGTCTTTGGCAAGGAAAACAACATAATACAAAGGGTAAAATTTAAAAATAGTCAAATTTACAACTGGTCATTTAAAAATAGCTCAGTTTCAAAAGTAATTGAAATTTAGCCATTTTTCATGTAAAGATAAATCTCATCGTTCAAAACCCGAAAAATTCGGCAGTATATTATGCTGGAAATCCAGCATAAGTATACTTGAACTTCAGCATAAATATACTTGAATTCCAGCATAATATATATGCTGGAGTTCCAATATAGGTACACTAGAACTCTGAGCATAATAAAAATAAAAATAAAAACAACTATATGCTTGGAGTGTAAGTGGAACTTGAGTTTCTAAAGGAAAAATATTAAGTAATCTTACCGCACGGGGCAAATTTAGAAGTTACTATATATTTAGAAGTGCATTTATTAGTGAACAAATATTTTTAATCTTATTAATCTATTAATATCTTATATACCGACGCTTAAAAAATGACTTAACACTTAGATGATACTTTCTTCAAAAGACAATACTCGAACCCTATTTTTCTAGACATGATTTAAACGCCCTGCAATAATTTCTAAAAAGGTAAAATCAAAACCAATCAGAGCAAAAAGAATTTTTAATCTTGATTCCCCTGCAACTTATATTTAGG
>JASVEL010011803.1:0-138766 GCA_032618575.1 Nicotiana noctiflora
ACTAACGGCTCCATTTTGGACCCTTTGTTTTTCCTTGAAGACTATTGTTTTTCCAATAAAAAAAAAATGAAAAAAGAATAAGAAAAAAAAGGTGACAAGTCCCCAATCAAAATCAATTAAGAGACAAGTTAGACAAATAGCCACGTAAAAGTTAACTAAAATTTTACAAATGTGTTCAAGTAAGCAAAGGGGAAGGATTCTTTTCAAGTGGAATAAGGATATATTCTATGTATGTGTCACTTTGAGAAAAATTCCTCTTCTTAGTAAATCCTCCTTTTCCCCAAAAATATATTGCGTGGCTTCTCCTCCTTGTGCTTGTTTATACAACCATTTCCTTCTTATTTAACCAAAAGTTATGAATTTGCCCAGCCTTTTCCTTTATCTCCAAGCATTCCTTCTTTTTTTTTCCCTTTAAATGCAGTGTCCATTACTTACTTTCTAATGAGTTCACGTTTTGTGCATCGATAATATATAGATAATTTATACTATCATGTCAAATAATCATTACTAAAAAAAATTAATTTTAGTGACAGATAAATTCCGTAGTTAAATAGGAAAATTTATAGTTAATCTCATTTAGAGACGGCTTAGCGATAGATTATCAAGAAATTATGCTAGCTGCGAACGATTTAGCGACAGATTAGCGACATCGTTCATAGCTAATTCCATTTTTTTTTGTAGTAAATTATCCTACAATAAAATGTAATTCTATGTTATAAGCCTAATAATTAACTAGAAAAATAAGGTAGTAATTTGCTATAACTGATTAAACTAAATTAAGAGGTTAAAGCTTTTTACAATGTCAATGTATATATCTTAAAGGAAAAAGGGGGGAAAGCATATATAAAAAAGTTTACCAAGACAATAAAGCTAGTTTTGATGGAAATCTTGAACAAGCATGTTAAACAATCTTTCTCCCACCACAAGTGTCCACAACCCCCCCCCCCCCGCCAACCACCCCCGTCCCCACCACCCCAACAACAACCCTACTAACTCACCTCCTCTCTTCTTTTCCACCCCTACTTATTAAAGAATCTCCCAGAGTTAGAATTGGTCATGGAAAGAACATTTATGGCTTGTCTTTCTCCATTTCACCAAAGGAAATGTATCTTTCATGTTACCAAGGATGAAACTATGGCTCTATTTGCTTCTTTAACCACAGAAATAAAGAATCTCCAGATATCACTAGCCAACAATTCTTTAACTCTTCAATGGTGTATAGAAGCCGTGACTTTGCTACAGAAACTTCACTCTGAATTTCTGCTCATAATATTGGAGAAATTAAAGGTACCTTTTACTTGGAATTGTACGATCAATAATTTGTTGAACTTATACATGAATGAGAGTTTGAACATCATGGAGCTATGTAACATGTTGAAGTCATCAAGTTGTAAGATCAATATGTATCGTTTAAGAGTTGATATAACAATCAAGAATCTGAATACTTATAGAAGAGAAGCTTTTGCCAATATGGAATCAATACAAAGGGAGAACAAGACAATTCATGATGAAATATGTCAAGAAATGAAGAGGGATTGTTCAAATAATATACTTTATGCAATTAGAGTTGCAATTAGTTTATTATTTTTTATTCTTGTAAGTGTTTTTTTGTATCCAACTAGTATGGTGGAAGTTGATAAGATTTTATGTAACTCTCCTGGAATTTATAAGTCATTCAGGGACTCAGTTAATGGCCTTGTAACTGATTTTAAAAGGAAATATTACAGAGCTGGAGAGAGGTGGAAGATAGGTTTTTATGAGTATGAAGAAATGGAGAAGGCAATAATGCAAAAAAAAGCAGAAGATAAAGAAGAGATAAGGAGAAATAAAGAAGTTATTCTGCAGAAATCTGCAGCATTAAAGGCTGGTTTGGAGAAATTTGAGTCACAAGCAAATCAAGTTTTTGAAGAGGTGCTAAAAGGAAGGAATCAGTTGCTTCGCATGATTGGTAAAGGCAATGGAATTTAGCTTATTTCTTCTTTTATACTCTTTTTTTTTTTTTTTTTTTTTTTGGAGGGGACTTGGTAAAAGAAGATATAACATTTGTTCCTCGTTATATGACACTATCACTATTTAAGAAGCAAAGTAACTTTTTCTCTACCATAGCTTCTTCATATAATTTTAAATATATTTCGGTAGAAAGTTTTACAGCCTATATTATCATTATCTATATTTTGAAGTTGTAAATTTTATTTCAAAGAAATAAAGAATCAAATGTATGAATTAGAACTCAAAATTAAACCTAAATTACTTTTGTACGGTTATCAAAATAATTCTTTGTTACTCCCTCCGGTCCAAAATAAGTGATTTTTTTAGCTTTTTTTTTTTTTGAGGTCTAAAATAAGTAATTTTTTCAGATTTCAAGAATGAATTAATCATTTTTTCCCTACATTGTCCTTGGAGTAAATAGTGTTGGAATATGTGTTCGGAGTATTTACGTGAAATAGTAAGATTAATATTGATAGAACTTGAGCAATGGAACAGTAAACTAAGAAGAAGAAAAACAACAGCAAAGGAAAAACAAAAGCTGCGCAGCAATGGAAAATGAAGAAAAAAGAAGAAGAAAAAGCTAGCTAGGTTAAAATAGGAGTATATTCACTGATTAACCCTTACATTGAGGAATCCTATCTATATATATAGACTGTGTGCGTGAGGAGCATCTGCAGCAGACCTAGGATCGTACAGCTGCAGATGAGAATCCACAGTGGACCCTCCGCGAATAAGACAAAGTAAAATTACGGGCTAATGTGTAATAAACCTAACTTACAATTTAAAAGAAGTGGGACCTAAGTGTAACTAGTGAAACTTATTATAAAGTCAGTCCTTTAACGACTTTAACGGCAAGGTACTACTCTGCAAGCTTCACGTACAACTTTCTTAAGCTGCTAGTATCAGATCCTCCTTGTTGAAACCTTCCTTGTCCTCAAGGAAGAAAGCTGGAAACCTTGTCTTCAAGGAATGATATTCCTCCCATGTTGCCTGTTCTGGTGTAGTGTTCTCCCACTGAACAAGCACCTGGACAATGGCCTTGTTACCCTTCTGTACCATGCGCCTATCTAGAATGAGATGTTGTTGAGGATAATAGGGACTTGCAATATCCACGACTGGAGGATGTGAAATTTTGTCAGGTAACTTATGGCAAGGTTTTAGTTGAGATACATGGAAGGTTGGGCGAATGAGGAGTTGAGAGGGTAGGGACAATCTATAAGCAACACTGCCAACCTTGTGAAGGATTTGGTATGGTCCATAATATTTGGAGGATAGTTTAGAGAAGTGAGAACCTGACATACTTAGCTGTCTATAGGATTGAATTTTGAGATAAACCCAATCTCCCACCTTATATTGTCTGCCAACCCTATGTTTGTTGGCTTGTGATTCCATTCTCTGTTGAGCTCTATGAAGATGATGTTTTAGCAGCTGATACTTGAACTCCCTAGTGAGTAGGCTTCTGTCAACTTCTTCCATAATTGAGTCCCCTGCCATGTATGGTAAGTGTAAGGGAGGAGGTTGTCCATACAGAGCTTCATAAGGTGTGGTTTGGATTGAAGAATGAAAGGTGGTGTTGTACCACCATTCTGCAGCAGCTAAGTATGTGAACCAATCCTTCTGTGAATCAGCACAAAAGCACCTCAGATATGTCTCCAAACATCTGTTCACTACTTCTGTTTGCCCATCTGATTGGGGGTGATAGGCTGTTGAGGTGGTGAGAGTCACACCTTGCATAGAAAACAACTCTTGTCATAGTTTGCTAGTGAAGATAGGGTCTCTATCACTAACTATGTCCTCAGGCATCCCATGTAGTTTGAGTACATTCTCCATAAACAGTTTGGCAATGTCTCCAGCAGAGTATGGATGAGACACACCAATGAAATGGGCATACTTAGTGAGTCTGTCCACAACCACCCATATAACAGACTTTCCTTGGGATTTGGGCAATCCTTCAATGAAGTCCATACTGATACTACTCCATGCAATGGTAGGCAACTTAAGGGGTTGGAGTAGACCTGGATAGGGAGAGGTTTCATATTTGCTCCTTTGACAAACATCACATTGTTTGACATAGGTGTGAACCTTTTCCTTTAGGCCTCTCCAATAAAAGAGAGCTACTATTCTCCTATAGGTGTTGTCTATCCCTGAGTGTCCTCCACCAGTAGTGCTATGCCACAACTGAATAATGTTCTGCCTGAGTTGTGCATCAGGTCCAACTACCAGCTTTCCATTTCTCCTGAGCTGGTCATGAGTGAAGGAATACCCTTGGTTATCAATGCTTCCTGCCTTCAGTGTGTTTATCAGGGTAGTGAGATTAGGGTCCAAATCCCAGCTCTTCATAATAAGCTCCAGCAGATTAGTCTGTACAGTGGATAGTGTCAATGCAGCTAGTTCCACCAATGGTAGCCTTGACAAGGCATCTGCAACCTTGTTCTCCTTGCCCTTTTTGTATTCAATGGTGAAGTCAAACTGCATCAGCTTGGTGATCCATTTAAGTTGTGAGCATGTGTGCAACTTCTGCTCTAACAGAAACTTTAGTGCATTTTGGTCTGTCTTCACTATAATGGGCCTTCATGTCAGGTATTGAGTCCATTTAGTGACTGCCATCACTAAAGCCAATAGCTCCTTGTCATAAACAGACAGAGATTGGTGTTGAAGGGATAACCCTTTACTGAGATAGGCAATTGGCTGTCCTTGTTGCATGAGGACAACTCCTATTCCCATGCTGCAAGCATCAGTTTCCACCGTGAAGGGAAGTGAAAAGTCTGATAATACCAGCACAGGTGCAGAAGTTAAGGCTCTCTTTAGTTGATTGAAGGCTGCATTTGTCTTGCTAGTCCACAAGAAGTTGTCTTTCTTGAGTAGTTCTGTCAAAGGTTTGCTAATGACACCATACCCTTTGATGAATCTCCTGTAGTACCCTGCTAAGCCTAAGAACCCTCTCAGTTGCTTGAGGTTGATAGGTTGTGGCCAAGATTGTACAGCTGATATCTTTTTTGGATCAGTGGCAACCCCTTCAGCTGAGATGTAATGCCCCAAGTATTCAACCTTGTCAGCAGCAAAAACACACTTGCTCATCTTAGCAAAAAGCTGATGCTGCACCAGGAGATCAAAGGCAATTCTGAGATGCTGTAGGTGATCTTCAAGGTTCTTGCTGAATATCAGTATGTCATCAAAGAAAACCAGTATAAACTTCCTCGAGTAAGCTTGGAAGATGTGATTCATCAATCCTTGAAAGCTGGAAGGAGCATTAGTCAAGCCAAAGGGCATGACTAGATACTCATAGTGCCCAGAATGAGTTCTGAAGGCTGTTTTGTGGACATCTGAAGGTGTCATCCTTATTTGATGGTAACCAGCCTTCAAATCTATCTTGGAATCTTGGACCCACCTAACTCATCTAATAACTCTTCAATAAGTGGAATAGGAAACTTATCCTTAATAGTAAGCTTGTTGAGGGCCCTATAGTCCACACACAATCTCCAGGAGCCATCTTTTTTGTTTACTAGGACCACAGGGGAAGCATAAGGGCTGGAACTGTATTGTATGATTCCATGTTTCAACATTTCTTATGTCATTTCTTCAATCACATCCTTCTGAATTGGAGAGTATCTGTAGGGCCTTGAATTCACTGGTAGACTTCCTTCCACTAATGGAATATGGTGATCAAACACACCCCTAGATGGAGGCAATTGTTTTGGTTCATCAAACAATTCTTGATATCCATCCAGCAAAACTTGCACCTCTACAGGGATTGTTTGAGGCTGAGAATCAACTTCCCTTTCTGTGTTTGGTCCTGAGCAAACTCTAATCATGAACAGCTGATCATTAGAATCTGTGACCTTGTCAAGTGCCTTAGCATTGACAGTTTTGAAAGTAGGATGGATCCCTTGCAGGGTGACAGATTTCCCTTGATACATAAACTCCATCCACAACTTTGCAAAGTTGATTTGTATATCTCCTAACTTACTTAACCACTGGACTCCTAGAACCACATCAGAGCTTCCAATGGGTAAGATCAAGAAGTCATCTGAGAACACCAATCCTTGCATCAGCCAAGTAAACCTCTTGCTCCCCTTAACTGATTGTATTACCCTTCCATCTGCTACTGAGACATCCTGAGGAGCCATTTGATAGACCTTACACCAAAGCCTCTTGGCTGTCTGCTCATTTATGAAATTATGGGTAGATCCACTATCAATCAAGACATTGATAGGCTTCTGTTCAGTGAATCCTTGAATTCTCAGAGTTTTATAGCTCTTAGATCCATTCAAGGCTTCCAAGGATATCTCACAGTTCTCTATGGGCTCCTCTACTATCACCACCTCCAGATCTTCATTGGTTTCCTCTAGAGTTTGCTCATCTTCTTCCCTCAACTGTTCTTCCTCCAACTCCAAGGAGTATATTTGTCTTTTTGCTTTACACTTGTGGCCTAGAACAAACTTTTCATCACAGAAAAAACATAGCCCATTGGCTCTCTTTTCATCCATTTCAGCAGGAGTTAACCTTCTTCTCCTATTAGTATCAAAGTTTGCCACTATAGGTCTTCTGTAAGGAGCCTGGTTCCCTTTGAATAAGCCACCTCCTGCAGGAACATTGGAACTCCTAGATGCAAGCACTGAAGTGAGTGTCCCTCTGAGAGCCTTAGCTTGTGCAGCAAAATTAGCCTCCTATAGCCTGGCCAAGTAGTATGCCTGAGGAAGGTTGGTAGGAGGCTTACTTTCACAGCATGGCTAAGTTCAGGTTTTAAGTTATTCAAGAAGATGCTGATGGCATGCTCAGTAGATAGGTTGATCCTAGTCATGACACTCACAAATGCCTTCTGATACTCCTTAATTGTGCCAGTATGCTTAATGTTCATCAACTCAGTCATGGGGTCTGAATATTCAGCACCAAAGCTATCACAAAGTGCCCATAAATACTCTTCCCAAGTTGGTAAAGGCATAGTACCCATGCTCCTCATATACCCTAGGTGCCATTGCAGGGCATCACCTTCAAAATGTAAGGAGGCCAACTTCATCTTCTGCTGAAGAGTAACTTCTTCATCAGCAAAGAATTGTTCAACCTTGTATAGCCATGTCCTCAAATCATCTCCATTGAACTTAGGGAACTCTACCTTAGTGTATTTGGTATAGGGGATGTTAGGTAAGTTTACTGTTGGATTGGTTGATGCTTGGGGATGGTTAGTATGCTGGTACATAGGAGGGGGTATCTGAGTGGTTTGAGTGAGGTAAGGTGAAGGATATTGTGTGGCTGAAGGGTATTGCATATAGGGAGGCAATACTCCCATAGGTGAGTTATGATTTCCATTCACCACAGGCTGGTAGTATCTACCATTGAAAGGGGGAGTGGAGTACTGCTGTAGTGGTGGATTAGGGGGCCTGGAATATGACATGTTAGGAGGCATATAGGTCTGTGAGTATTGTAGTGGTGGTGTGTTCACAAGGACAGATCTGAGGGAATGCTGTTGAGGTTGGTTTGAGGTCACAGAAGTAGTTATGTGGGCTGCTGTGCTAGAGTTGGCTGGACGGTTGTTGGTTGGCAAACTGACATTAGAAGGTCTCAAGGGTTGAGTTGGTGCATTAGTAGCAAGTGGAAATACAATCATGGTGGTAGTGTTTAGGTTACTAGAGCTAGGTGTGGTTAAGTCTCCAAAATCAAAGGGTCTATCATGAGAAGAGTAGAGTTCACCTTCGATTTGCAGTGCCTTCTTGTCCCTTTCTGGCCTTTTTCATCCATGGATGATTTCACTGAGAACCTCTCTCAGTTCACTCAGAGATTCCTCCTGCAACTTGCTACTTTGCTCTTGAGCTGCCTCCAGTTGTTCCTATCTGGCAGCATAGCTCGACATTTCAGCTGAAATTTTGTGTAATGTCTCCATGACTTCCTTCATTTCGTTGGTCATAATCACAATGTCGAGGAAAGTGCTCTGATACCACTGATAGAACTTGAGCAATGGAACAGTAAACTAAGAAGAAGAAAAACAACAGCAAAGGAAAAACAAAAGCTGCGCAGCAATGGAAAATGAAGAAAAAAGAAGAAGAAAAAGCTAGCTAGGTTAAAATAGGAGTATATTCACTGATTAACCCTTACATTGAGGAATCCTATCTATATATATAGATTGTGTGCGTGAGGAGCATCTGCAGCAGACCTAGGATCATACAGCTGCAGATGAGAATCCACAGTGGACCCTCCGCGAATAAGACAAAGTAAAATTACGGGTTAATGTGTAATAAACCTAACTTACAATTTAAAAGAAGTGGGACCTAAGTGTAACTAGTGAAACTTATTATAAAGTCAGTCCTTTAACGACTTTAACAGCAAGGTACTACTCCGCAAGCTTCACGTACAACTTTCTTAAGCTGCTCGTATCAAATATGTTCAATTCTATTACTAATTAATTCTAAAAGACAAATTTCTTAATCTATGTGAAAACTCTAAAAAATCACTTATTTTGGACCGAGGGAGCACTATGCAATCAACTTTCTATTGATAATTTTGGGAATCCCATGAAAATAATGACTTTCTATTAATAATTTTGGGAATCCCATGAATTCGTAAAAGGGAAAAAATGAACTTAATAAGTCACCTAATCGATTGACAAGAAATAGAAAACAATCAACTGGCACCCTGCTTCATAGAAAAAGAATACATATTGTATCAGGTGTTCCAACTCATGTAGATACAAGTGTAAAGGTGTAGGATGCTTCACACTAGGAGTTGGTCAAGGCAATGAAATTAATGGAATGGAAGCTGTAATGCTGTTGGTGTGTTCTTTCCAGCAGAAAGATAAAGCCCGCAGATCCACCTTGCTTTGCTTTGAGTCGATAAAGTTGGACGTATATCGCTTTCTCTAGAGAAAATTTTGGTAATGTACAACAGACAATCAAACGGCTATGGCACAATGACCTCTTTCCAGCAAGCAAGTACAATATAGCGATGCATATAACAAAAAAATGAATCATCCACCAATACCAGAAGTTCTCTCCATGTTTACTCTGTCTCACGTTGAGCGATATTCCTCTTCTCGTCTGATCTGTGACGGAACAACTTAGCTATCTTTCGCCTTTCACAATCCTACAATGCACAAAGAAAGTGTAAGACAAAAAGGAAGGTCGTCTATCAGCATAGTTGTGCTCGGAAGCAAATTAAAGGTCTTACCTTGAACATGTTGAGATAAAAAGGTTTATCTGGGTTTGTTCTTCTCAACTTATAGTATGTATATGCAAAACTAAGTTGATCGCGGGGAGTAAACCGCTCGACCTCATTGAACCATAAACAAGAAAACAAATTTGACATTGGCGTGTGAGCCCTCACAATAAAAGATCCTTCTGGTACATCTGTCAGAAACATGTAATGATATTATGCCAATAATTACTCAAAGACAAAGGTATTGCATGAAATTAAATATGGAAGAGTAAAACATACTGCTGTGAAGAAGCTTGTTTGGATCAGATGCATTAAATCTTTGCAATCCATCAGCCTGGTAAAAAGCAAATTGTTCATCTATGACAGTGTGATTGTACTTGTTAAGCTTCTTGTTTTGCGCAACTTCTTCCCACACACAATGTCTGTCATAGTGATTGGAAATTGCATATTCATAACCTTTTCGCCACAGAAAGTACTCCAAGATGAGTAGGGGGTCAAGCTGCAGGCGAAGCTTGCTATCTAACCATATGGAATACCTGCATAATTTAATAAGCAATTCATAAGATACTACATTATTCGCCCTTTTATCTCCTCTTTCTTCAGGGAGAGAGTCTTTAATAAGCAATTCATACAAGCATTTCAAATTAACAAACAGAAATTTAGAAAGTTTGAGCAAACCAAACCAAGGATACAGAAATGGAGGGACCAAGCCAAGGATAAAAAACAGCAAGCAAGAGGCTTCCTCAAACAGTACATCAAAAATCCATCTTGCGCTAACATAGAGTACAGTTCTCACTTGTGAGTTACATTACCACATCGTTCACCTTTTGCTACTCCATTCACAGATGATACTATATTACAGGAGACAGCAGCATATATGCAAGTTTCTACTGCAGGTTGGACAAATATGGAAGGGCAGAAAAGTGCGAAGGTCGAGAAATGATTTTGCAGTAAATCAGAAGAGCAATGTTTTCGATATTAACATTTTCCATGTTATATCATCCCCAACTCCATCAATAGAAACAAGGAAAAGCAAGAATCCAGACAAATTGTGAGGATCCTGAAAGTAGGTAGCTACCAAATGGGGTTAAGAGCACTAAAAGTAATAGAAAATTAGTACCAAGAATCTGCTGAAACTCATGGTTGTGACCTTGGCAATCGCGTAACTCACTACTCTAAATATAGTTTAACCTCCTGCAGACAGAGGGAAGGGCAAGTAAAACCGATCAACAGTACACCAAATTCCAATGCAATCTCTGCCTCTCTTTCAGTACCATCTTAGCATCCTCTACTTACGTAGTTTGCAGAAACTAGTACATTCACACTTATCAATTGACTTCAGTGTAGTAGTCTACACATCTTTTAAATGGAGAAAACAACTCATTGCGTCATCACTTCAAAGTGGAAAAACTACTCAGGCTAAACCCAAAAGAGATATTACTGACTTAACGGTCGGCCCCTACTGAGACTAATGTTTTATTAATGTTACGCCCTCTTAGCTCATATAATACCCATTAAAAGAAGCTTTCATCAATCTAATATTAGGAAAAAGCACTCACCAATTTTTTGACTAGCAAAAAGAAAAATTGTCAATGAAGCTGGTACTGCGATGCTATGGAAGAAGCATGAAGCAAATGTTGAGAAGGTACCAAATGCCAAACGACCAAATGATGGCCTTTAAGTTAAATTTTAAACTCAGTACAATTAGAAGCTAGAAGCATTCAAAACTGGATTTGTTTTTTCATTTTATCTTCTTCCTTATACGATTTGATAAACCCCTGGTTGGAAGTGAAAATCAAGTGATTAACAAGCTATAGCAAGAAGAATATAAGCAGCAACATACAACAAACAAAATAAACAAAGATGTAATTCCAGTTACCTGGCTGAAGTAAAGAGCCGATGAGACAATAACTTTGGTATCTTTCCCACTCTCCGCATATCAGAATAAGGAAGATTTTTTACCACTACGATCTTCCATAAACCTACAAATCCCATGCTGTCGGGCATCTTACCTTCAGCTGAAAGAGTTTGTAGAGTAACTTCATCCACAAACATAACGAAGCAAACATTTTTCTTTGATACACGGGAAACCTGGAAAAGGAATTTAAATTAATAAAAGATGTCATGCAATGCAGCTTAACAATAAGTTCAGGTGAAATAATTTAAAATCTTGGATAGACAACTAAAAAAGGTACTGATAGAACATGAAACAGGTGAATCACAATAGAATCCCTTCCTTTCTTTTTTCTTGTTGAGTAGGCCAACCACAATAGATTCTATAAAATAGCTTCCCTCCTAAATGCTTTATAAACCTAACTGGAAAAAAAATAGAAGCAAAGCTTTTAAAGCTGGTGCGGACAAACCAGTTCAACCGGTTTAACAAAGAAGTTGTCATGCCACTGGTCTTACATATCTATTTTTTCACAACGAAAAAATTGGTCAAACCAAAAGAATTAGAGAACCTGTAGAGCCAAGACTGAACTAATTGACTCTGAGTTTTTCATGTTCTTTCCTTCCGTTTTGAGTTTCATTCTAGAGCAAAAAGACTGATCCAAATCAAATACAAAGGTAACATGGCTAGGAAATTACTCTATCTTGAAGGAGAATTAGAAAGAGAAAAAAAAGCCAGGAGAAAGCTGCTTACGGTGTGCTAAAGAATGCTGCAAGAATATAAAACCTCTAGATTCTCAGCTCTATTGGTCATATATTGCTCGAAAGCTAGCTTGGCAGCTGATTATTTGATTCTGATTTTCTCAAACATATAAAGAGTTCAAAGATAGGGATAATGGAGATAGGATTCTCTGGGGGGTGATGAAGTTGAAATGGGAAATGATTGAGTGAAAGAAAAAGGGGAGACAGAAAAAAGGACACGATTTGATGGGTTCAGATGTTGTATTTCCACCTGGTGGAAAAACAGTATCTCCCTTCCATATCATCTTCCAGGGACAAGAAGCTTCCTACTGTCCTGACTGCTTTATCATCAGTCCATAGAAATTCTCTTTCTTAGGTTCTCAATTGTCAATATAGCTCTCTTTGCTACCAACAAGCGAAGAAGCATACCAGGTATCCAAACAGAATAAGTGCGGAAAATTTGTCTTTTATGGTGCAACGAGTTAAACTAAGAACAAGTTATATCTCCTTGCTCCCCATCTCCATGAGTCCCCATTAGAATGTAATATGTTTTGCTGATAGTATTAACAAGCTGTAATTTGTCAATCTCCTAGTCCTGCAGATTTTTCTTACAAACTCAACTTCCAATGAATTCACCCCTCATGTGTCAGTCAAATCTGCTGTACAGTCATCTATCTCTGGCTCGAAATTTGTATAAAAGGAAAGGAAAGCTAATACATTTTCTCCACCCCAACTGTGACCCCAAAATTAATCCTACTGCCATCTCCCACCTTAAATATAGAGTATCTGCTGAACTCTTCCTATCCCTTCATAACGCTCCTCCATAGTTCTCACCCCAAATTGAAAAGTGATAATTAGTCCTCTGTCCCCCTTTTAGATTGTCATACTATTCTGCTATCACCTCCTCAATAAAGCCTACTAGTCAGGAAACCTAGATGATAGTTGAGAATGGTTGGACTATGATTGCCACCAGTATAAGGGTGGTAAGAAACTTACAATTTTCTTACATGAGCATTAGTTTGGATTTTCCTTTTTCGGATAAAGTAAGAAAAGTAACCCTGTATACAGGAAGTATACCAAAAGTAGAAATGCCAATTAAATAGAAATTTGACTCCACTGATTGGATTCTTATGTTCTTTTTATAAGTAATGAGAATTTTCTTGAAGTAGAATGGGCACTATGCTAGTGCTGCAAAACATAATTACAAATTGTGTAATTCGTCAATTGTATCTACCTAGGCATCTATGTCCTGAATAAAAGCCAAATTGAACCAAAAAATAGGAAGTAAAAGCTCTAAAATTAAGGCAATGAATGCTTTCTGCTATCCTTACTGTCCAGACCATTTGATCGGATTCTTATATGTTTTCCTTTCATTTTCTTTTTCTTTTTGATGCAGGGTTACTGTGCCAAATCCCTTGTTAGTCAGCTGCCAAAATGGCTCTCTATCTCTTTTAGTTGTCGAATAGGAATTTGGAGCTTCACTATGTTTTTTCTTCAAGCAGATGAACATCTTATGTAAGTACATCTCAATAGGATGCATCCAAAGACTTTTAGGAGATTAAGCACTATTCCACTAGTAAATCTTCTCTTTATCCTGTCAGCTTAATACACATGAAAACTTTTGGCCAGTTTAACAAGTGAGTACATGAGTCCTCCTAGTAATCAACATGAAAATATGTTTGCTATACGTGTGTACCCATATACACAGGCATAGTTTCATGAGTTAGTATTCTGGAATTATGAGAACTAAAATGAGTAAGAGTTAAAAAGGAAAAGGAATTTGTTCAATACCATTTTGCCCACTGGTATTCTCAAGCGATCTGAATTTCCGAAGATGCATGAAACTACAGCAATGTGGCAACTGCTAATGTATTTTGCATCATCTTCTGCCAAGTCAAAACCGGTACTTGGCGTTCCTTCAGGACCTCCAACAAAGCCACAGTTTATTTTCTGATTGCGTGCAAGAAAAGATTCTTTCCGTTCTTCCAGACTTTGATGCCCAGCAAATCTTGGTTCCCAGTTTGCATTGTCAACAGGCCTGTCCTCTGTTTCTGTATATTGCAATGAGAATCTTGCGAACTTTCGACTTTCCAAAGGTTCCACAATAAGAGCACTAGCGTTCAAAATTTTCATCTCACAAGCTGTAAATGAAAAGCATGACTATTTAAGTCCAAGTGAAAGGGAGTGGGAAGCTAGTGTCCACGATTTAACACATTAACCAATTCTATTAAGTGCAAGAAATACAGAAACTCCACATGTTCAATCCAGAAATCTGAAGAAGATGTTCCATACAATGACAAAAAGGGCTTGAATCCTCGTTTGCTACCTTGTTAAGATCCAAAATATATATACAAAAGACTGCTAATACACTGCAGAACAAACCACGATGACTGTGACAGGCAGAGGGTGAAATCACACATCTAGCTAGCAGATTCAGCAGGCTAGAAAGTGAGTTTCCACAGTGAGGTCGCTTAAATAAAAGATTTCGAGCGACGTTGATCTACTTCTTTGATGAGATTTAATCATAGAAAAATTCTACTCTAGTACCTAACTTCTTGATTATTATACCAATAACTAACAAAAACTGAAGTGCTGATTACCTCCTTCTATCATTAGCAGCATAATACGCTTATCAAGATGCAAAGTAGCAGCTGTTTCTGTTTTCCTTTTCTTTTCCTTGACTGTACAGAACTAGATACTAGCAGCTATTATCCAATTAAAGAGATGAGAAGGACAAAAGCTCTACCAAAGACAGCTGCAACATCAAAAGGAATCGACCAAAAATAGTTCTAGCATCTAAAAAAGCTATTAATAAGTAACACCAAGTTCCCATAATAGAATATCCCTATGTCCCCAAGCACATTTCCCTTTGTCCATATTAAAATCAGTTCAAAATCAAGTTGACCCAAGGAATGCAACATCGAAGTGTAGCCTAAAGCCAAAAATACTCATAAAATAAAGGCATACGGCGCCAATTAAAATAGGAGAGAATATTACCATGCTTCCTTGGCTTTCTTCTGGGTACTGGACGCTTTTCTGTTGAGGACTTTTTAGGGTGATGAGAACTTGAAGAGGATTCCTTATTAGAGAAGTCCTTGGATGTTTTACCAGCCTCTTTGGCATGATTTTGATTTTTATTTCCAGCACCATGTGTATCTAACGAATGTCTCCCATTTATGTCCTGGGATTCGGCAGCAACAGTATGGTCCCAATCTTCATGTCCAACATCATCATATCCGTCTGTATGTGCATCTTCCAAGTCAATGCCATCATCATATCCATCATCAGTATCCATAGTCTCACTTTTCCTTCCCTTGTCAGCATCATCAGATTGCTGGTCTGTCAAATGATGTCCGTCTTGTGAGTGCCCAGCATTCTCCAAGGAAGCTTGATATTTGGCTTCATATTTTTTCAACTCATCACGTCCAGCTTCATTGTACAAACCATTGCCACCATGATCTAATCCTTTTGAAAGAGACTTCTTATCACTTCTCTTCCCACCTGGAGGACTTTGATTCTTATCCAAGTCACCATCAGTAATCCGCTCCAAGTCCTCCTCTTTGTAATCATCATCCCTTCTCCTGTCATCCTTGTCCCAATAACGAGAATCACGGCCATGAGCTACTGATCCATGTCCAAATTGGAGAACTTTCCCTTGTGTCCGTGTCACATTTGTAAGAAAATCTGAATCGTTTTCTACATCAACATCATCTTGAAAGCGATTGTTATCCAATTCTGCAACAGTAAACATGGAAATTGTCTAAATACCGGAGGATATATTTCTATAACACAACTCAGTGAACATTTAGCCTAATAATCCAAAAATATAGAAAACAATTCCAGCTGGACACACCGGAACATCATATAAAGCATTTCCTTGTTCGCGACTGTTTCTTTAGGTTGATATCCATAGTCAACCTCCTTTGAATTCTTGACTTTTACAAGTTGATTGGAGCATCTAGTTTTACACTTATTATTGTCATTAATCCAAAATTTCTAAAAATGGATAAGAAAAGTACAAAGAGATCCAAACAATTTCAGATATGAGCCCAAATTCACATACAATTCGAACTCTGCCTAAAAACTAAATCATACTTGGAACACAGGGTATTTGAACAAAGTGACTCGCCCAATTTGGAAGGCATCCCAGAAGCTTATTTATCTTGTGGACATGTTGGGCATTTAACTCCCACATAATGTTGCTGCTCTCACATCAACTCTATAGAACTCGCCTTTCACTTTGTTAGGTATATCTGTATCGCAAAGCACTCGTGTAGCACTCCTCAATGAACCATCCTATTCTAACCAACGTGTTAGATCTTCATTATCATGTCATTCTTCCTAAAGGTTGAGCCTACATACTAGCTCTTAGGTACCACAATCGGTCTACTCTTACTTCACCTACATTTATCTAGTGAGACTAAATTTGCAGTGCATATATATTCTCTTACTTAACTTACCCTAGAACCCATTACTCTCTAAAGAGCTTCTCCTAGTTCCAACATTCATTTGGTTGACTCGCAATTTTTTAAATTTACACATTATCATCTACAAAGTAACACGTGGCATAAACCTAATAAGCCCATTGTTTGTTAATTAAGTGCGTACAATTACTTACCAAATCGTCAACGTTCTTTCATTATTCTTCTGGTCGGTCATGAACTTGCAACCTCTTTCATTATTCTGCTGGTCGGTCATGAACTTTCAACCTCATAACAAGGTCATAACATGATATTCCATAACTCAGTATACTTAATTGTAGTCTAATCTAAGCAACTATATCCAATAAGCCTGATCTTCTTACTTCAGTTTAAGTCAATTACAACTACCCAAAAACCAAATTACTTAGAAAACCTGAAAAGGCCACATTTATAATCATTCCCACACCCACATAAGTCATTAACCATCCAAATCTGGTAACAAATAAAATATGAAATATCACCCAACTAGTCAACTGTCAATCTCAGAATTAGACTGCAACATTTTACAAGCTCTTCGGCCTTTCTTTTTGGTTGATCACTTCAACATTCTATGATTCCTGGTTCTGCAAAAATCCTTGGAAATTACTATTTTGCATTTTCCTTATATTTTGTTATACAAGTTAAGACTATATTTACAATTACCCACCACCAACCAGGAAAAAACCAGTATCTTTTGGCAGTCAAATGCGCGAATGTAAAAGCAAATAATACCTCTATTTTGTGAAGTGAAATAGAAGAAAGCAGAGACAGAAACAACAAAGGCGACGAAGAGAATAACGATGATAGCACCAATCGAGATCTTGCGGGCAGTGGACTTCAGTCGACGGTGCTGATTTCGCGATTGCTGCTGCTTATTCGAACGAATCCCAATAGATACATGATGATCTGATGCGACGCCGTTTCGAACAACTCCACTGTTATTGCTAAAACCTAAACCACCACCTGATTGTCTGTACTGAGCCATTGGAGCATTGTACACAAAGAGAAGCTTCGTATTACATAGAAGTGTGGGGAGTTATTGGGAATTATGGGGTTTTGTTAGGGGTAGAATGTACAGAGGATTTTTTGGGGCAATGGAGATTTTGTCTCACCGGAATAGTGTGGAGTGTAGATGTGGGAGATGAGAGGGAGATCGGAGTGATTTGTTTATTCCATATTGTTTTTCTTTAATTAGAAATTAGAACTGTGTGTTTTTCCAGAAAGCAAAATCAAAAAACACAAAACTCGTGTTTTCGTTTTGCTGAATAACGGTGGATTCCGCGCCGGCAAAACTTACCTTTTCGGCACTTTTTAATTGAAAATCCAAATGCCTACTTAGATTTTTTTCCAAAACGAAAAGGTCTAATTTTGGTCTTGTATTTTCTTTTTCCAATCCGGAATCCGATACTTATATTGGAGTCCGAGTATATTTAAATTTACACAATGTGCAGCTTTATTAGGGGAGAAGTGCTCTCTACCAAGTTTTTTCATACTCCGAGCTCGAACTCGAAACTTCTGGTTAAGTAAGTAGCAGTCTCATTCACTGCACTACATCTTTGATGGTTAATTTTGGTCTTGTATCGTTCAGCATTGCACAATTTATTCTCTATTACATTATTTATAAATCGGTAAATTAACCCGCACAAATCATACCTTTCTTCTTTAAATGTTTATTGGTATTGAAGAAATAAATTTCTTTTAATATGAAAAATAACAAATATTTAATCTAAGGAAAGCATACTAAAATACATAAAAATCAAATGTATAAAGAAAAATACACAAAGAAAAGATTAATTGGAAAAAAGATACAAAAAAAATTGTCAATCTTCTTTTACTTTTAGAAAGAAAGAGTTCTCGACAAATAGTCCTCTCAAATATCAATTGGGAAAGGGACGTTAGTGCTCATTATAGAGAGAAAAATATTGTGTAATGTAATTCTTCTTCCCTTTGGTTCCTCTTGGAGTAAATTGGTTTCGTGGCCATTGCAATTTTTTAAAATCTTTTGTTTAATTCCCATGCGATTTTATACACACATGAGATTTGAAAATAAAATGCAAGAGATTTTCAAAATCATATTCTTCTATTAAAATTGTAAAAGATTATTGAATCGTTTCTCCTGATTTCATGCTTTCTTTTTAATTGTTCATAATACTATTACATTTATGCAAATAAAAGTAATAAAAGCACTATCCTAATTTGCTTAGTTAGATTTGACTTTGTAGTGTAACAAATATTTGTTTAGTTTTCATGTTAAATGACATTTTCTCACATGAGATCAATAGAAAATAACACGTAAGATCTATCAAGATTTTTGTAATGTCATTTTTTATTATTGAAATTAGAAAGTGGAAATAAGAGATTTTATTTTCTCGCAAATAAAAACACTACACTTGTGAATACTTAATTAATATTTTTGGAAGATAGTATTTATTAATTGTCAAAATTGTCAATGGTATATTTTAAGTGCATGAATAGAGAGTAGAGGGTAACCGTCTTTGGCAAGGAAAACAACATAATACAAAGGGTAAAATTTAAAAATAGTCAAATTTACAACTGGTCATTTAAAAATAGCTCAGTTTCAAAAGTAATTGAAATTTAGCCATTTTTCATGTAAAGATAAATCTCATCGTTCAAAACCCGAAAAATTCGGCAGTATATTATGCTGGAAATCCAGCATAAGTATACTTGAACTTCAGCATAAATATACTTGAATTCCAGCATAATATATATGCTGGAGTTCCAATATAGGTACACTAGAACTCTGAGCATAATAAAAATAAAAATAAAAACAACTATATGCTTGGAGTGTAAGTGGAACTTGAGTTTCTAAAGGAAAAATATTAAGTAATCTTACCGCACGGGGCAAATTTAGAAGTTACTATATATTTAGAAGTGCATTTATTAGTGAACAAATATTTTTAATCTTATTAATCTATTAATATCTTATATACCGACGCTTAAAAAATGACTTAACACTTAGATGATACTTTCTTCAAAAGACAATACTCGAACCCTATTTTTCTAGACATGATTTAAACGCCCTGCAATAATTTCTAAAAAGGTAAAATCAAAACCAATCAGAGCAAAAAGAATTTTTAATCTTGATTCCCCTGCAACTTATATTTAGGATTGACTCCAGTGTTGAAACTATAGTCGTATAGTCCATCCAGCAATTATTTTTCTTGTTTTACTTAATACAAACACAATTGATTAAGCTTTATTAACTCATTGTCCCATAATGTTTGCTCATAACATCATTTGGATGTTTTTTTTGTTGGAAATATAATTGCATTAAATAAAGTAAAAACTACAGAGGGGGAAGTTAACGTCTAGTAATGTCATATATGGGGTATTTTCCCTAATAGGTCATTCATATTGAATATACAAGATTTTTTTTTTCAACACAAAATGCGCTAGGTTTAAATTTTAATATACACCAAATATACCAATCCTTAATAATAAGAAGAGCTATAAACTTCATCTTTTTAGTGAATAACCAGATCAAAGGCGAAGTTAACTTTGAAGAAATATTAAAATAAAGGATTACTGTGGAATAAGGGATACTTTGGTTCGAAGGATGATTATTTGGGATTAATAATCCGAAGATTATTATCTCATATTTAATATGAGTAAATTAATCAGGGGATTGGCTCAGCTCCAATAACGTTAGCTCCAATATACTATGCCAATAGCCCTTATGACGAATGTCATGTGGACAAGAAACTTTTAAAGGCTAGATTCATTTGGTACCTATTTTTATTTATTTATTTATTTATTACCTGGGTAATATCTTTTTAATAAAAAAAGTAGGGTAATTTTATTTCCATACCTGCTTCACTCTTCTCCACCGTCAGCAGGTCACCCAGCACTTAGTTTGTTTTTCTCCCTCTGTTTCAATAAAGAACAATCAAAATCACGTTTTCTTTTTATCCACGTTACTAATGTTTTCTAGCTAGTTTTCACCTATAATTCCAGAATTTTTAATTTACTTGAGCTTAAAGAATACACCAATTTGTTCTTCCTTAGATCTAATGAGATGTTCTTTTCTTTGTTTAAAATATATTAATTGGTGTCGTTTAGGAGATTTTATGGAGAAAATGTAATGTTTGTTTGCAATAAAAATGTAGTAGAGATGAGAGAGATGGAGAAATAAAAAATGAAACCGGGGGCAGTAAACATTTCTTTACTTTTTGGTTAAAAATTTATCACTTAATTAATGTAAAAGTTCTATTGTCCACGTGGCATTTATAAAGAGGACTATTACAATTTATATTCTATCAATTACTCTTTCCTGTCCAAAATATTTGATTTTTAGTTATTTTTCACACAGATTAAAAATCCACCTTTTAACATTTATTAGCAATAAAATTGATCATATTAACTTTTACTATCTCTTCATATAAATACTCTTAATACACACTCCAATACTATTTATTCCAAGGGCAATGTAAAAAAATAAATCACTTATGTTGGACCACAAAAAAGCCAAAAAATTACTTATTTTGGACAGGAGGGAGTAATCTTCACGACCTGAAATTAAGGGTGTCTAACGGGTAGGCCGGACTGGATAGAGAAAAGTAGTAACCGTACGGGTTGGGGTCTGGGTCGGTTACGGGTCGGGGCTTACCCAATTTAATGGGTTCAAGTTCATCGGGTAAAAAATAAACTGTAAGGGTTATGGGTACAAGGGGCCGGGTTAATATTTTTTTTTGTGTGTGTGTGTTTTGCTGTAAGTTATATTACTATAAAGTAAAAATATAAAATAAAAAAACAATGAAGATGGGAAACATTTATTTCAAAATTCAAACTTACAAATTGAAAGATTTACATTTAACAACAAGTAAATTATCAAAAAAGAGCAAACTCAAAGGTTTTACATTGCCTTAGTAAGTTCGTCATAATCAATATGAACTGAGTGACCTTCTTCAGGAGTGTTAAATTCGGATGTATTTATATATCTCCAAGTTTCTCGTCTTCTAGACTATCAACATCTTCACGTCCTTGATTTATTCGTTCCGATCTAATCCAATCTCTGAAATATACTAAAACTTCCAACTCGTTGCTTCCCAATGAGTGGCGGGTGTCTCCAAGTTGTTGTCTTACTTGGCTAAATGCACTCTCTGATGCAACAATTGAAATTGGCACATTCAGCACGTCCTGAGCCATAGCGGAAAGAACAAAAAATTACTTTCCATTCTTATGCCACCATCCCAACGGTAAAAATTCCTTTGTGCAAGGATTTTTTTGCTTATGCAAGTAGAATTGAAGTTTATCAATATTTTTGCTACTGGTCTGAGTGTTAGAAAATATAAAAAACAATATTAAAACTATCAAATCCTTCTTCATCATCCACAGTAGTAGAAGTGGTACAATGCATAGCGTGATTAACATTGGCTGCATTAAGAGCAATATCATCAATTACATTTGCATAATAGTTATATAATTGTTATAAAGAATCATTTAGCTTGCTCGTACAAATAAACATATATGGAGTTTCAGTTGGTCCAATCTCCATATAAGTATATAAAATATTGATTAATTGGTGACAATCAGACATCTTAATAGAAGGATTTTAAAACAGCACCAATTAAGTAAATTGGAAAGAAATATTTTTGAATTTTGCTTGTATTTTTTCAACAAAATCCCTATGTTTTTCTTTCTTCTTAAATTCAAAGAATAGGAAAAAAAAAATCATCTCTATGTACTAAAGTCATAGTAACAATAGGGTAATATGCTCTAGAAAACTCAACAGTAGCTGTATAAGATTTATGTAAAAATTTAACAATACTATTAATGGCCTCCCAAGTAGCAGTTGTTAACATACGATTTGGATCAGTAAAATGCATTAACAACTTCGGTTATTGAGAATCTATATTTGTAGCAAGATTTTAAACATATATATGTATAATTTCATCTAGTCACAATTTCGTCTGGCATGAATATGGGCTTAAGGTTATGCTCGTTACACTTATTCTTAAGTTTTCAATTCTAGATTGTCTTTTATTTTCTTGAATAACATCAACTGCTCTTCTGACATGAGTAACCTCAGTTGAAAATAAATCAAGGCCACTTTTAACAATTAAATTATAAACATGACATGCACACCTAACATGAAAAGTTTCATTAACAGGTGGTTGCAAATGCGGTTTTAATATTGAAATTGCGGCAGTGTTGTTAGAAGCATTATCAAAAGACATACATAATACTTTTTGGTTGAGATTATAAAATTCAATAACTTCACAAATAGTGTTATGAACTATAAACAAGAAATAACGGATAAACGATATAATTAAGAATGTAATCCGTGCCGCTTGGCACATACACTCGTCAACACACTGTATAAAAATATCACCAAGACCCGGAACCCCACGGTAACACAGACTAAAAGAAATACAACTGTGGCTCTATGTGCAAAGAGTATCTAAAACAACGAAATAAAGGAAAGACATCTACTAGAACTATCAGAACAGAAGGAGGGCCTCCGGATCCGCGGACGTAGCAGATCATACCTCGAGGTCTCCCCAAGCGCTGCTGAATCACCTGATATGAGCCTGTCCTGATGTACCTGGATCTCCACAACAAAAGTGTGCAAAAGAGTAGCATGAGTACACCACGGCGGTACTCGGTAAGTGCCAAGCCTAACCTCGATGGAGTAGTGACGAGGAAGGTCAGGGCCCTACTGAGAGAAACAATAATATAATGATGATAACAAAATAAACAGTTTAAATGATAATAATTTCCGAAATAACAACATTATGATGATTACTGCAACTGTCTACAATTAAGCTAACAACAAATAACCAACTCGAATAAACAAATCCAGGATCTGTGGGAATTGAACCCACAGTCCCATATACCACCACCAAGACCCGGAATCCCACGGGCAACACAGACTAAAAGAGAATATACAACTGTGGCTCTATGTGTAAAGAGTATCTAACAACGAAATGAAGGAAAATGTCAACTAATACTATCAGAATAGAAGGAAAGCCTCCGGATCCGCGGACGTAGCAGATCATACCTCGAGGTCTCCCAAAAAGCTGCGGAATCCCTAGTACGAGCCTGTCCTGATGTACCTGGATCTGCACAACAAAAGCGTGCAGAAGAGTAGCACGAGTACACCACGGCGGTACTCAGTAAGTGCCAAGCCTAACCTCGATGGAGTAGTGACGAGGAAGGTCAGGGCCCTACTGAGAAAATAAAATATAACGATGATAACAATAATAAGCACTTTAAATGATAATAATTCCGAAATAACAATAATAAAATGATTACTGCAACCGTCTACAATTAAGCTAACAACAAGTAACAAACTCAATAAAACAAGTCCAGGACCTGTGGGAATTGAACCCACAGTCCCATTGACAGTACCCATGAGTCTGCGGGAATCGAACCCGCGGCCCATGTCTCAGTAAATCCCAGGATCTCCGGGAATCGAACCCGCAGTCCACATCTCAATAAATCTCAGGATCTCCGCTATAACTTCGCCGAAAAATAGTGCCAATAATTATCAAGGAGTTCAAATAAGGCAATTAGGCAACTAAATAGTTAAGGGCTACCTAATCATGTTTTTCTATCCACTACCGGTAAAACATCAAATTAACAGCCAAAGACAGAAATACCGCTCATCGAACATTTTTAATAAATACGTGTTCAACAACCAGCGCATGTACACGCCCGTCACCTCGCGTACAAGGCATTAAAACTATCACATAATATCCTAAGGGTGAAAATTCCCCCACACGAGGTTAGACAAGCCACTTACCTCAATTCCGGTACAAAACCGCTAAGTAATAACCCTCTTGCCACGAATGTCGGCCTCCACAAGTGTAGTATCTGATAAAATCAATAGAATCACGTCAAAATAGGCCAATTGGGCATTACCCAATCAAAATAACTCAAAATTCACCAAAACCCACAAGTTGCCAAAACCCGACTTCCGGTACACTTATCGAAAAATCACGAAAAATATATATTCGGGTTCCTTATCTCAATACGAGTCTGTGCATATAAAATTTATCGAAATCGGACTACGTTTGCCCATTCAAATCAAAGATTTTCTAACATTTAGGCCTAGGGCTCAAACCCACCTTTAATCTTCCAATTTCGGTGAAATAATCATGGATTTCATGATAAACCAACGAATTAAGGTCAAGAAACTTACCCCCGATGATTTCCCGGTGATATCCCAGCGTTTCCCTTCAATTCCCTCTCTTGGAGCTCAAAAATGGCGTTTTTGTGTATGGGGTCGCGGCTGAAATGTTTCTGGACTTAAAGTCACTGCCAGGCCAATTTACTCTACGCGATCGCAGCACTGGGCTTGCGATCGCGATGCACAAAAATCATGGGCGGCCTAATTTCCTCTACGCGATCGCGTGGTCCGGGACGCGATCGCAGTGCTCAACCTGACCATTCAACGCGATCGCATCACCTCGACCGCGATCGCACTGCTTTCGATTAACACCCTACGCGATCGCATCCCCCGCGTCGCGATCGCGAAGAACAACTACCGGTCCTCACTCCTCTACCCTACGCGATCGCAGACTCTACCTCGCGATCGCAGAGCTTCCCAAATTCACC
The DNA here is from genome assembly GCA_032618575.1 of Nicotiana noctiflora. Taxonomy (NCBI): domain Eukaryota; kingdom Viridiplantae; phylum Streptophyta; class Magnoliopsida; order Solanales; family Solanaceae; genus Nicotiana; species Nicotiana noctiflora. The sequence goes on from JASVEL010011803.1 coordinate 24,807, forward strand.
CTACGCGATCGCAGACTCCACCTCGCGATCGCAGGGCCCAATAATTTCCTCTTATGCGATCGCATGAGCAGCTTCGCGATCGCGAAGCACAAAATTTCTCTGCAATATTGCAGCAGAACCAGCAGTGCAATTGGCGCCAAAATGGTCCGTTTGGACCCCCGAATTCATCCCGAGGCCCCCGGGATCCCAACGAAAATCACCAACCTATTCCAAAACATGATACGAACTTATTCCAATCATAAAAACACGTCTAACAACATCAAAACCCGTAATTCACATCGAATTTAAGCCTAAATTTCTTAAAACTTTCCGAATTGCACATTCGATCAAAAACCGGACCAAACGACGTCCGAATGAACTGAAAATTTGCGGACATATCCAAAATCACATAACGAAGCTACAGAAATTGTCGGAATTCCATTCCGACCCCGGATCAAAATCTCACCTATCGTTCGGATTCGCCAAAATTTCAACCTTCGGCATTTCAAGCCTAATTGAGCTACGGACCTCCAAAATAATTTCCGAACGCGCTCCCAACCCCGAAATCACCCAACGGAGCTAATGGAACCATCGGATTTCCGTTCGAGATCGTCTTAACACTGTTCCGGTTGCGGATCATTTTCTAGTTTCAAAGCTCTTATTTAGGGACTAAGTGTCCCAAAATGCTCAAATTTTCGAAACCGACTCTCCCGGTAACCCACAAATGGCGAGAAATGAACTTAGGGGAACGGTTAAGTTAGGGATTGGGGCGTAATTTTCTAAAACGACCGGTCGGATTCGTTACATCTTCCACACTTAAAGATTCGTTCGTCCTCGAACGAGCGCCGAAAACATGCACGGGTAGTGAAAAGATGAGGTGCGGGCTGCGCGTATCTCGCTCGGTCTCCCAAGTCGCCTCTCCGACCGGCTGGCCCCTCGCCACTGAACCTCTACCGAAGCGATGTTCTTTGACCTTAGCTTTCTGACTTGCCTGTCTAGAATGGCTACTGGTTCCTCGACATAAGACAAATCCTTGTCTAGCTGAACAGAAGTGAAATCCGACACGTACGACGGGTCGCCGTGGTATCTCCGGAGCATGGAGACATGAAACACGGGGTGAACTCCGGCTGAGGTACGGGAGGTAAGGCCAACTCGCAAGCAACCTCCCCGACACGCCTCGAAAATCTAAAAAGAGCGATAAATCTAAGACTCGGTGAGCACGTTAGCTTTGATATGTACTGAAGATATTCCTGCTTGTTTAAGCAATTAAGTCTGAGAGCCTAATTCCAACATTCGGAATTCTATGTCGGGCTTGTTTTCATCGAGAGATCACTCGATATTCCTCGAACGCCATCCTGAAACATGACTGCATAACCTTGCTGGATTCTTACCTTACAACTCAAAATCCACAAGACCACAATAATATTTTTCATGATCAAATTAGCCAAAAATTCAACGAATCGAATGCTCCCATTGCACCTCACGATCTACATAGGTCTCGTTCCAACCTTTACAATACCGACACGATGGAAGAGATGTGTTGATATCCGTAACCAACTACTTGAATCAACAATTCATTGGTCCGTACTCACGACAAGATCCGTTACCACTGTCTCAAGCTTGAGAGGATGATCATTTCCTGCTATAGTATACTTCGTATAATCAATTTGCACTGACCCCGAATCACGTAATCTCATCTGCCCAGTACGAGCTGCTCGGGCGATAAGCCACGTCGGACATAATCAAAAGTCCCACAAGATGACACGATGTGCTACTAATCCACTTAATACGTACGTGATACAAAGGAAGGCGAAAACTAGAGAGAATTATTCGGCTCTCACATAAACATGGGCCTCCTCAGAAAATAGGAAACATAACACGTAAAAGCAATTATAGACACGAAATAGACACCACATTGTTGCGGCGTGCAACCCGATCCCAACAATATGCCCGTGGCGGCGTGCCACCCGATCCCAACAATATACCCATGGCGGCGTGCCACCGGGTCCCAACAATATAACCATGGCGGTGTGGCACCCGATCCCAACAATATAACTATATAAAACTCACACAAGGAGTCATATGTCGAGCTGAATAGTTCGTCACATCAAAATACTGACTATCGATCATAAGCACACTAAGGTGCGTGATATCAGACACAATGAAACATATAGCGCTATAGGCTACAACTCAAGCACAACTGAGGTGCGATATAAGATCTGAGTCTCAAGAGCCATCATGCTCCTATAACATCACCGCTGAGCGGAACCCCGACACATAAGGAACTTACCAAGCCGTCTCACACTCATACGGCACAATATATCTTACATGAATTAACCAACCGCGAAATAAGACCGCGACTATCCCTTCATAAAGGGCGCATTGCTGGAAGAAACATAACCGGCCTGACGCAAGGCTCACTTCCACATTTAAATCTATCCACCGACCTTAAGTCTATCCTGGTCATGCCAAGCTAAGTCAATAATATTTCACAGGTCTATAACCCAATAAGCAAAGTGCCCTCCAGGCATAAATTCTCAAATGAATGATATCGCCAAAATCCTCGTACTTGGTTTAAATTTCTAACCAATCAAGTGACTACAAGTCACACATATACAATCTTCTTGTGGGTCAAGCTCCCACCATCCTCCGAATAATTAAACGGGCCTGCACATTTAACCCACCAGCTGCACTAACACTAAAAAGCGATCAGGAGTCCCTAACCGGGATGCAAAGCCTTTCTCACAGAACACCGATCTCAAATGATACTGATGTTAATACCCATCTTACTCAAAATACTGAAACTCCTTTCCTGCTCATCCGAGCTCTTTATATCACATTCATTGACCAAACTGTGACCTTGGTCCTTACTTCAAATTTCATACTACTCACTGCACCTCACGTGCCGATATACGATAGACGCAATTTCCATCATAGCTCTAGAACTGACGATAGACTAATACTTCATCACATAATACTTTCCATTTAGCTCACTGCAGGAGAACTATAACAACATACGGCGAATTCTCATAACCATCGAATATGTCAATCTCTAAGTAGTGGTCCAAGCCACCATAACCTTTTTCGAGATCTGCCTACTCATAACAGGACCTTAACAGAAGAATACTTAGAATTACATCAATCACTGCGGCCGACAAGTCTCAAATGCACCGCCACAAATCACATGCATAATTCGATCACGTTGCATGAATTGATCATTGACACCAATACGCCAACTCAACTATGGCTGATCAATCTACTTCCTTCCAGGTTATCCTTGATTGCCTTAGAAATGTTAATATCTTTCTTCAATACCTAACTTATTCCAACCGCACTTACCCCGAGTGACCTTAAATCATGAGGCCATGCTATCTCAAGAACGACGACCATTTCATGTCTCTCAAATACTACACCACAAGTCAAAACATCATAGATCGTTTTGTGCTTTTCTTCATAAGTTGCTTCAAAAGCTTGAGCCTTAACTGTACTTATAGACTCAGAATTATCAGGCACCGCACTTTACCTCTTGAATTCACTAGGACCGCTATTGAGAACCATCCGGTTCTAACTTGCCCCAGTACGCAACCAACTCTACTGAATTTCTTTATAACATATGAATACCCTCTCGATAAAGCACCCAGCGGAATCACTTCCCGCGAAGCCTGCACCTATACGAGGCATAAATCATGAATTTTCCCTCAAGTTTGAACATGAGCCGGTAAGGCTAAACATAACATGCATTCAACAATACATATACTCAAATTACCACACATGGTCCTTTTCCCATGGCTGCAATAACCCATTAATACGCTGGTATCCATAATTCACACAGGTAATTAACCATGCGATCCAATCTTAAGCGGTGGGACTCTCCCACTTAGCCCCAAGCCACTATTACACGACTCTCGAACACATTATAACCATTCTCTCAAGTCATTTACTATTATTCAACTGAAACTCACTTGATCCAACGAATATAACCACCTGTGCTATATTAGCACTCTAACACCATAGGGTATGAACTCATCCCAATACAACCAAGCATATTACCGCTCTATGTATCGAACATTCTTTACCACGACAGCTTAAGACATACTGTGATTCTCACACCCACGAAGCACCATGTAGCCTTCGCCGAAGTCTTCCCTGCTGATAATGAAATGTAGAATTATTATGGACACAGGAACATCAAAAGTCCCAACGTCATACCATACGAGTCTCAACTCTTACTCTTCCACAAGTTTCAAAGAACTTTTTGAATAGCACCTAAATACAGTGCGAGCCAAATCTGATATGATACATGACCCATAATTTGGTCGTTGATAGTGAAATCCTTTCGGTTAGCACGAAGCCTTAAAGATACATCTTGCTAATCCACGATAATAGCCTTTATCATATGTACGTCTTCATCATAAGACAACCCAAAACATTGGTTTGGTACATGTCCTTCTTAAGACAGTTAAACTCATTTCCCCCAGTATCTCTGCTGGCTGAATTCTTCGTTAAATAGATATCTCATATGAACCATATAGTCTTTATTACCACTAACTATCTTTAGATCTACATCCACGTTGTGATTCTACCTTTACTGTGACGATTAGGCAGTTAAGTAAACCTTCTCAAGACCATACTTATCAACTGAATGTCAGAACCTAGTGCACCCCCATGTGCACGGTTGAAGATCTCTCAATTCTATTGCATTATCGATATGGATGACACGCGGTAACAATGGTTGAGTAAATTCTTGACTTCCTTGAGATCTCTCTGCAGCGTCACGAACCGTCGGTGCATACTTGATACCGAGTGCGCAATTTCAACACACGGGTGGATACAAAAGAACATATGACATAGGCTTCAATTGAATAAATGACGCACGATAAGGAATTCAAAGAATTGAAGAGTTTCCTAAACAGTTACATAGCCCCTCGTAGTTAAATACAGACGTCTCCGTATCGATCGGCGAGAATCTAAGTAACCGGTATGTGTCCCGTGACTCCTACAAACCTAGAGCTCTGATACCAACTTGTCACGACCCTAGTTAACCAATAGTGAACATGTCATGATAGCACCCAGTCTCCATGACTAGGTAAGCCTAACACGTTGCGGAATATACCAGTTTATGAACATTAGATAAGAAATAACGGAAAAATGATATAATTAAGAATGTACTCCGTGCCGCTTGGCACATACACTCGTCAACACGCTGTATAAAAAATACCACCAAGACCCGAAATCCCACGGGTAACACAGACTAAAAGAAATACAACCGTGGCTCTATGTGTAAAGAGTATCTAAAACAACGAAATGAAGGAAAACATCTACTAGAACTATCAGAATAGAAGGAGGGCCTCCGGATCCGCGGACGTAGCAGATCATACCTCGAGGTCTCCCAAAGTGCTGCTGAATCACCTAGTATGAGCCTGTCCTGATGTACCTGGATCTGCACAACAAAAGTGTGCAGAAGAGTAGCATGAGTACACCACGGCGGTACTCAGTAAGTGCCAAGCCTAACCTCGATGGAGTAGTGACGAGGTAGGTCGGGGCCCTACTGAGAAAACAATAATATAATGATGATAACAAAATAAACAGTTTAAATGATAATAATTTCCGAAATAACAACATTATGATGATTACTGCAACTGTCTACAATTAAGCTAACAACAAATAACCAACTCAAATAAACAAATCCAGGATCTGTGGGAATTGAACCCACAGTCCCATTCTCGGTACCTCTGGGTCTCCGGGAATCAAATAAGAATAAGTCTGAAATAACAGCAAATGATATAAATACTACAACCGTCTATAATTAAGCTAACAGAGAGAAATCAGCTCAACAAGTACAAATCAACAAATGCAGGATCTCCGGGAATTGAACCCGCAGTGCCTCTCTATACTCAGCAACTCAGGATCTCTAGGTATCAAACTCGCAGTCCATAAATCAGTCTCACAAGATCTCCGGGAATTGAACCCACAGTCCTTTATCTCTGTATCATAGGATATCCGGGAATTGAACCCGCAGTCCGTATATCAGTATCTCTGGATCTCTAGGAATTGAACCCGTAGTCCATATCTTAAGTATCTCAGGATCTCCAGGAATTGAACCCGCAGTCCGTATCTCAATATCTTAGGATCTCTGGGAATTGAACCCGCTGTCCGTATCTTAGTATCTCAGGATCTCTGGGAATTGAACCCGCAGTCCGTATCTCAATATCTCAGGATCTCCGGGAATTGAAATCGCAGTCCTTATCTCAATATCTCAGGATCTCCGGGAATTGAACCCGCAGTCCTTATCTCAATATCTTAGGATCTCCGGGAATTGAACCCGCAATCCTTACCTCAGTAGCATCGAATCTCCGGGAATTGAACCCGTAGTCCACAAACACAAACACAATCAATAAGAGGAAAACACAGAGAAATATGAAGTACACAGCTACAATCAACACCAAATCCAGTCTCACCAAGTTCCAGGAAGTTCAATTAAGACAAATAGGCACTTAGACAGATAATCCTATCTAATAATGCTTCTCTAGCTATCACCAGATAAATCTTGCAATTAAATCAATTAAATAACAAGGATATCACGATTTGAACAGTTCAAGTAAGGTGGTTTTTCAGCAATGTGCGCAATTACACGGCCGTCGCCTCGCGTACAAGGCATTTAAATCAACACATATATATCCTAGGGGAGAAGGTTCCCCTACGCAAGGTTAGACAAGCCACTTACCTCAATCCGGTACAAACCGCTAAGAAATGACTCCCTTGCCACGAGTATCTGACTTTGAGTGCCCTGAATCTAGTAAAACAAATTACACAGTGTAAATAACATTGCAAGTAACTAATTACAATGATAAAATTAAAGCTACGGTGCAAACATGGGTGAAATGACCAAAATACCCCTACAGCCATTGGCTCGGAATCGAAATATTTTTACGTTTTATGAACGCTCGTACTCTCACGAGTCTAACCATATAAAATTTATCAAAATCGATCTCCGTTTGTCAAATCAAAGATTTTCTAACATTTAGGCCTAGGGCTCAAACCCACCTTTAATCTTCCAATTTCAGTGAAATAATCATGGATTTCATGATAAACCAACGAATTAAGGTTAAGAAACTTACCCCCGATGATTTCCCGGTGATATCCCAGCGTTTCCCCTTCAATTCCCTCTCTTGGAGCTCAAAAATGGCGTTTTTTGTGTATGGGGTCGCGGCTGAAATGTTTCTGGACTTAAAGTCACTGCCAGGCCAATTTACTCTACGCGATCGCAGCACTGGGCTTGCGATCGCGATGCACAAAATATGGGCGGCCTATTTTCCTCTACGCGATCGCGTGGTCCAGGACGCGATCGCAGTGCTCAACCTGACCATTCAACGCGATCGCATCACCTCGACCGCGATCGCACCGCTTTCGATTAACACCCTACGCGATCGCATCCCCCGCGTCGCGATCGCGAAGAACAACTACCGGTCCTCACTCCTCTACCCTACGCGATCGCAGACTCTACCTCGCGATCGCAGAGCTTCCCAAATTCACCCTACGCGATCGCGGACTCCCCCTCGCGATCGCAGGGCCCAATAATTTCCTCTTATGCGATCGCATGAGCAGCTTCGCGATCGCGAAGCACAAAATTTCTCTGCAATATTGCAGCAGAACCAGCAGTGCAATTGGCACCAAAATGGTCCGTTTGGACCCCCGAATTCATCCCGAGGCCCCCGGGACCCCAACGAAAACCACCAACATATTCCAAAACATGATACGAACTTGTTCCAATCATAAAAACACGTCTAACAACATCAAAACCCATAATTCACATCGAATTCAAGCCTAAATTTCTTAAAACTTTCCGAATTGCACATTCGATCAAAAACCCGACCAAACGACGTCCGAATGACCTGAAAATTTGTGGACATATCCAAAATCACATAACGAAGCTACAGAAATTGTCGGAATTCCATTCCGACCCCCGGATCAAAATCTCACCTATCGTTCGGATTCACCAAAATTTCAACCTTCGGCATTTCAAGCCTAATTGAGCTACGGACCTCCAAAATATATTCCGAACGCGCTCCCAACCCCGAAATCACCTGACGGAGCTCATGGAACCATCGGATTTCCGTTCCGAGATCGTCTTAACACTGTTCCGGCTACGGGCCATTTCCTAGCTTCAAAGCTCTTATTTAGGGACTAAGTGTCCCAAAATGCTCAAATTTTCAGAACCGACTCTCCCGGCAACCCACAATAGCAGAAATGAACTTAGGGGAACAGTTAAATTAGGGATTGGGGCGTAATTTTCTAAAACGACCGGTCGGGTCGTTACATCTTCCCACGCTTAAAGATTCGTTCGTCCTCGAACGAGCATAGAAAACATACCTGGAGTAGTGAAAAGATGAGGGTACTGGCTGCGCATATCCTGCTCGGTCTCCCAAGTCGCCTCCTCGACCGGCTGGCTCCGCCACTGAACCTTTACCGAAGCGATGTTCTTTGACCTTAGCTTTCTAACTTGCCTGTTTAGAATGGCTACTGGTTCCTCAACATAAGACAAATCCTTGTCTAGCTGAACAGATGTGAAATCCAACACATGCGACGGGTCACCATGGTATCTCCGGAGCATGGAGACATGAAATACGGGGTGGACTTCGGCTAGGCTGGGAGGTAAGGCCAACTCATAAGCAACCTCCCCAACACGCCTCAAAATCTAAAAAGGGGCAATAAATCTAAGACTCGGCTGAGCACATTAGCCTGATATATCTGAAGATATTCCCTCTTGTTTAAGCAATTAAGTCTTAGAGCCTAATTCCAACATTCGGAATTCTATGTCGGGCTTGTTTTCATCAAGAGATCACTCAATATTCCTCAAACGCCGTCCTCAAACATGACTGCATAACCTTGCTGGATTCTTACCTTGCAACTCAAAATCCACAAGACCACAATAATATTTTTATGATCAAATTAGCCAAAAATTCAACGAATCAGATGCTCCCATCACACCTCATGATCTACATAGGTCTCGTTCCAACCTTTACAATACCGACACGATGGAAGAGATGTGTTGATATCCATAACCAACTACTGAATCAACAATTCATTGGTCCATACTCATGACAAGATCCATTACCCTGTCCTAAACCAGAGGATGATCATTTCCTCTATAGTATACTTCATATAATCAATTTGCACTGACCCCAAATCACATAATCTCATCTCACCCAGTACGAACTGCTCAGGCGATAAGCCACATCGGACATAATCAAAAGTCCCACAAGATGACACAATGTGCTACTAATCCACTAATACGTACGTGATACAAAGGAAGGCGAAAACTAGAGAGAATTATTCAGCTCTCACATAAACATGGGCCTCCTCAGAAAATAGGAAACATAACACATAAAAGCAATTATAGACACCGAAATAGACACCACATTGTTGCGGCGTGCAACCCGATCCCAACAATATGCCCATGGCGGCGTGCCACCCGATCCCAACAATATAACCATGGCGGCGTGCCACCCGATCCCAACAATATAACCATGGCGGCGTGCCACCCGACCCCAACGATATAAAACTCACACAAGGAGTCATATGTCGAGCTGAATAGCTCGTCACATCGAAATACTGAATATCGATCATAAGCACACTAAGGTGCATGATATCAGACACAATGAAACATATAGCGCTATAGGCTACAACTCAAGCACAACTGAGGTGCGATATAAGATCTGAGTCTCAAGAGCCATCGTGCTCATATAACATCACCGCTGAGCGGAACCCCAACACATAAGGAACTTACCAAGCCGTCTCACACTCATACGGCACAATATATCTTACATGAATTAACCAACCGCGAAATAAGACCGCGACTATCCCTTCATAAAGGGCGCATTGCTGGAAGAAACATAACTGGCCTGACGCAAGGCTCACTTCCACATTTAAATCTATCCACCGACCTTAAGTCTATCATGGTCGTGCCAAGATAAGTCAATAGTATTTCACAGGTCTATAACCCAATAAGCAGAGTGCCCTCCAGGCATAACTTCTCAATTGAATGATATCACCAAAATCCTCATACTTGGTTTAAATTTCTAACCAATCAAGTGAATGCAAGTCACACCTATACAATCTTCTTGTGGGACAAGCTCCCACCATCTTCCGAATAATTAAACGGGCATGCACATTCAACCCACCGGCTGCACTAACACTGAAAAGCGATCAGGAGTCCCTAACCGGGATGCAAAGCCTTTCTCATAGAATAAATTTCTAATTAATCAAGTGACTACTTGCCACACTTATTCAATCTTTCTATGGGAAAAGCAACTCCCACCCTCTTCCGAAATAGTAAACTGGTTCGCACATTCAAACCACTGGTTTCACCTCACGTGCCGATATACGATAGACACGATTCCCATCACAACTATGGAACCCCCGATGGGCTAATACTTGTCATATAAAACATTTCATGTTAACTTACTTCAGGAGAACTACAGCAACATACATGTGAATTCTCATAATCATCGAATATGCAAATCTGTAAATTAGTGGTCTAGGCCACCACACTTTCTGGGATCTGCCTACTCATAATAGGCCTTAACAAAAGAATGTTTCAGAATAACATCAGTCACTGCAGCCGACAAACCTCAGATGCACTGCCACAATCCCATGCATAACTCGATCGCTGAACGAATCGATCACTGACACCAGTATGCCAACTCAACTATGGCTATGTCACGACCCAGATAATTTTCCCCAACATCGGGATCGTGATGGCGCCTACTCGTGGTAGCTAGGCAAGCCACTATATTCACGAGTGACCTTAAATCATGAGGCCATGCTATCTCAAGAACGACGACCATTTCATGTCTCTCAAATACTACACCACAAGTCAAAACATCATAGATCGTTTTGTGCTTTTCTTCATAAGTTGCTTCAAAAGCTTGAGCCTCAGCTGTACTTATAGACTCAGAATTATCAGGCACCACACTTTACCTCTTGAATTCACTAGGACCGCTATTGAGAACCATCCGGTTCTAACTTGCCCCAGTACGCAACCAACTCTACTGAATTTCTTTATAACATATGAATACCCTCTCGATAAAGCACCCAGCGGAATCACTTCCCACGAAGTCTGCACCTATACGAGGCATAAATCATGAATTTTCCCTCAAGTTTGAACATGAGCCAGTAAGGCTAAACATAACATGCATTCAACAATACATATACTCAAATTACCACACATGGTCCTTTTCCCATGGCTGCAATAACCCATTAATACGCTAGTATCCAGAATTCACACAGGTAATTAGCCATGCGACCCAAATCAGAAGCGGTGAGACTCTCCCACTAGCTCAAAGCCACTATTACACGACTCTCGAACACATTATAACCATTCTCTCAAGTCATTTACTATTATTCAACTGCAACTCACTTGATCCAACGAATATAACCACTTGTGCTATATTAGCACTCTAACACCATAGGGTATGAACTCATCCCAATACAACCAAGCATATTACCGCTCTATGTATCGAACATTCTTTACCACGACAGCTTAAGACATACTGTGATTCTCACACCCACGAAGCACCATGTAGCCTTCGCCGAAGTCTTCCCTGCTGATAATGAAATATAGAATTATTATGGACACGGGAACATCAAAAGTCCCAACGTCATACCATACGAGTCTCAACTCTTACTCTTCCACAAGTTCCAAAGAACTTTTTGAATAGCACCTAAATACAGTGCGAGCCAAATCGGATATGATACATGACCCATAATTTGGTCGTTGATAGTGAAATCCTTTCAGTTAGCATGAAGCCTTAAAGATACATCTTGCTAATCCACGATAATAGCCTTTATCATATGTACGTCTTCATTATAAGACAACCCAAGACATTGGTTTGGTACATGTCCTTCTTAAGACAGTTAAACTCATTTCCTCCAGTATCTCTGCTGGCTGAATTCTTCGCTAAATAGATATCTCATATGAACCATATAGTCTTTATTACCACTAACTATCTTTAGATCTACATCCACGTTGTGATTCTACCTTTACTGTGACGATTAGGCAGTTAAGTAAACCTTCTCAAGACCATACTTATCAACTGAATGTCAGAACCTAGTGCACCCCCATGTGCACAATTGAAGATCTCTCAATTCTATTGCATTATCGATATGGATGACACGCGGTAACAATGGTTGAGTAAATTCTTGACTTCCTTGAGATCTCTCTGCAGCGTCACGAACCGTTGGCGCATACTTGATACCGAGTGCGCAATTTCAATACACGAGTGGATGCAAAAGAACATATGACTCAAGAGATTGAACCAACTATCATGGACCCAGTACAGGAAGTAGAGGTTGTAGATGTTGCGGGTATAAAAGAGGAGATGTATAAGCTAAAGTAGTAAATGATGGAAATGTAAAAAGCCTGGTCCAGGGTCAACCTTTACCCACATATCCAGCCAATCCAGCATATGTGTCACGACCCTAGTTCACCAATTGTGAACATGTCGTGATGGCACCCAGTTCCCACGACTAGGTAAGCCTAACACGTTGCGGAATATACAAGTTATAAAATACTTAAATAAGGAACAGCGGAAAATAACACAAAAAGGTATGTAATCCGTGCCGCTTGGCACATACATCCGTCACACAATAAATAAAACACTACCAAGATCCGGAATCCCACGGGTAACACAGACTAAAAGAAATACAACTGTGGCTCTATGTGCAAAGAGTATCTAAAACAACGAAATGAAGGAAAACATCTACTAGAACTATCAGAATAGAAGGAGGGCCTCCGGATCCGCGGACGTAGCAGATCATACCTCGAGGTCTCCAAGTGTGCTGCTGATATCACCTAGTATGGGCCTGTCCTGATGTACCTGGATCTGCACAACAAAAGTGTGCAGAAGAGTAGTATGAGTACACCACGGCGGTACTCAGTAAGTGCCAAGCCTAACCTCGATGGAGTAGTGACGAGGTAGGTCAGGGCCCTACTGAGAAAACAATAATATAATGATGATAACAAAATAAACGGTTTAAATGATAATAATTTCCGAAATAACAACATTATGATGATTACTGCAACTGTCTACAATTAAACTAACAACAAATAACCAACTCAATAAAACAAATCCAGGATCTGTGGGAATTGAACCCACAGTCCCATTCTCAGTACCTCTGGGTCTCCGGGAATCGAACCCGCAGCCCATGTCTCAATAATATCTCAATAACTCGGGATCTCCGGAAATCGAACCCGCAGTCCTTACCAGTAATTCAGCATCTTGGGAATCGAACCCATAGACCATATTTCAATAAATCTCAGGATCTCGGGAATCGAACCCGTAGTCCACATTTTAATAATCTCAGGATCTCGGGAATCGAACCCGTAGTCCACATTTCAATAATCTCAGGATCTCGGGAATCGAACCCGTAGTCCATATTTCAATAAGCTAAGGATCTCGGGAATCGAACCCGTAGTCCATATTTTAATAATCTCAGGATCTCGGGAATCGAACCCGTAGTCCATATTTCAATAAGCTCAGGATCTCGGGAATCGAACCCGTAGTCCATATTTCAATAATCTCAGGATCTCGGGAATCGAACCCGTAGTCCCTACCAATAACTCAGGATCTCGGGAATCGAACCCGTAGTCCACATCTCAATAAATCTCAGGATCTCCGGGAATCGAACCCGCAGTCCCTACCAATAACTTTCGGGATCTCGGGAATCGAACCCGTAGTCCCTACCAATATCACTCCGGGTCTCTGGGAATCGAACCCACAGCCCTGGGTCTCCGGGAATCGAACCCGCAGTCCACAAGCACAGCAATTAAAGGAATACACAGAGAGAATAAATTATGCTTAACTATAACTTCACCGAAAAATAGTGCCAATAATTATCAAGGAGTTCAAATAAGGCAATTAGGCAACTAAATAGTTAAGGGCTACCTAATCATGTTTTTCTATCCACTACCGGTAAAACATCAAATTAACAGCCAAAGACAGAAATACCGCTCATCGAACATTTTTAATAAATACGTGTTCAACAACCAGCGCATGTACACGCCCGTCACCTCGCGTACAAGGCATTAAAACTATCACATAATATCCTAAGGGTGAAAATTCCCCCACACGAGGTTAGACAAGCCACTTACCTCAATTCCGGTACAAAACCGCTAAGTAATAACCCTTTTGCCACGAATGTCGGCCTCCACAAGTGTAGTATCTGATAAAATCAATAGAATCGCGTCAAAATAGGCCAATTGGGCATTACCCAATCAAAATAACTCAAAATTCACCAAAACCCACAAGTTGCCAAAACCCGACTTCCGGTACGCTTATCGAAAAATCACGAAAAATATATATTCGGGTTCCTTATCTCAATACGAGTCTGTGCATATAAAATTTATCGAAATCGGACTCCGTTTGCCCATTCAAATCAAAGATTTTCTAACATTTAGGCCTAGGGCTCAAACCCACCTTTAATCTTCCAATTTCGGTGAAATAATCATGGATTTCATGATAAACCAACGAATTAAGGTCAAGAAACTTACCCCCGATGATTTCCCGGTGATTTCCCGGCGTTTCCCCTTCAATTCCCTCTCTTGGAGCTCAAAAATGGCGTTTTTGTGTATGGGGTCGCGGCTGAAATGTTTCTGGACTTAAAGTCACTGCCAGGCCAATTTACTCTACGCGATCGCAGCACTGGGCTTGCGATCGCGATGCACAAAAATCATGGGCGGCCTAATTTCCTCTACGCGATCGCGTGGTCCGGGACGCGATCGCAGTGCTCAACCTGACCATTCAACGCGATCGCATCACCTCGACCGCGATCGCACTGCTTTCGATTAACACCCTACGCGATCGCAAACCCCGCGTCGCGATCGCGAAGAACAACTACCGGTCCTCACTCCTCTACCCTACGCGATCGCAGACTCTACCTCGCGATCGCAGAGCTTCCCAAATTCCCCCTATGCGATCGCAGACTCCCCCTCGCGATCGCAGAGCCCAATAATTTCCTCTTACGCGATCGCATGAACAGCTTCGCGATCGCGAAGCACAAAAATTCTCTCCAATATTGCAGCAGAACCAACAATGCAATTGGCACCAAAATGGTCCGTTTGGACCCCCGAATTCATCCCGAGGCCCCGGGATCCCAACGAAAACCACCAACCTATTCCAAAACATGATACGAACTTATTCTAATCATCAAAACACGTCTAACAACATCAAAATCCATAATTCACATCGAATTCAAGCCTAAATTTCTTAAAACTTTCCGAATTGCACATTCGATCAAAAACCCGACCAAACGACGTCCGAATGACCTGAAAATTTGCGGACATATCCAAAATCACATAACGAAGCTACAGAAATTGTCGGAATTCCATTCCGACCCCGGATCAAAATCTCACCTATCGTTCGGATTCGCCAAAATTTCAACCTTCGGCATTTCAAGCCTAATTGAGCTACGGACCTCCAAAATATATTCCGAACGCGCTCCCAACCCCGAAATCACCTGACGGAGCTCATGGAACCATCGGATTTCCGTTCCGAGATCGTCTTAACACTGTTCCGGCTACGGGCCATTTTCTAGCTTCAAAGCTCTTATTTAGGGACTAAGACTTTTAACAATTAAATATAAACATGACAATGCACACAGAACATGAAATTTTTTGTCAAGTGGTGGTTGTAAATGCAGTTTTAATATTGAAATTGCGTCATTATTGTTAGAAGCATAATCAAAAGACATACATAATACTTTTTGCTTGAGATTATAAAATCCAACAACTTCGCAAATAGCAGTACTTATAAACACAACAGTATGACTCTTATCTTCATCATATTTAAAAGCGATAATACGTTTTTACATATAATAATTATCATCTATCCAATGACATGTAATTGTCAAATAATTATTTCCATTAACAACATGGCCAATATCAGAAGTTAAAGAAACTCTACAAGGAATGTGGCTAAACAAATAAGGTATGTATGTTTGATATTGTCCATGAAGTCTAAAGATATCAAATCTACAAGTACTTTTAGGGATACCTTTAAATAAAGGATTGTAAATCCTTTAAATGTACATAATAAGCTATGATGAAGAAACAAAAGAAAAAGGTAAACATCCCAAAGCAATCATTTTTGCTAAATCCTCACGATTCTTCATTTCATCATATTTCATAAGACCTCCAACAGTAGAGTTTAGAGTTGCTTGATTTCCATCTCCATTATAGCCCCATTCTATAGGATGCTCAATTCTCATATGTCTACTAAGTATCTCAGTCCCCCAAATTGTCCTCCAATCTTATGTCTAAAAGTATCATTACAAAGTTTGCATTTAACTCTATCAGTATCTTCTATTTCGACAAATTTTTTTAAACCTTACTTTTTTTCTCCGATTACTAGTCTGAGCCATATATGGTCTACTACTAGCACTACGACAACCACCCCTACTACCAGCTCTAACACTACTAGATGTAAATGGTATTTTATCTTCCATTTCTATTTCATTATCTCCTATACCGAAATGGTAACGATCTGATTGGTCATTTTGAGTTCTAGCGTGTCGCTCAGAAGTCTGGGCCATGAACAACTTTATTTCAGGTATTATGACTTGTACGCATGGTTGGAATTGAATTTCGGGAACTGAGAGTTGATTGTTAAAGAGAATTATCATTTCCAAAGCTTAAAATTGAAGGAATCAACTAGGATTGGAATTTTGAATAAACGACCTCAGAATTGGGATCTGAAGGTTCCAGCAAGTTCGTATTATAATTTCGGATTTGAGCGTATGCCCGGTGCGAGTTTTGTAGAACTCGGGAGAGTTTTGGCGCCTATAGTGGAAGTTGGCATTTTAGAAGAAATTTCATAAGTTTGGCTTGAAGTGCATTTCGGTGTTATCAATATCAGTTTGGGATTCCGAGACTGAGAATAACTCCGTATGGTGATTCTGGAGTTGGGAGCACTATCGGAAGTGAATTCGAAAGTCCGTAGGTCATTTTGGAGCTATTTGGCAAAAAATAGAAAATTGAAGGTTTTTTAGAAGTTTGACCGGAAGTGACTTTTTGATATCGGGGTCGGAATGCGATTCTGAAAGTTGGAGCAGGTCCGTAATGTCGAATATGACTTGCCTGCAAAATTTGGGGTCAACCGAATGAGATTTGATAGGTTTCAGCATCGAATGTTAAAGTTAGAAATTTCAAAGTTCATAAAGATGAATTTTGGCGCGATTCATGATTTCGATGTTGTTTGATGTGATTTGAAGCCTCAACAAAGTCCGTGATATGTTTCCAGACTTGTTAGCATGTTCGGACGGGGTCCTGAGGTGCTTGGGTGAGTTTCGGGGTTGTTTTGGACCATTTCTAGGCCATTTATAACTGTTGGTTTTTGGCTGCAGCAGTGTTCTATGCGATCGTGGGGAATTGGTCGCAATCGCGGTGAGTAAAATGTGAGAAATGGGCCAGTGAATCACGATCGCGAAAAGCCTTTTGCGATCTCGTAGAGTAAATACTTTGTTGCACTGACTCGACTTCGGAGGCTCATATCTCAAAATCTATAAGGAATATTGAGATGATGTAAAAAATAAAAATTGTAGCCCTTTGTGTCTAGTTTCTATAAAAGTAGATCATTCATGATTTGGATTTGTGTACAAAGAGATATGGTTTTTATGCTACAGGGTGTCTAGGAAGATGAAAAAGAAAGTTGTGTTACACATGGGCTGACTTTGACAGATTATATTTAGAAATGTATAAGGAATTAGGAAATTACCAACACATGAAAGTTGTAAATCTTTGTGTCTAGTTTTCAGAATGTTTAACCATTTTCATTTTGAGTTGTGTGCAAAGAGTTATGACTATTCTACTAGAGGTTGTCTAGAAGGCTGGGAAATTGTTTTCCGCGATCGCGAAGCTCTTTCCGCAATCGCGAAGAGTAAATTTTGGGCTGGAAAATTTATTCTCTGCGATCGCAGTGAGTAAATACGTGGGCATAATGGTATTTTAGCGGGTTTAGCTAATTTTTCTTCATTTCTTCAAAGCGTGGATGATTTTTGGAGAGCTTCGAGAAGGGATTTCGTCATCTATGTTAAGTTAATCCTACTCATTTTCAAGTTAAATACAAGATTATATCATGGAATTATACCTAAAAATTGTGGGGAAAATTGGGATTTTTGGAAGAAAACCTAGAAACTTGATAAATTAGATTTTACCACGAATTTGAGCATGGAATTAGGAGTAAATTATATATTTGAGCTAGCAAAGCTATGTGTAGAGTATATCTTCGAGAAATTTTGAAATCCGGGCATGTGGACCCGAGGGCATTTTGGTAATTCTAAGCAGAGTTGAGAATTTCTATAATTTGAATTGTTAACAAGTATTTGAGTATATTCTCATTAGTTTGCCGTTATTTGGCTAGTTTCGGAGCATTTTGCAATGATTCGAATCGTCGGGAAGGCTTGGAGGCTGTTTATGGAATTTCGGAATGATGTGAGTCTTCTTTCTAATCTTGTAAGAGGAGTCCTCATAACTGAGGTAATTGGTTATGTGTTCCTAACTGTGGGGGGCTACGTATGCACGAGGTGACGAGAGTCCATGCGTAGCTACTATTATGCTATTGTCCGGGTAGTCTAGGACCCAGAAGCAAGATATTCTTGGATTAATCGTAAAATTACTGATAACTTGAGTTGCTTAAATCACATTGAATTAGTAAATGAATTTCTAAAAGGATTAAACTCCATTTTTATTAAATGTTTAAAGGGGAATTGGCTTTTAATTGGGATAAATGTTCCCGGAGAAATTCCTAATTGGCTATTTGCGCATGAGCTTTGATGTGCACCTGCGTCACATGTATGATTCGCGAGAAGGGTATGTGTTTAAATTTTGGAGTGGTCCGAACGCCTTGGCAGATAAAATAGATGCATCTATGATTCGCAACGTTCAACCCTCGGTAGTGCACAGTTTACATTTCTGTTGGAGCGACCGTTGACCTCAGCATGATATGCACATGTTTGCATTGCTTACTTGAAACTTATTAAAGTTGATATTGCCTTCTTGGCCGCTATCCACTAATAAAGATAATGAAAAGTAAATCTTGAAAATATTTTGTTAATTGTTCAAGGTGTTTACCTATTTTACATCTTCGTGAGTTAGAACCTGCTATATAAATCCATAGTTTCCTCAAATTTTAGTATATTATTGTTTGACCACTAACAAGTGTTAAAGTAGACCTCTCGTCTCTACTTATTTGAGATTAGACGGGATACTTGCTGAATACACGTTGTTTTCGTACTCATACTACACTTACTGTGTATTTTTGTTGCACAAGTTTATTATGTGGCTAGTGGCTTAGTAGCATAGCAGCATGGTTGACATAGAGACTAGGTGAGTTGTATTTCCCCGAGGCGATTCCGCAGCTAGTATGGTCTTTTTCATGATTCTATTTACTTTATGTCCAATTATATTCTAGACAGCTATTGTACACATTTGGTTTCTCTTATAAATTGCTCATGTACTTGTGACACCGGGTTCTGGGATGTATTTGGGTTTAAATTCAGAAATTTTAGAGTTGCTAAATATTTTATTATTAATTCTGAAGAATATACTGATGTGTTGCTTTAAATCGTATAAAAGACGTGTTTTCAAAATTATTAAAACAAGAACTTGATTAAGTATTTCCGTTGACTTGAGTGACAGCGGTGTCCGGCGCCACCACGATCTTTAGTGGGTTTTGGGTCGTGACAATATAGTATCGTAGCACTAGGTTCCCATTGGTCTCACGAGTCAGGAGCAAGTCTAGTAGAATCTTGCGAATCGGTACGGAGACGTCTGTACTTATCTTTGGGAGGCTACAGAGCTGTTAGGAGTACTCCCCTTCTTGATTTCCTTATCGTGCGGTTCGATTCCCTTGAGACTTATGCCTTTGATTCCTTCTTACTCAATCTTATGTGACGCGAGCGCTTGTTAGAAATCGAGAATTGAAGAATTGAAATGGCACTACAAATGTGGTGCGGGATGATTCTCCTAGTATAGTTGATTGGACTGTTATAGTTACCTTATGAAAGTATATTCTATTGTTTCAGCTCAGTAACTAAGAGCCTTGAGGCTAGGCACAGGTTGCCATGATGCTTATGAGCGAGTATTCTGCAGTATTGTTGTGATGGTAGGATGTTTGCCTATATGTCGGGGCAGTGAGTGACTTGAATGGAGGTTTACTCCGTGCATGATCTAGAGATTCAACATTTTATTTCCAACTAGGGAAAGGCAATCAGGCTGAGAATGTTCAGGTTTGAGATGATGAAAGGATGAGATTGGTGTTTACAAGTGTGGTGGAGTTTTCATCGGTAGCGTGATATCATCATCCTCGATTGAATGTGTTAAGTGGCTGGTGTGCTTGTTTTCTTCAAATTCGCCTTTGGAGTAGGGTGTTGCGGATGAGTAATGAATAAGCGATAGTCAAAAATCATGGGAAGCGGTGGTTCGGGAAGAATTAGTGTTCCTAGCATTGACGACTTGAGAAAGACATCTTCGGAAGGGTTTAAAGTTAGTAGCGACTTGTGGGTTCAAGTGCTATGAAAATAGATTTTATTTAAGGCAAAAATTAAGCAACAAAGTATGAGGAAAGATGTGAGGGAAGTGTCAGGCGGTGTTTAAAACTTCTAGAAGGCCAGATATAAGAAGCATATGTCAATTGGTTGATTAAAGAATCGAGTTTGTCCGAAGTGGGAAAGTGGCGAAGTTGCATATGGGCTTGGTTGTAGGATGACTACGCGCCTAAGGAGAATTTGGAATGATTTGGGATTTTAGTGACTGGAAATTGAAGCTTGTGGGTTTAATTTGAAGTATGGGCTGTTATGCGGCAGGAAATTTTGTATGACGAAAAGGAGCTGCTTGAAATGAAGAAGAATGCAGCATACTCTGAATTGGAAGGGTGTTCCCGCACATTTAATTGATGTCCACGAGGGTTGAATTTGGAGAGGGAGCTAGGGCCTAGGATATGTTATTGAAGTCATAGTGATTTAACCCCATACTGCAGCGTTGGAAGATATGAGGAAGTGATTTCTATAGGTGGGTCGTCCCCTGTGAGCAGGTTAGTGGTCGCGTGGTTGGCGAAGCTTCGACAAAGAATTATTTTGGTTATACAACAAAGAGATCGGTCGTGCGAATGTGGTTGATGATTCAGAATATGAAAATAGGGATTTACAAAAAGATTCTGATAATTGTGGCGGATGATTGCATAAGATTATATCAATAAGAGATAAGGGATTCTGGTGAGTTCCAGAGTTGTGTAATACTGGCTTCAAGATAAGTGGGAGAGTCCCACCTCCTAAGATTGGGTTGCATGGTTAACTACTTGCGAGGTTTCCATTTATTTGCATATCGATGGGTTGTTTCAGCTACGGGAAAAGACCATAAGTGGTGATTTGAGCAAGGAATTGGAAATGTGTGCTATGATTGTCCTTGTTGGCTCATGTTCAAATATTGGAAAGGATTTGGGATTTTTGATTTGTATGGATGCGAGTTCCAATGTGCTTCGTCAGAGGGTGTTGATGTGCTAGAAGATTGATAGAGTTGATTATATTTGGGGCCAAGTCGGAGAGGGTGACTCTCAGCAACGGTTCTAATAGATTCAAATGGGTAAAAGTGTGGTGCCTAATGAGGTCGAGCTTATAGGTACAATTAAGAATAAAGCTTTGTAACAGCTTATGAGAAGGGGCACAAGATGTTCTATGATGTTTTGACTTGCAGTGTAGCATTTGGGAGGTATGAAATGGTTTATGGGATTTAAGACAGCATGGTCACGCGATTCAAGGTCACGCGGGATGAGTGCCGATAGAGTATGTTATGTGTTGAATGGAGCTAGTATTATTTCTAAAGCAATCCGAGATAAATTGGAAGGAGGTAAATTAGCCATAGTTGAATTGGCATATTAGGTGTAGTAAGTGATATAGAATTTGAAGCGAGGATCGAAGTTGCAGTTCGATGGTGACAAGGATGTCGCGAGCAGGAAAGGAGTTTTGATGTTTAAAGTAAGTTGGTGGTTTCTTTAGTGTCACCTGAAATTGGTGTTTTATGAAGAAGGCTTTGCATCCTGGTTAGGACTTCTTGATCATTTTTTAGTGTTAGAACGGCCGGTGATTTGGATATAAGGACCTGTTATGTGTTTCGGAAGGTTGTGGGAGTGTGTCCCACATGAAGATTGTATAAGTGTGACATGTAGTCACTTGATTGATTAAAGATTTAAACCAAGTATGAGGATTGTGGTGATATCATTAATTTGAGAATATATGCCTAGGCGACACTTGGTTTATTGGGATATATACTATGAAGGTTTGCTCCGGTTATGATGGGTGATCTCGTGTGTTGTGAGAGAAAGGGGAGATATTATGGACCTTTGAAAGGTTATTAGCGTAGTTCAGTGAGATCATAATCAGCTGGAGGTCAATAGATGAATTAAAATGTGAATATGGGCCTCATATCAGGCCGAATGTGCTCATTTCAGCATAAGCGCTCCTTATGGAGGAGTAATCAGATGTCGGGTGTTATTTCATCGTTAGCTATTTCATGTAATGATATATAGCTTCGTGTGAGTTGTGATGGATTGGTGAATTTCTTATGCGTTGAGGTTTCGCGTAAAGGTGATGTTATATGAGCAAGATGGCTCTTGAGACTCAGATTGTACACCGCACCTCAGTTGTGCTTGAGTTTGTATATTATAGTGTTATATGTCTCCCTAGAGAATGATATAATACACTTAGCGTGTTTATGACTGATATTCAATATTTTGTTGTAATGAGTAATTTAGCTCGATGTACATCTCCTTATGTGAGTTCCATGTGTAGATCGGGTGGCACGCCACCATGGTTATGTTGTGTGGATCAGGTGGCCCGCTGCCATGGTTATGATTGCTCGGATCGGGTTGCGCGCCGCAACAGTGTGATGTTCAGTACAGTTCCACATACCTATTTATTTGTTTCCTATTTTCTGAAGGAAGTTCAAATTAGCTATGCGCCGCGTCGCATGTATGATTCGTGAGCAGAGTAATTGTATTTCCTTTTTTAGGGTTCGTTTTCCTTTTGTATTGCATTCTAATTGGTAGCCTATTGTCACATTATGACATCATATGAGACTTTTGATCATGTCCGGGATGGCTTATAGCTAGAGCAGTTCATACTGGGTAAGACGAGATAATTGGATTTAGGATCAGTGCAATCTGTTTATATGAAGTATATTAAGGAGCTAAGACCATTATTTGGTTCAGAATGAGGTGATGGTTCTCGTCGGGGGTATATACTCAATGATTGTTTGACTCGGCAATTGCTTATGAATTTCTACAAATCTATTCCGTCATGGAGATATTGTAAGAGTTAGCAAGACATATGTAGGTCATAAGGTGCAATGGGAGCATCGGATTCGTGGAATTTTGACTAAGTTGATCAGAAAATGTTATTGTGGTCCGGTGAGTAAGTGCTAGGGGTGAATTCAGCAAAGTTATGCAGCCATGTTTGGGTATACCGTGTAGTGATTGTTATGGTGATCTTGTGTTGGAACAGGCCGGGCATAGAATTCCGGATGTTAGAATTGGGATCTAAGGCTTATTTGCTTGAATAAAAGGGAATATCTTCAGAATTGATCGAGCTAAGGTGCTCAACTGGGTTGTGGTAGCACAGGAAGATGCATGAGGTGTTAAACAGTAATTTCATACTACTTCAGTATAGTTCTCGGCACGTTCGAGGACGAACGTATGTTTAAGTGGGAGAGAATGTAACGATCCGACCGGTCGTTTTGGGTACTAGCGCTCCGTTCAGTAGTCAGAGGCCATGAATAGCTTCATTTCATGTATTATGACTTGTACGCGTGGTCGGAATTCAATTTTGGGAGGTACGGAGTTGATTTGGGAAGCGAATTCTCATTTCGGAAGCTTAAAGTTGAAAGAATCAACTAGGATTGGAATTTTGAGTAAACGACCCTGGAATCAGGATCTGAAGGTTCGAGTAGATTCGTATGATGATTTGGACTTGGGCATATGCCCGGATCGGGTTTTGGATGACCCGTGAGTGTTTTGGCTCCTATTGTGGAAGTTGGTATTTTGGAAGCAATTTCATAACTTTGGCTTGAAGTGCATTTCAGTGTTATCGATGTTCGTTTGGGATTCCGAGACTGGGAGTAGCTCTGCATGGTGATTCTGGAGTTGGGAGCGCGATCGGAAGTGAATTCGGAGGCCCGTAGGTCATTTTGGAGCTATTTGGCTAAAGATAGAAAATTGAAGGTTTTTGAGAAGATTGATCGGAAGTGAACTTTTTGATATCGGGGTAGGAATGCGATTTCGGAAGTTGGAGTAGGTCCGTAATGTCAAATATGATTTTCCTGCAAAATTTGAGGTCAATCGAATGAGATTTGATAGGTTTCGGCATCAGATGTGAAAGTTAGAAATTTCAAAGTTCATAACGATAAATTTTGGCGGGTTCGTAATTTTGATATTGTTTGATGTGATTTGAAGCCTCGACTAAGTCCGTGATATGTTTCCAGACTTGTTGGCACATTCGGACGGGGTCCCGAGGGGCTCGGGTGAGTATCAGGGTTATTTTAGACCATTTCTAGGCCATATATAACTGGTGTTTTTTTACTGCAGCAGTTAGGGGTGTTCACGAAAAACCGGTCGCGATCGCGGTGAGTAAAATGCGAGAAATGGGCGAGTGAATCGTGATCGCGTAGAGTAAATACTCTGCTGCACTGACTCGACTTCGGAGGCTCATATCTCACAATCTATAAGGAATTTTGTGATGATATAAAAATAAAAGTTGTAGCCCTTTGTGTCTAGTTTCTAGAATAACAAATCATGCATGATTTGTATTTGTGTACAAAGCGATATGGTTGTTATACTACAAGGTGTCCGGGAAGATGAAGAAGAAAGTTGTGTTACACATGGGCTGATTTTGACAGACTATATCTAGAAATCTATAAAGAATTAGGAAATTACCAACACATGAAAGTTGTAAATATTTGAGTCTAAGTTTCAGAACATTTAACCATTTATCATTTGGAGTTGTGTGCAAATAGTGATAACTATTCTGCTAGAGGCTGTCCGGAAGGTTGGAAAATTATTCTCCGTGATCGCGAAGCTCTTTCCGCGATTGTGAAGAGTAAATTTTGGGATGGAAAAATTGTTCCCCGCGATCGCGGTGAGTAAATACCTGGGCAGAATGGTATTTTAGCAGGTTTAGCTCATTTTTCTTTATTTCTTCAAAGCATGGACGATTTTTGGAGAGCTTCAAGAAAGGATTTCGTCATCTATGTTAAGGTAAGTTACTCCTACTTATTTCTAAGTTAAATACAAGATTATATCATGGAATTAGTCATGAAAAATGTGGGATAATTGGATTTTTGGAAGAAAACCTAGAAACTTGATAAATTGGATTTTACCTCGAATTTGAGCATGAAATTAGGAGTAAATTATATATCTGAGCTAGTCAAGCTATGGGTAGAGTATATCTATGAGAAATTTTGGAATCTGGGCAGGTGGGCCCGGGGGTATTTTGGTCATTTCACTAAGTAGAGTTGGGAATTTGTATAATTTGAATTGTTAGCAAGTATTTGAGTATATTGTCATTAGTTTGCCGTTATTTGGCTAGTTTCGGAGCATTTTGCAATGATTTGAATCGTCGGGAAGGCTTGGAATGCCGGTTATGGATCTTCAGAGCGAGGTGAGTCTCCTTTCTAACCTTGTGAGAGAGAATTGTCCCCTTAGGTGAGTTAATTGGTTATGTGCTCCTATTTGTGGGGGCTGCGTATTCACGAGGTGACGAGAATCCGTGCGTAGCTACTATTATACTATTGTCCGGGTAGTTAGGACACAGAAGCATGCTATACTTGGATTAATCGTAAACTTACTGACAACTTGAATTTCTTAAATCACATTGAATTAGTAAATGAATTTCTAAAAGGAATAAACTTAATTTTTAATAAATTATTGAAGGAAAATTGGCTTTTAATTGGGATAAATATTCCCAGATAAATTCCTAATTGGCTATTTGCGCATGAGCTTTGATGTGTACCTGAGTCGCATGTATGATTCGCGAGCAGGGTATGTGTTTAAATTTTGGAGCGGGCTGAACGCCTCGATATATTAAATAGATGCATCTATGATTCGCGCCTTTCGACCCTCGGTAGTGCATAATTTACATTTTTGTTGGAGTGGACCGTCGACCTCGGCATGATATGCGCATGTTTGCATTGCTTACTTGAAACTTATTAAAGTTGATATTGCCTTCTTGGCCGCTACCCACTAATAAATATAATAAAAAGTAAATCTTGAAAATCCTTTGTTAATTGTTCAAAGTGTTTACCTGTTTTACAGCTTCGTGAGTTAGAATTTGCTATATAAATCCATGATTTTCTCATATTTTTGTATATTATTATTTGACCACTAGCAAGTGTTAAATTAGACCTCTCGTCTCTACTTCTTCGAGATTAGACGGGATACTTGCTGAGTACACGTTGTTATTGTACTCATACAACACTTGTTGTGCATTTTTGTTGCACAGGTTTATTGTATGGCTACTGGCTTAGTGGCATAGCAGCATGGTTGACACATAGACTAGGTGAGTTGTATTTCCCCGAGGCGATTCCGCAGCTAGTATAGTCTCTTTCAGGATTCTATTTACTTTCTGTCCAATTGTATTCCAGAAAGTTATTGTACATATTAGTTTCTCTTAGAAATTGCTCATGTACTTGTGACGCCGGGTTCTGGGATGTATTTGGGTTTAAATTCATATATTTTAGAGTTGATATATATTTCATTATTAATTATGTAAAATATACTGATGTGTTATTTTAAATCGTATAAAAGACGTGTTTTCAATTATTAAAACAAGAACTTGATTAAGTATTTCAGTTGGCTTGCCTGACAGCGGTGTCCGGCGCCAAGGCATGGTAACTATATGAAAAATGCAAATATTCTTATAGACATGGTAACTATATGAAAAACGAAAAAGGGCCTAAAATGTCCCTCTACTATATTAAATAGGACATCAAAGCCCTCCGTTAAAAGTTGGGCCCTTATCTGCCCCTGCCGCTAAAAATGGGCTCAAAAATGCTCTTATCCACTAACGGAAGATATGTAAATCCACGTGGAATTACATTAAAACGTAGAAGTGCATTTTAGACCATTTTCGGATTGTACGAGGTCATATACGAGTCAGCTATAGTAGTTAATTCTCAAGCACTTCACTCCATATCAGTTTACTCACACACATATTTTAGACCCTTCATTGATGTCCGATTTCTCCTACTAACTTCATGATATAGAGAGTTTACAGCTTATTGGCATTATAGTTATTATTGTCACACCTCTTTTTTACGCACCCGCAAGGATGCAAAGAGTTTTTCCAATTAAAGGACAATCGAGATGGGATTTATTTTAATTACTTCAGAGTCGCCACTTGGGAGATTTATGGTGTCCCAAGTCACCGGTTAAATCCCGAATCGAGGAAAAGAATGACTCTATTTAACGGTCCGCGAACCAGAAATCCGGATAAGGAATTCTATTAACCCGGGAGAAGGTATTAGGCATTCCCGAATTCCGTGGTTCTAGCACGGTCGCTCAACTGTCGTGTTTGGCTTATCTATCTGCTTTTTACAATTATGTACTTGGTGCAAGTTAATACCCTTTTACCGCTTTTATTATTGGTTGTGATTTACGAAAGAGAAAGTTGCTTAAAAATATGCTTTCGAATCACGTCACATGAAATGCACCCGGATCCTCAACATATTCTTATTCAACATTTCGGGGTTTGGATTCGGGTCACATGAAATGCACACCCGTATTTAAAAGGTAAAACTAAAATATATGCCTGGCTCGACTACTTATTTACATTGTTGAGAAAGGCGTGATATTCGTTAAGAAGCGACGCATCCCGAAACCTAAGTATTTATATGTACATTTATGACGGCTATGTGATTAGTGTAACTATCGGGCGAGGCATACCTTTGATTCAAATCTAAAGCGAACTACATCTCATTGTATCTTTCTTAAGAGTTGATCCCAAATTACTTAAAACTTGCTACGAACCACATCGCATGAAATGCGCCTGTGGTTCATGTCATGCTTTATTTACTCTTGCCCGAAATTGGGGTCGGGTCACATGAAATGCACCCCGACTCTTTTTAATCTAATTATGTCATTCCGTTGAGTAACAACTCCCTAGCTAATCTTGCTTTTAACATAAGGTCTATCATTTAACAGGTTTGGAGATTATACACATGAGTAAAGAAGATTGAACAAAGATACAACAGACTAATTCAGGTTTACGTGCATATCTAATGATAGTGTATCTTTGGTCTAGCTACATTTTCCGTAACAAAACTAGCAATACAAGATTTAATTAGACAGTAACAGAACATAATCAAACATAGACTTTGGACGACTACATGATTCAACAGACTTCAAACATGAACTTCAGGCTTCACTCTTTTTTGAACCAAGGAATTACAATAACAGAGATGTGTACCTGGAATGCGGAATAACAAGGAAGAGTGAGCAATGGCAATGCAGCAACCGCAACAAGAACAGTAACAGGTGCAGCAGCAATCAAAGGCCAATAACGACCAACGGTAAACCAATAGTAACAACAACCAGTGAACCACTCAACTAAATACACAAGTAGCAAACTACAAACCAACCTCAACCATGCTGAACCAGCAACCACAATGCCCAGGTAGTAACAACCAAATCAGTGCAGCAACCAAACGACCAAGGCAATAAACCACTGACCAACAGCAACACAACAGTGTAACAACAACAACAACCAAACCAGTGCAGCAACCAAACAGACCAACCAGCCAACAAAATAATGAACCAGCAGCAATAACCAAACCAAGCAACAACCAAGCGACCAAGGCAGCAACCCAAACAGACCAAACCCCAAGCAGCAAAACTAACAGACCAGCCACTAATACACTAGCACTGAACTGGCAGCAATACCCAAACAATAGAAGAACCAGCACTGTCTGGACCAAGCAGCAACACAGCCACAACAACAACACACAAATGACCAAAAAGCACTCAGCTATCGAATCAAAGCACACGAGACAGTAGCCAAGAATCAATGAAACAGTGACTTTGTATGTGTATATCAAAAGTATCTCTGATCCTATCTTTTCTCCAACTATTGCTCTCCAGTGTTCTCTCTAATGTGTGTGTATGTATGCCTATCAATGTATCTATGAATGTATGTCTATCAATGTATATCTCCAGGTATTTTGCTTATCACGGATGCTCTCAAGTCTGTCTCCTCTCAAGTGTATGTCTGTATCCCCATCAATGTCTATATTGATGCTATATTTATAGCTACAGCCCCTCCAGAACACCTGCCCCTAATTAACTAATCACCCTGCCCACTCCCAACTCTGCCAGACCCATCAAATGCCCTGCATTCCCCACTACCTACTGTCCAGTATGGACTCCAGCATTAAACAATAAGGCTGGGGGCAGGGCATCAGTGGGATACCCTGCTATGCTCAGTTCCACTAGCCTAGTATGGACATGTGATTAAACAATTAACTACAACCAATTACCCCCCTTTTATCTGAATGTAACAGTAGCCAACCCCTACTCTAGTGAATTGCATCAGGCAGATTCAAGGGATCGATGTTACGAACTGATTCATTGACGGCTTTAATCACATTGGACTCATGATTCGTTTTAACTACTAAAACAGAAGAATTGGCCAAATAAAGGGCCTCAAATGAGAAGAAACAGACCAAACGGGTATGGGAAATTAAAAACATGAGAAACTGAAATAATGAATGAAACAAACACACATATTCACACAAATCGACTTAAAACGACCAAAGAAGGAGTGAATACCTCAAAAGAAGACTGCCGACCAAACTTCGAACTAAAACTCGGACTTATTGAAGCCAAACGGGCTTTAATCAAGATGTTCTCGATTGAGAACACCTGGACTAAAGTCCCTTGGACTTCAATTGTGGCTAACCCGGCTTGAATTGAATTTCTTCAAAATTAGGGTTCTTGGGCTCGGATTTGGGGCTTTTGCATTTTTGGTTAGATTCGAAGCAAACCAATGTCAATGGGAGTGTGGGGGAGGTGTGGGGAGACTGTGGTGTGAATTTGGGGTAATTTGGCATAGGTTCGAGTTTGACTCGAATCTTCAAATGAAGATTCGAGGAGCTCCGGCATGATTCGAGGTTAATGGAGGCTGGGATCGTGATGGGGGAGGTGAGGGGAAGGGTTTGGCATTGGTTTGGTGGCGATTGGCCTACCGGAACCGCCGTGAGGCGATTTCCGGCAGGCGGCGCACGGCGGCGTTACGCCGGGGATTTGAGAGCTCCTGAGGGAGAAGAAGGGAGAGGGGGGGGGTCTGGCTTGGGGGGGGCGGGGTATGGAAATGAGCTTATATATGTTCTGAGGAGTTAAATCCTGATCGTTGGATCAAACTTGATCAACGATCAGGATCTTCTCACTTAAACCAAACGGCGTCGTTTGGTCAAGTCTTAGGCTGAATGCATATTAGAATTAAAGGATTAATCTGGGCCGTTGGATAATAAAATCCAACGGTCCAGATCAAGTGTTACACAGGCTGTAGCTGGGCGGGTGTTTGGGCTTTTAGAAGAAATCCGTTTGGGCCTGGCTTTTAGGCTGAATTTGGCCCAGATCGGATATTATGTGTATTATATGCATATGTGTGTGTATATATATATATATATGTATATATCCATACATATATATATATATACACACATATGTATATATACCAACCTATAACGCCGCTGTTTTTACTACAATTAACGCACACAATTACATATCACCCAAAAAATGTGAATCACATGACTTCGATATCAAACACTAAAAATGCAAAGCCTAGCATATATTTTTTGTATTTTTAATTTAAATAAATAAACGTGCACACAAAAGATAAAAATAACACAAAATCACACAAATCATGCCCAACGCGAGACTATTTTTATTTTTGAATTTTCTGGGAGTACTTCTCGAGTAAGGCAAAAATCACGTGCTCACAGCTGCCCCTCTTTGCGCGTAAACACGCAGAGTTTTCGTGCAAAGATAAATGAGCGGATATAAGCGATTTTTGCCCATCCGAACACTCCGTATGAAGCATTTTGGAAAAGTTTTGACCGAACCTTGCTTCAAAGGTCTCCTACATATCCCTGGCTAAAAGGGAATCCGGTCAATGTAGTTCGGGAAGTTCTGGTAGCTGGGACTACCATGCCTGTTGCGATCTTGCTGTTACTGCTGTTGCCGCTGTTACTGCTGTTACCACTGCTCAGCTGACTTCCTTGTTGCACCGCACTAGGCAACAAAAACAAGAAGTTAGACTAAGTTACAGTACTACAAGTTCTTATCTATCCTTTTTAACTTGATCTTGTCGCGCTCCTTGCCATCCTGTCTGACTTGGCGTTCCTTCCGATGCTTCTTCTCTTCTTATGAACTTGGATTCATGCCGGAGATTTCTGTTACATTCTACCGCTTTCCTCTGCCAAATTAAACAGATCGCCACTCCATTCTCCAGGCGGGCTCCCCGACTTCAACTATAACTTCAAAATAAATCGCCACTCCGTTCTCCAGGGCGGGCTCCCCGACTTCGACTACAACTTCAAAATTAAATCGCCACTCCGTTCTCCCGGCGGGCTCCCCGACTTCAACTACTACTTCAAAATTAGATCGCCACTCCATTCTCCGGGCGGGCTTCCGACTTCAATTACTACTTCAAAATTAAATCGCCACTCCGTTCTCCGGGCGGGCTTCCCCGACTTCAACTACTACTTCAAAATTAAATCGCCACTCCGTTCTCCGGGCGGGCTCCCCGACTTCGACTACTACTTCAAAATTAAATCGCCACTTCGTTCTCCAGAGGCGGGCTCCCGACTTCAACTACTACTTCAAAATTAAATCGCCACTCCGTTCTCCGGGCGGGCTCCCCGACTTCGACTACTACTTCAAAATTAAATCGCCACTCCGTTCTCCGGGCGGGCTCCCTGACTTCAACTACTACTTCAAGATTAAATCGCCACTCCATTCTCCAGGCGGGCTCCCGACTTCAACTACTACTTCAAAATTAAATCGCCACTCCATTCTCCAGGCGGGCTCCCCGACTTCGACTACTACTTCAAAATTAAATCGCCACTCCATTCTCCAGGCGGGCTCCCTGACTTCAACTACTACTTCAAAATTAAATCGCCACTCCATTCTCCAGGCGGGCTCCCCGACTTCAGCTACTACTTCAAAATTAAATCGCCACTCCATTCTCCAGGCGGGCTTCCTGACTTCAACTACAACTTCAAAATTAAATCGCCACTCCATTCTCCAGGCGGGCTCCCCGACTTCAACTACTACTTCTGATTTTCATCCTATCTTGATTACCTTCCTTTGCCTCTTGTACCCTATCCTTGTTCCTGCGTTACCTCTCGGAACACCTTCTCTTCTCAATTATCCTGTCTTGGAATTGCTTTCCCCTGGTCGTATTACTTTTCTTCTGGCTGCTGGGGATATTTTTGGAACTGTTTACTCGCCTGCTGGTGGTGATGCTGCTGAGGAAATATTCTTTGTTTCCTTCACCCCTCATTCTCTTCCTTCTTCCCCTACCTCTTCTGGGACTCACGCTTTTGTTTCCTTGATCAAATTATAGGATGTAATACTGCTGGGGGAATCTCGAAGCCATTTTTCTTTCTCCAACAGCGGCTGACTTCAACTACTACTTCAAAATTAAATCGCCACTCCATTCTCCAGGCGGGCTTCCTGACTTCAACTACTACTTCAAAATTAAATCGCCACTCCATTCTCCAGGCGGGCTCCCTGACTTCAACTACTACTTCAAAATTAAATCGCCACTCCATTCTCCAGGCGGGCTCCCTGACTTCAGCTATAACTTCAAAATAAATCGCCACTCCATTCTCCAGGCGGGCTCCCTGACTTCAACTACTACTTCACTGATTTTCATCCTATCTTGATTACCTTCCTTTGCCTCTTGTACCCTATCCTTGTTCCTGCATTACCTCTCGGACCACCTTCTCTTCTGGATTATCCTGTCTTGGAATTTCTTTCCCCCGGTCGTATTACTTTTCTTCTGGCTGCTGGGGATATTTTGGAACTGTTTACTCGCCCGCTGGGGGGGTGATGCTGCTGAGGAAGTATTCTTTGTTTCCTTCGCCCCTCATTCTCTTCCTTCTTCCCCTACCTCTTTTGGGACTCACGCTTTTGTTTCCTTGATCAAATTATAGGATGTAATACTGCTGGGGGAATCTCGAAGCCATTTTTTCTCTTTTTCCAATAACTGCTGGGGATGATACCCGGCTCAAAGATCACCCCGTCTTGTGTTGCTTTCTACACTTATCCTCTGAGTCTTGCTTTCCAGAAAATTTTCGCAACAGGAGAAAATTTTCTGCCCCAGTGTGATAATCTTCTGGACGGTATGCTTTTCTGCCATCGGACCCTTTTTTCCTGCTTTACATCAAAGAAAAATTGTTAGTTTCAAAACGCCGCGAGTGGTCGTGCCACTCTTGTTGAGGCCATTCTCTTTCAGCTGCTTGGCCTCTCTCGAACTCTGAGGACGGCGTTGACGCTTGCTTGGGAAGATGCTTTTTCCACGGACGACCTCTCATCTTTCCTTTTATTCCACTCTTTGGTTTGGTCCGACTCTTTTTAGCCGGTGATCTGTTGCGTGAAATCATCTTTCGGACATGCCACGTGTGTCCATCATACTCCATAATTCTTGCGAACCTTCCACTCAGCCTGTCATCCCAATCTCACTATCGTAACGACTTCTGTCTTATTGCCTCGTTCCATGCCTATTCACTTTCAATATATTGCTTTGGGAGACTTGGTAGTAAGCTTTGAAAAATCAATTTTCGAAAAATGAAAGAAAAGAAAAGAGTACTGACCGCAAATGACAAAAGAAAAGAAAAACTTTTCTGAACTCAAAAATAAGAAAACTTATCTGAATGTGTGCCTGATCCAATGGTTATGCCGCGCCTTTGAGATTAAACTACCCGGTCTATTCATGTCAATCACTTTCTGATGCCGCGTTCTGCTAGAGGTAAACGGATGTCCAAACCTTGTCTCATGCAGACATCTTGTAACCATCTCGCCCTGTCACCTCACAGTGCCCTTCCGAGGGTTTTCACTAATGAGATTCTCTCATTTCTCTCTATCTCCCGTCGCCTTAAGGTGCCCGTAAAGGTTTTCACCGTAAGACTCTCTCATTTTACTTCTCTCAACTTCCTTCGCCTTAAGGTGCCCGCGAGGGTTTTCACCGCTAAGACTCTCTCATTTATGCTTTCTTTCCTTGCGGCGGGGTATCGTCTCTGAGATTCCCTCTAAAGCGTTATCCCCTTTCGGCTTGCGCATCCTGAATTCAATTGAGGGACGGGACGTCACTCTTGGCTTTCATTCACATGACTTGGCACTTCTCAAATACTGATCGAGAGGTCTTTCTGGTTCTTGATATGGTTTCTGCGCGTGAGGCCGAAGAAAGGGGTTTAGCCTCAACGGTTAGCTTGTTACAACTTTCGGAATCCACACTATCTTTCCAATGAAAACAATGACTTCTGCCCCAGTTTTGTTGCTTGGGGGATTTTTTTGATTTTTATTTTATTATGACCGAGCCGTGTGGCGCCTACGTATCCTTCTTGAGGAATCAGGTCGAACGTAGTTCACTTTTCTTGTATTACTTTTTGTTTCTTTTCTATTTTGTTACACATCTTCCTTGGTGATTCCGAAAGAGGGTATATGAAAGAATAATTAAGGCTCAAATGGGGAAACAAAGGTTAAAGTGTTTGGGTAGTAGAAAAATTGCCTCTGTCATTCCATTCTCCGAAAAATGCCAAGTACACCCAAACGAAACCAAACGTTGACAAATGCATTAAAGAATTACACATAATATCTCTTAACTGCATCAGAATTAATAGCCATATCGGTGCATCTTCCCTCGACATCCGTCAGACATAGAGCGCCGTTGGATAATACTCTAGTTACCACAAAAGGTCCTCGCCAATTTGGAGCGAACTTGCCTTTCGCTTCGGCCTGATGGGGTAGAACTCTCTTCAGCACATGCTGTCCCACTTCAAATTTCCTGGGACGTACCTTCTTGTTATATGCTCTCGCCATTCTCTTTTGATACAATTGGCCGTGACATACTGCTTTCAATCTCTTTTCATCGATCAAGCTCAATTGCTCTAATCGGGTTTTGACCCACTCGTCGTCATCAATCTCAGCTTCAGCGACAATTCGGAGGGATGGGATTTCAACTTCTGCTGGTATTACTGCTTCAGTCCCGTATACCAACAAGTAAGGAGTTGCACCTACCGAAGTTCGGACGGTAGTGCGATAACCCAACAGCGCAAATGGTAACTTTTCATGCCACTGCCTAGACCCTTCTATCATCTTCCTCAATATCTTCTTTATGTTCTTGTTTGCTGCCTCGACCGCACCGTTTGCTTTTGGGCGATACGGTGTGGAATTTCGGTGTGTAATCTTGAACTGTTGACATACCTCTTTCATCAATCCACTGTTAAGATTTGCACCGTTATCCGTAATGATCATCTTTGGAATTCCAAACCTACAAATGATGTGGGAGTGTACGAAGTCCACTACCGCCTTCTTGGTCACTGATTTGAATGTTTTGGCCTCCACCCACTTTGCAAAATAATCGATCGTTACCAGAATGAACCTATGACCATTGGAAGCCGCAGGTTCTATAGGTCCGATAACATCCATACCCTACGCAACAAACGGCTTGTATGCGATTCGGTCGGCGGAGAATGAATCAAATCTCCGTGTATCTGACACTAATGGCATCTTCGTACGAAACTTATACAATCACGCTCCATAGTGAGCCAATAGTATCCTGCTCGAAGAATCTTCTTTGCCAATACGTATCCGCTCATGTGTGGTCCGCAAACTCCCGAGTGTATATCCGTCATCACTGTTGTGGCTTGACTTGCGTCTATACATCTCAACAATCCCAAATCCGGGGTTCTTTTGTACAGCACCCCTCCACTAAGGAAAAATCCGTTCGCCAACCGCCGAATAGCTCGCTTTTGATCTCCGGTTGCTTGCTATGGGTATACTCCTAACCTGAGGTATTCCTTGACATCATGAAACCACGGCTCACCATCCACCTCTTCCTCTATCACATTACAATAAGCATGTTGATTCCGGACATGGATATGTAACGGATCGACACGAACCTTGTCCGGGTGATGTAGCATTGACGCTAAAGTAGCCAACGCGTCGGCAACCTCATTATGCATCCTTGGGATGTGCCTGAATTCTACCGATCGAAAGCGTTTGGTCAAATCATGCAAACACTGACGATATGGGATAAGCTTTAAATCTCTGGTTTCCCATTCTCCCTGAATCTGATGTACCAGAAGGTCCGAGTCCCCCAAGACCAAGACGTCCTGTACATCCATGTCCACCGCTAATCGCAACCCCAAGATACATGCCTCGTACTCAGCCATATTATTGGTACAGTGAAAACGCAGTTGAGCAGTAACAGGATAATGATGTCCTGTTTCAGATATGAGCACAGCCCCTACTCCGACTCCTTTTGCGTTCGCTGCTCCGTCAAAGAAGAGCTTCCACCCTGGATCCTTGGTTGGTTCTAACCCCTCAATTTGCAACACCTCCTCATCTGGAAAATACGTCCTCAAAGGTTCGTATTCGTCATCAACGGGATTTTCAGCTAAGTGATCGGCCAGGGCTTGAGCTTTCATAGCCGTCCTTGTCACATATATGATGTCGAACTCCGTAAGTAATATTTGCCATTTTGCTAACCTCCCTGTAGGCATGGGTTTCCGGAAAATATACTTCAACGGATCCAACCGCGAAATGAGGTACGTGGTGTAAGAAGACAAGTAGTGTTTCGGCTTTTGGGCTACCCAAGTTAAAGCGCAACATGTCTTTTCCGGATGAGTGTACTTGACCTCGTGGTCTGTGAACTTCTTCCGAGGTAGTAAATGGCCCGTTCCGTTCTGCCGGTAAGATCATGCTGCCCAGTATACGCGACCAAACGAATTCTCCAAGACCGTCGGATAAAGAATCGGGGGTCTGCCCGGCTCGGGCGGAACTAGTACGGGTGGATTTGACGGATACCCTTTGATCCGGCAAACGCTTCCTGACATTCTGCCGTCCGTTCTATCGCGGCGTCTTTCTTCGATAGGCGGAATATGGGTTCACAAGTTGCCGTAAGCTGAGCAATAAACCTACTGATGTAATTTAACCTTCCCAACAGACTCGTTACCTCTGTTTTATTCTTTGGCGGGGGTAGCTCTCTTGAATGGACTTAATTTTGGATGGGTCCAACTCGATCCCCCGTCGGCTGACGATGAATCCTAGCAACTTTTCCCGATGGAACTCCGAATGCACATTTGGCCGGATTAAGCTTGATGTCGTACCTTCGAAGTCTTTGAAAGAACTTCATGAGGTCGGCAACATGGTCTTCTTGACGTCTGGATTTCACGATCACATCATCCGCGTACGCTTCGATTTCCTTGTGTATCATGTCATGGAATACGTAGTCATCGCCCTCGTATAGGTTGCCCTCGCATTCTTCAAACAGAATGGCATCACTCGGTAGCGATAAGTCCCCCCGCGGTGTGATAAAAGCCGTCTTTCTGCGTCCTCTTCATCCATCAAAATCTGATGATATCCCGCGTAGCAATCCACGAAGGATCCGATTTCGCG
Source organism: Nicotiana noctiflora (assembly GCA_032618575.1). NCBI lineage: Eukaryota > Viridiplantae > Streptophyta > Magnoliopsida > Solanales > Solanaceae > Nicotiana > Nicotiana noctiflora. The sequence continues at coordinate 62,507 of JASVEL010011803.1, forward strand.
TCCGGCGCAATTATCAATCGGGATATGGATATTGGGAAGTGGGAAATTATCCTTAGGACTTGCCTTGTTGAGATTGCGATAGTCCACGCATACTCTGATCTTTCCGTCTTTCTTTGGCACCGGTACTACGTTAGCCAACCATTCGGGGTATCGAGTGACACGAATGACTTTCGCCTGCAACTGCTTGGTTACTTCCTCCTTAATCTTCACACTCATCTCCGTCTTGAATTTCCGCAGCTTTTGCTTGACGGGAGGATATGCCGGATCGGTGGGTAATCTATGAACCACTAGATCAGTGCTGAGTCCTGGCATGTCGTCGTACGACCATGCGAAAATGTCTTTAAACTCCATGAGTGTTTTGATCAGTTCTTCTCTCAGATTGGGTTCAATATGGACACTTATCCGGGTTTCTTTGACGTCATCCGCATTCCCTAGATTAACGGCCTCAGTATCATTTAAATTCGGTTTGGGTTTTTCCTCGAAGTGACTTAATTCTTCACCGATTTCTTCCACGGCTTCATCATCGCCGTACTCTGACTCACTCTCGTCACTTCTTATTTCGTGTGTTATTATTTCCAAACCCGATTGACTTTCTAGACTGGGTTGATTAATCTTTAAGTGCGCCATATCATTAAGATCAGTTGCAAGAAGGCTGTTCAGAAAAGTAAAAAGAAGAAAAGATAAACAAAATTAGACACGAAGGAACCAAATTTCATTGATGGGAATTGTACAAAGGGAAAACAAACTGCAAACTTAAATCAAAAATAAACAAAACAAACGGGATTTTACTCCGGGGACAAACCCCCGATACAAAACTTCGAAAGAAAAACAATCCAAGACAAACTACCAAGACTCCTTCCGGACGGGGAGAGGAGTAGCCTTCCAGTTATTCAGTTTTGCCTTTGGTCCCACAAATTGTATCTCGGCGTGACTAGATCCTTCGCCGTCCTCGAGCATACATACATCTGTGAATAGGTCCTCGAACTTCCTGAAGAACTCTTCATCTGGCCTGATCGTAGGACCGGGAATCTTTGGCGCTGGATGTCCTCTTGCTCCGGACCTGACAAAAGATTGGGAAAGGCGTGGAACAGGCTTTGAGAGCACCCATGTCTTTTGCTTACTCTTCTTTGCTCGCCGGATGTCCTCTGAGGTTGGCTGGAATCCCAAGCCGAAGGTTCCCAAGTTTTCGACCACTGATACCGGTTGTATAATTCCTTGCAGAGATGCACCTAGCCCTTTACCGGGTACGAAACCATGTCGCAACATTTCATGCGCCACCATGACATCCGCAGTAATTGTTCTGTCGCCGGGAATACATTCCCCTTCCGGAACTCGGTGGGCGGACACCACATCGCAGACCTGATACACCCACGGCCCAACGTCTTCTTCTGTTTCAACAAAGGGAATGATGGTGCCTGATCGTGGATCGTTCTCTCCATGGACGACGATCTCCTGCTGGTCCCATTCAAACTTGACGAGCTGGTGTAAGCTGGATGGAGCTGCTCTTGCGGCATGAATCCATGGTCGCCCTATTAGGAGGTTATATGACACCATCATGTCCAGCACTTGGAATTCCGTGGTGAACTCCACTGGCCCAATTGTCAAGACTAGCACTATGTCACTAACCGAGCGCTTTACCTCCTCCGTCGAACCCTCGAACACGTACCCTGTTCTCGCGTACCCTGCCGATGTCTACTTTTAATTTGCCCGGTGTAGAGAGAGGGCAAATGTTAGCACTTGACCCGTTATCGACCAAGACTTTGGTAACCACCGCTTCTTCACACTTCAACGTAAGATACAAAGCCCTGTTATGCTCGGTGCCTTCCTCGGGCAACTCGTCGTCGGTGAAGGTGATCCGATTTGCTTCGAAGATCCTATTAGTGATCTTCTCCAAATGGCTCATCTGAGATTTTATCCGGTACATGTGCCTCGTTCGGGACTTTCATCAATGCTTTGCCGATGTTCTTCAGAATGTATCGGCGAGGATAGCAATGATATTTGCGCCGAGTCTTCTTCAGTGCTCTAAGACGGAGTAGTCGTGCGGCTTCATCTTTTTCAAGAATTCTTACGCTTCTTCATCAGTGTTACAGGCTTTTTCAATGCTGCCGGAGTGGTCTTCCTCAATTCCGCGGGGGCAAAACATCTCCCCGAGCGGGTCAACCCTTGGGCTTCACAAACTTCCTCTTTCGCCTCCTTTCCTCTGTAGGTCGTTGTAATCCGAGCATAATTCCATGGTACAGCCCGGCTATCAGTTACTGGCAGCTGTGTTGCCGGTTGGATGATGAAAGGATCCATTCGAACGCCCGCTACTGTCAAGATGGGCTTGGTTGCTGCCCCTGGTACAACTATCTTGGCCGGCTTCACCGGTACCTCGCTCACACTTTCCTTTCCTGCCTCCGACTCTCCTGGTATGTTCTTCTTGTAACTGGGCGACTCATCAAAGCTTGGCCCTTTTCTCGTTCCTGCCCCGCTAGACTTAATCATCATTACGGTCTGAGAGGCTTTCTCCTTTCCTTCCTCCGCCCGTACCAACTCGATCATATTGGTCTCATGATGAGCTGGGAGCGGGTTTTGGTTGATGTTGGGCTCTGTTGGAGCCTGGACCTCGATCCTGTGGGTGTCAATGAGCTCCTGGATGGCCGTCTTCAGCCTCCAACACTTTTCTGTATCGTGCCCCGGACATCCCGAGCAGTAGGCACAATTTACTGAATGGTCCAGGTTCTTCGGGAGGGGGTTTGGTAGCTTAGCTTCAACCGGATTTAGCAACCCTACTTGCTTCAACCGGTGGAACAGACTGGTGTAGGACTCTCCTAAGGGAGTGAAAGTCTTTGGCCTCGGCGCCCTGTCGCCCCTGAATGCTTGGTTCAGACGGAAACTCGCGCCCGGGGGGCTTCTGTAAGCTCTTGGGGGTGGATGATTGTTCTGGGGGTTTGGTGCACGCCACGGTGCATGAACGGGAGGTGCAGGATAGGACTGTGCATGGTGGACAGTAAAATGGGGATCGGGTGCGGGATAGTAATGTTGCGGGTGGCTATATGGGTTGTGGGAGTAATTTTGGTGGTGAGGTTGGGGTGGGCTATATTGGGGTGCGGGGCCTCTATTTCTGAACCATGCCCCGGACTCGACGGCCGCAACTTCCTCTCTCCTCTTCTTCCCCAGTACTCCTCCAGTACCGCTTTGGATAGCCTGAGTGGTGGCTTTCAGTGCTGAGTAACTCGTGATCTTGTTGGCCTTCAAACCCTCCTCGATCATACCCCCCATTTTTATCACCTCAGTGAATGATTTGCCTACGGACGTTACCAGATGTCCGAAGTAGGTTGGCTCTAATGTCTGCAAGAAGTAGTCCACCATCTCGCTTTCTCTCATCGGCGGATCTACCCTGGCTGCCTGTTCCCTCCAACGGAAACCAAATTCCCTGAAGCTTTCAGCGGGCTTCTTCTCCAATTTTAGCAATGATAGGCGGTCGGGGATTATCTCGAGATTGTATTGGAACTGGCCGAGATAAAAGCTTGAGCCGGATCATCCCACGTAAACCATCTGCGGGGATCCTGTCTGGTGTACCGCTCCAACGCCGGATCCTCCCGGACTGCGGCCGAAGTAGGCTATCGAAGCTCGTCCGAGTCCTCCGGCCCCTCTCGTTTTACTGCAAAACCCCCGCGGGTGGGCCACTGGGTCACCGTGCCCCTCGTATAGGTCGAATTTGGGCATTTTAAATCCTGGTGGCAACTGGACGTCCGGAAATGGACACGGATCCTTATAGGCGACGCTGACCTGGTTGCCTAAACCGTGCGTGTTCCTGAAGGACTGCTCCAGGCTTTTAACTTTTCCGGCAACTTCCTCGTGCTCCGAACTTTGGAAGTGTTTTTCGGGTTCTGCCGGATTATCCCGATGAGGTGTATGTGATTGTGGTTCGGGAGCCCTGAAAGTAGGCTCCGGAGGATAGTAAGAGTTGTCGTGGATGTGAACATATGGCTCGGTGGCCGGCCTTTGCAGAGGAGCAAGTGGAGGTGCTACAAAAACGGGGTGAGTGGAGGAGGATTTGGTTTGGCTGGTGGAATGTGGGTGGCATATGGATTTTCCCCATGAAAGTATGGATAGCTCGGGGCGCTTGTTGAAGGATCGATGGGCGGATGTTCCGGAGCCGAGGCGAGAGTAGGGCGGTTTGGTGAAGACTGTTCCCTGGCCCAGGCCAGGTGCATCTCTGTTATCTGTTGTTTTAACCGGTCTACCTCTTCTTTCATGATTTGTAGCTCGGATTTTTCTTCCTCAAGACTCTTGCCAGAACTCGACATGCTTACTGTAACTGGTCCTTTGGATCTAGTACGGTAGTGATGGTTGGCCAGGATATTCTGTCAAACCAACTGCTAAACTTTTCTGGAATACGCAACAAACTTGTTAGTTCACCGAGTTTGACAGATATGTTATAGCACGTTGGATGCAATGCACCTAACCAAATAACCATTTCTACGTGTACTCTTTAACATGCGTCATTCCGGCCCTTTTTCTTTTTCTTTTTCTTTTTCTTTTTCCTTTCTTTTTTTTTTTCTTTTCGACTATCTTTGCAAGCCTTATTGTTATTTAACCTTTGGATTCTTTTTCTTTCTTTTAGTGGTGGTCGAATCTTATGTGGATTGCCTACGTATCACGACCCCGCGTGAATCAGACCGAGCGTAGTTCTGGTAACAAGATTGTGGCAAAATTCAGTAACTTTTATATCAAATAAAACCGTGTAGTTACAAAACACGTCTTACAACAATCAAAACAAAAGAAAATGCTTGACTTGGGAAAGTAAAGATAAAAATGCCAACTAGCTTGACTCAACATTTCAAAATACATTTTCAATCAAAAATCCAATGCCCTAAAACTCCTGGGGGCCTGCGAGGCATCATTCGGCCTTGCCGCAGGCCTCGGTGTGAGGTTCTTGTGTAGTTCCCTCAACTCTTCCATGATCCGATGAACATAACCCATAATTGAAGCGAAGAGGTCGGCGCGGGGCATTCGTTCGCAAGCTAGGCACTTCATGGTGACATAGTGCCCGATTTCTCCAATTCTGTCCTTGATCATGTCCCTTTCTCCGAGTAGCCGCTCTATCTGCTGGCTTTTTCGCCCCCAATCTTCGAGCATTGTTGGTGACTTGATCTAGGAGCCTATCCACTTGTCCTTGCAGTCGGGCCATCAAATTGTGGCAGCGGTCGAGGTCTGCTCCGGCATCTTGGGCTTGCTTGAAAACCCGCTCCCTAAGGACAACATTTGCTTCCCTCAGGCTAGTGATGATATCGGTGTAATCTTCTTCCACCCGCTTTAGGTGAAGTGCATGTTGATGTGCCTCCTTTTTCCAGCTAGCACGGATCCTCGTTATTTGGGCTTTTGACTCGTCCAATTCTCTTTGGATGTCGGTGACTTGGCTTCTCAAACCCCTTATCAATTTTTCGTCGGCCCGACTCCTCGACTGTCTGTCAGCATCTCTTTTCATTTGCTGGATTTGAGCTCTCAAGAAGTCATTTTCTTGTACCAACTTCTTTTTATCTCCTTCGTCGGTGGCGGCTTGCATGTTCTTCTCGAATTGGAGGTCCCGGACCTGCTGTTCTATCCTGCCAATCTTCGTCCTGTATCCCTCCTCCTTTGCTAACCAATCCCATTGTTCCCGTGAATCTTCCGTGAACTGTTGGACATGGGCTCTTTTAGAACATTTTCGACGAATCTGAAATCTTTTCCCGAACCACGCGTTGTACTTTGGATCCACCTCTCCCTTGGCTAATTCCCGGACCATGGTTTTAGGCTCAAGGAACCGACACTCGTGCCACAGCCTTCTAACCTTCTCTTCGGGGAAGACAACTCCCGGGCTCAACTCAATGGCGTACTTCCTTAGGTCTTGATCGGTAGGGATAACCTGAAACCTTCCTAGTTGACGTAATACACGGTGAGGGACATATGGTTGGACACTGCGGATTCCCGTCAGAAGGATATAACACTCCTCGGCTGCCATATATATTACTTCAGTATCGGGTAACCACCCGAATGCCCATTCAATCTGATCGGCTTCTATTGAGCTCAGTCGTGCAAGCCATGCCTCGACGCCTTCAGGGAATACAGCACCTATCATCCGTTCTTCGAAACCCCTGATACAGTTTTTTCCGGTCAACCCATGGTTCGTGTATTGTGTTCGGTGATGGAGGTGTTCTTGCATCCATAATTGGAGTAACAGATTGCATCCTTGGAAGAAATTGCCCCCTTCTCGGCATACAGTCAAAGCTCGATAGATTTCGGACAAAACCAAAGGGACCACCGTGCTGGTAGCCTTTTTGATTGCAACATCGGCTATTCCTACCAGACTTATCTCTATTTTCTTATCTTCGCGCGGACAAATCACAATCCCCAAGAATGTCGTTATGAATGCTAGAATTCGTCTGGCCTCCCACTTGGTTCTATTCCCTGCGTGAGTCAGTCCAAGGTTTGACTCTTCAAAACCCCGAGGAGTGCCGTACCGTTGATATAAGAATTGGAGGTCGCAACACCCTTTCAACAGATCATCATTTTTCACCTTCCGACTAATGCTCAGCAGATCCAGAAACCCATGTGGAGATACCGGTCTTGGTGAGAGTAGGTATTGCCCTCTTAATTTCCCATTAAGTCCTGCATAGCCCGCAATTTCCTCTAATGTGGGCGTCAATTCAAAGTCAACAAAACGGAACACATTGCGGGTCGGATCCCAGAAAGATACCAGTGCCTTGATGATGTCTTCCCTTGGCTCGATATTCAACAGATCAACCAAACCTCCCAAAATTCTCCCTACGACCTTTTTGCTACTGTCTTCCAAATCGTTCCACCATATACGGAGCTGCTGAGGGACCTCACTAAAGATTGAAAATGATTTATTCTGATTCGTGCTCATCCTGCACATTTATTAAGGTGACTTAAATAAGAAAACAACTTTGTTTTGCTAAAAAAAAATAATAAAAAAAATCAGTTTTCAATCACGGCCTTTCAACGTCTCGGGGACGAAGGCTTTTAAGGCTGTGGGGTAAATTGATCAAAATTGACCCAAAGGTGGCCGTTTATACGAAACTAGCCTTCCGGCGTCCCTTCCGGGAACATTCGGCTATTTTTGAAAACAGCATCACCGACTTATTTAGTACAAAAATTAATTTTTCAAAAGGTGAAGTTGGACCCGATGGAGGTTGCCTACGTATCTCACATCCGATGAGAATCAAACCCCCGTAGTTCGGTTTTGACGAAACAAACGGCATTATTTATTTATTCACTTTACTAAAGGAAAACAAATAAGCTATTTCTATCTTGGGAGCAAAACACACACATTTTTTTTTTTTTTTTTTTTTTTTTTTTTTTTTTTTTTTTTTTTTTTTTTTTTTTTTTTTTTTTTTTTTTTTTAAACAGGATGCAGCAGGATAGTCTGTTCATTTCAGGTCACCTGTCCTAGACGGACCCAACCCCTGTGTTGAGTCCCCCAAGCCAAATGCGACATGATGCAAATAAACGTTTCCTACTAGGGATCCGGCATGGAGCTTTGTTATTCTAGGTTTAAAAACCTGGGTTTATTGTTCTAGACCTGGCTTACCCGAGCGGACAGCTCGAGCCGAGGAGGAGGCAACAACCCGGGAATACAGAAGCTTCGCCGGTTTTGCAACTTATCCAAACCTCATTCTAAAGTGGGAATTAGACACTATACAGAAAAGAAGTCACACGAAGTGCACCCTTCTTCATGATTTAGAAGACTCAGAGAGGAGATTGGTTCCGGCACAATTTATATGTACAGTTCACACAATATCAAAGCAGTAAAAACAACATTTTGCACATTGATGCCAACGTGTAAAAAAATCAGATAATAAAATATGCCAAATACAACAGTTATTCCGAGCTCGAATTCTAAAGAGGTCCCCAGCAGAGTCGCCAGAGCTGTCACACCTCTTTTTTACGCACCCGCAAGGATGCAAAGAGTTTTTCCAATTGAAGGACAATCGAGACGGGATTTATTTTAATTATTTCAGAGTCGCCACTTGGGAGATTTATGGTGTCCCAAGTCACCGGTTAAATCCCGAATCGAGGAAAAGAATGACTCTATTTAACGGTCCGCGAACCAGAAATCCGGATAAGGAATTCTATTAACCCGGGAGAAGGTATTAGGCATTCCCGAATTCCGTGGTTCTAGCACGGTCGCTCAACTGTCGTGTTTGGCTTATCTATCTGCTTTTTACAATTATGTACTTGGTGCAAGTTAATACCCTTTTACCGCTTTTATTATTGGTTGTGATTTACGAAAGAGAAAGTTGCTTAAAAATATGCTTTCGAATCACGTCACATGAAATGCACCCGGATCCTCAACATATTCTTATTCAACATTTCGGGGTTTGGATTCGGGTCACATGAAATGCACACCCGTATTTAAAAGGTAAAACTAAAATATATGCCTGGCTCGACTACTTATTTACATTGTTGAGAAAGGCGTGATATTCGTTAAGAAGCGACGCATCCCGAAACCTAAGTATTTATATGTACATTTATGACGGCTATGTGATTAGTGTAACTATCGGGCGAGGCATACCTTTGATTCAAATCTAAAGCGAACTACATCTCACTGTATCTTACTTAAGAGTTGATTCCAAATTACTTAAAACTTACTACGAACCACATCACATGAAATGCGCCTGTGGTTCTTAACATGCTTTGTTTACTCTTGCCCGAAATCGGGGTCGGGTCACATGAAATGCACCCCGACTCTTTTTAATCTAATTACGTCATTCCGTTGAGTAACAACTCTCTAGCTAATCTTGCTTGTGACATAAGGTCTATCATTTAACAGGTTTGGAGATTACACACATGAGTAGGGAAGATTAAATAGAGATACGAAGACTAATTCAGGTTTACATGCTTATCTAATGACAATGTATCTTTGGCCTAGCTACGCTTTTCCATAACAAAACTAGCAATACAAATTTAATTAGACAGTAACAGAACATAATCAAACATAGACTTTGGACGACTACATGATTCAACAGACTTCAAACATGAACTTCAGGTTTCACTCTTTTTTGAACCAAGGAATTACAATAACAGAGATGTGTACCTGGAATGCGGAATAACAAGGAAGAGTGAGCAATGGCAATGCAGCAACCGCAACAAGAACAGTAACAGGTGCAGCAGCAATCAAAGGCCAATAACGACCAACGGTAAACCAATAGTAACAACAACCAGTGAACCACTCAACTAAATACACAAGTAGCAAACTACAAACCAACCTCAACCATGCTGAACCAGCAACCACAATGCCCAGGTAGTAACAACCAAATCAGTGCAGCAACCAAACGACCAAGGCAATAAACCACTGACCAACAGCAACACAACAGTGTAACAACAACAACAACCAAACCAGTGCAGCAACCAAACGGACCAACCAGCCAACAAAATAATGAACCAGCAGCAATAACCAAACCAAGCAACAACCAAGCGACCAAGGCAGCAACCCAAACAGACCAAACCCCAGGCAGCAAAACTAACAGACCAGCCACTAATACACTAGCACTGAACTGGCAGCAATACCCAAACAATAGAAGAACCAGCACTGTCTGGACCAAGCAGCAACACAGCCACAACAACAACACACAAATGACCAAAAAGCACTCAGCTATCGAATCAAAGCACACGAGACAGTAGCCAAGAATCAATGAAACAGTGACTTTGTATGTGTATATCAAAAGTATCTCTGATCCTATCTTTTCTCCAACTATTGCTCTCCAGTGTTCTCTCTAATGTGTGTGTATGTATGCCTATCAATGTATCTATGAATGTATGTCTATCAATGTATATCTCCAGGTATTTTGCTTATCACAGATGCTCTCAAGTCTGTCTCCTCTCAAGTGTATGTCTGTATCCCCATCAATGTCCAGCTTAATGCTATATTTATAACTAAAAACCCCTCTACTGATGGTACCAAGACCTTAAACTAAACCCCTTTGCCCATCCCTCTCTCTGCCTATCCCATTATCCCTGCACTCCCCACTACTAAGTGTCAATGTATGGGTTTTAGTATTAAAATGCTAATTGCAGAGGGCTTAATGGGATTCACTGCTGTACAGCAGGTTCCACTAGGCTGGTATGGACATGTGATTAAACAATTAACTACAACCAATTACCCCCCTTTTTATCTGAATGTAACAGTAGCCAACCCCTACTCTAGTGAATTGCATCAGGCAGATTCAAGGGATCGATGTTACGAACTGATTCATTGACGGCTTTAATCACATTGGACTCATGATTCGTTTTAACTACTAAAACAGAAGAATTGGCCAAATAAAGGGCCTCAAATGAGAAGAAACAGACCAAACGGGTATGGGAAATTAAAAACATGAGAAACTGAAATAATGAATGAAACAAACACACATATTCACACAAATCGACTTAAAACGACCAAAGAAGGAGTGAATACCTCAAAAGAAGACTGCCGACCAAACTTCGAACTAAAACTCGGACTTATTGAAGCCAAACGGGCTTTAATCAAGATGTTCTCGATTGAGAACACCTGGACTAAAGTCCCTTGGACTTCAATTGTGGCTAACCCGGCTTGAATTGAATTTCTTCAAAATTAGGGTTCTTGGGCTCGGATTTGGGGCTTTTGCATTTTTGGTTAGATTCGAAGCAAACCAATGTCAATGGGAGTGTGGGGGAGGTGTGGGGAGGCTGTGGTGTGAATTTGGGGTAATTTGGCATAGGTTCGAGTTTGACTCGAATCTTCAAATGAAGATTCGAGGAGCTCCGGCATGATTCGAGGTTAATGGAGGCTGGGATCGTGATGGGGGAGGTGAGGGGAAGGGTTTGGCATTGGTTTGGTGGCGATTGGCCTACCGGAACCGCCGTGAGGCGATTTCCGGCAGGCGGCGCACGGCGGCGTTACGCCGGGGATTTGAGAGCTCCTGAGGGAGAAGAAGGGAGAGGGGGGGGGTCTGGCTTGGGGGGGCGGGGTATGGAAATGAGCTTATATATGTTCTGAGGAGTTAAATCCTGATCGTTGGATCAAACTTGATCAACGATCAGGATCTTCTCACTTAAACCAAACGGCGTCGTTTGGTCAAGTCTTAGGCTGAATGCATATTAGAATTAAAGGATTAATCTGGGCCGTTGGATAATAAAATCCAACGGTCCAGATCAAGTGTTACACAGGCTGTAGCTGGGCGGGTGTTTGGGCTTTTAGAAGAAATCCGTTTGGGCCTGGCTTTTAGACTGAATTTGGCCCAGATCGGATATTATGTGTATTATATGCATATGTGTGTGTATATATATATATATATGTATATATCCATACATATATATATATATACACACATATGTATATATACCAACCTATAACGCCGCTGTTTTTACTACAATTAACGCACACAATTACATATCACCCAAAAAATGTGAATCACATGACTTCGATATCAAACACTAAAAATGCAAAGCCTAGCATATATTTTTTGTATTTTTAATTTAAATAAATAAACGTGCACACAAAAGATAAAAATAACACAAAATCACACAAATCATGCCCAACGCGAGACTATTTTTATTTTTGAATTTTCTGGGAGTACTTCTCGAGTAAGGCAAAAATCACGTGCTCACAATTACAATATACTTATCATCTTGCCATACCCAATAGGGATATTTTTCATCCTAAAACAAAAAAAGAAAAGAAATTACAGTCAAATCGAAATAATTAAAAGAACCCATCAATAAATGTACACACCTCATGCTTAGGCACTTGAAAAATCTTCTCCCAGCATTTAAAGGAGTGCACACCATGAAATAATTAGCATCAAGTCCACAACTACACCTCCTAATCGACCCATTTAAGCTGCTCGAACTTTGCGACATGGTCTTAGAGAAATCTCCAAAACAAACTGATAAAGATGAAAAATAATTAAACCTAAACTAGAACCCAACTCGAAATCGACAAGGTGACCCAATTAGTAGGAGTAATCAGACATCAATGAAGGGTCTAAAATATGTATGATAATTGAGTTACTTGCTATGATAATTAGTTTGTGTCTATGATTGATTTACTCGCTATGATAATTAGTTTGTGTCTATGATTGAGTTACTTGTTGTGATAATTAGTTTGTTGGTCTAAAATATATGTGTAAGTAAACTGATATGGAGTGAAGTGTTTGAGAGTTGACTACTATAACTGACTCGTATATGACCTTGTACAATCCGAAAAGGGTATAAAATGTTCTTCTATGTTTTAAATTAGGATTATATATCTTCCATTAGTAGATAAGGGCATTTTTAGCTCATTTTAGACGGCATGGGTAGATAATGGCCCAACTTTTAACGGAGGGCTTTGATGTCCTATTTAATATAGTAGATGGGCATTTTAGGCCCTTTTTCGCATATATTATTATCAGGTAATGTTTCAAGAATATTTGTACAGTCATTTAAATTACTACAGATGTTGAAGTACTACCTTTTTTTTTCCCCGATTAATAACCTTATTACAAACTCTTTTTGCAGTATCAAATATATTGTAAAAAGTTATTACGAGCAACAATTAAATATGCAAATGAAATATATATAAATAAAATGAGTGACAAAAGTACAATATTAATACAAGTGGCATACCGACAAAAATTCAAGTGGCATAGTTAGGATAAAACAAACTACCTTTCTAACTAAAAAGTCTTTTCAATTTTAAATTTTAAATTAATTGGTTGGTTACTCTATTTGAATTAATAAATATAGAAATAATTATCTGTATTAAAAAACCAAAAATATATAAATAAAATTTCACATTCAAATTGAGGAGTAGTTTCAAGTTGAAGTTTTAGAATTATTTTTAAGTAAAAAAAATAAGAAAAATAAAATTTGCTATAATTTTAAAAATAAAAAATATATAATAAGAAAACCTACCATTCACATTGGGGAGTAGTTTCAAGTTGGAGTTTTAAAATTATTTTAAAATAAAAATAAAAATTTCAATTAAATTGGAGAGTAGTTTATTCCTAATATAGTAGTCTATATAAATATCTATTTTTATTTTATATATATAAAAAGAAAAGCAAATAATTATATGATGGCCAGTGGTATAACCATAAGACGACAAGTGTAGATTTTTAGTACGATGAAGTTTTAAAATAAAAAATGAAATAAAGTTTTTTAAAGAAAAATACTAATTCAAATGGGGAAGTAGTTTCAAGTTGGAGTTTTAAGACAAAATAACCTTATTTTCTAACTAAAAAAACCTTTTAGATTTTAATTTTTGAATTAATTGGTTATCTGTTTGCAGCCAAAAAAGTTTTTTTTTTAAAATGTGATACAGCTTATGAAAAATTCCGCGTACGTCATATATATATATATATATATATATATATATATATATCCATTCAAATCGGGGAGTAGTTTAAAGTTGGAGTTAAAAAAAATAGATATGACAAAAAGAGGAAAAAATATAAATTAAAAAAACAACCCATTCAAATTAGGTAGTAGTTTCAAGTTGGAATTTTAAAATTATTTTAAAATGAAAACAAAATTTAAAATAAAATAAAATAAAATAAAATAAAATTGCCAATTTGAATTTAATAGAAGTTTTAAGTTGGAGTTTTTAAGACAAAACAAACTACATTTCTACTAAAAAAACCTTTTTAATTTTGAATTTTGAATTAATTGCTTACCCTATTTGAACTAAAACTATAGATATCTTATAATTATCTACAATTAAAAATAAAAAAAAATAACTACCCATTCAAATTTGGGATGTAGTTTAATATATGACCTTATATTTATTTACCGGAAAAGGGCCTAAAATATCCCTAGACTATTCGTTTGGTACAATAATGTCATTCATCCACCAATTGGGCCAACTATGCCCTTCCGTTAATGTTTTTGGCTCACAAATGCCCTTTGAGTTAACGGAGGGACATGTGTCATCGTCCTATTAGCTCATTCTAAATATTTCTTAATTAATTAAAAAGACTCATTATTCATACCTGAAAAATAATTTTCTAAAGTAATTTTTCCAAAATAATTTTTTTTACTAAAAACAGAAGAAAAAAAAATTTAGTTTTTACAGCCCTTTACTTATATTGATTGATTTGCACAAGAGTGTTCAACAACTTTTGGGTCAAACAAAATGTAATTTAGTTTTTGATAAAAATGTAATTTATCAATTATAAAAAATAATTTAGCTCCACCACCTTTATAATTGATAAATTACATTTTTATCAAAAACTAAATTACATTTTCTTTCCCAGATTATACAAAAATCATTGTTTTAGAAATTATTTTTCAGTTTTCTACAGATTTTTTTTTTAAAAAACTGGATCTTTTTTTATGTTTTCTAGCAAAAAATATTTAGTTTTTTCAGCTTTTACAAAAATATTGGTTTAGAAAATTACTTTTTAGATTTTATTTTTGTTTTTACAAAAATATTGTTTTAGAAAAAAAATCTATTTTTTGTAAAAACTGGAAAAAAAATTCCTTTTGTTTTCTTCAATTTTTAGTAAAAAAAAAGTTTTAGAAAAATTGCTTTAGAAAATTATTTTTCGGGTATGAATAATGGGTCTTTTTAATTAATTAAAAAATATTTAGAATGAGCCAACATGATGATGACATGTGTCCTTCCTTTAACTCAAAGGGCATTTATGAGCCTAAAATATTAACGGAAGGACATATTTGGCTTAATAGGTGGATGCAGGACATTATTATTCCAAAACGAATAGTTCAGGGGCAGTTCTGACCCTTCTCCATTTTTTTAATTATAAAAAACCTGCCAATTCAAATTGGGGAATATTCAACTTAAAGTTTTATAACTGTTTTAAAATAATTAAAACAAAAATAACGAAATAAAAAAAATTTAATTAAAATTGAGGAGCAATTTCTTCCTACTATAGTAATCTCTCTCTCTCTCTCTCTCTCTCTCTTTTTAATTTTGGTGTGCATTAGCCAATGACATCTTCATTAAGGCAGGCGACCGATACCGAATCACCTAAAATTACGTGAGCTCATCACAAATGAGCTAAAGAACCATAATCATTATTTTTCCATGACCGTCCCTCATATATATATATACATATGCCACATTTATGAACTCAGGGGACTAGCCGAGAAGTGCCTAAAAGTTTTGTGGGCTTATAAAAAAAAACTAATAAAATATAATCACTGCCTCACCTTGACCATTCCTAGTGTTACTTGTCCACTATGAGACTTTGTACTTCCATTAATAAATAATAAATGAAATGTATAATTTATCATGATATCCATATTAAATGATGAACATTATTAATGAATTAGAGAAAATAATTAAAATGAGTAATTAATACTATGGGCGTGACAGAAAAAAAAAATTGATTTCTCTTGATATGTTAAAAGTGACAAGTATACCCTCAGAAGTAATTTCAAATTATAAAAGGAATTGACAATTTAATAAAGAGTCATATTAGTAAATGTATAGTATTAAGTACTTGCTAATTTAACGATAATAAAGAATATTAAGGAACAAATAATTTATTTGATTACTATTTAATGTGTATTCTTTCGTTGTGTATAGATTTTGTTATATTTATGTATGCTACATAAAATAATAAAATAATAACTAATATTTATTAAAATAATTTAATATATTAGATTATAACTTCATAATATTAATATTCTATTACATTATTCGTGCATTGCTCGGGTTCTAACATTAGTAGCAAATAAGAGAAAGAGTTGGACGGGGTACGCCGAATTCGGCAATAAAGCAATTGAGGATTTCGCAACTCCACTCTTACCACGAAGAAACGTCAATTATTCTAATTTTGAAGTTCAATCGTTCAAACTTCAAATAATAAATACTACGATAAATTTAATTCCAAAAAAAAAAAAGAAGAGCCAAATAGTTGATTGCACTTTAAGACTTTAAGTGGAGATTGAAGAATGAAAGAATATGAGAATTGAGATTGAAAAATGAGAGATGAGTAAAGAAATGAAAAAGAGGGGGTGCATTTATAATATTTTAAAGGGGTGTTAATTTTTTATTAAAAAAAAACCCAAAAATGGGTTATTTGCGAAAATCTGCCATTGGGAAATGGCCGTAAGTGCAAATGATCATTGCCAACGATCAGAAATAAGGCCCACTATTTAAAAAAAAATTTAACTATCCATTATATTGGTCTGGACTGATCCGGTCCGGGCCGGTTAATCGGTTGAACAGTTAAAATCGTTGACTGAGTTTGACCAATTCGATTATTCGGTAAGATTTAAGTAAAACGTTTAACCCAACCCCACCCGGCCCCCTTATACCGGTCGGGGCCGATTCCTATTTTAACCGTCCGGTTACGGTTACTGTTAAACCCCATCCGTTAGACACCCTTCCCCGAAATAAATATAATTTCAAATCCCACTAACCAAATGTGACTCTTTCTTAAATAAAAAAAAATGTTGTCAAACTAGAAATTGGATGATCTCAGCAGATTATTGGCCTTTCGTTCTCAAACACGGGCACCCAAATGGAGCGAAAGGACACAGTTCATTTTCCTATCCCCTTCTCGCACACTTAAACACCTTGGGTCCACTCTACTCTGTTTCTCGTTGCAACTCAATTGGGATTGTACCCGTACATTCTCTTCCCTTTACTTGAGCTCAACTTTGGTATCTGTTTCCAAGATTTTTCTCTGTTGTTCTTCTGCTTCCTGACTTCTCCATTCATTCTTGAAGCTGGGCTGGAATATAAGGTAGAATTCATGAATTTTAACTATTGACTGATAGATGATTTTCTTACTTATTTGTTTCGGAGCTGTGGGTGATTTCTTGGTGGGATTGTCCAATTGATATCTTTAAACTATTATGATTCATGTGAACCCTTTATGCACGGGAACTCAATTTATTGTAGATGTTACTCTCTATTTTTAGGTTTAGTTGTTTAAGTGAAAGTGGCTTTTGATAGTGGGTCGATGAATATGAAATCGGTGGGGTGAAGTGAAAACAAGATTTAATCTTGGTTATGCATCAAGCCAAAAAAGAGATCCAGCTTGGGCGTTTGAGGATTATTCACTATCTAGTTTTAGCATCTATTATGAAACATTTGCTTAATATCTTATTTTTAATGAGTTCTTAGCTATTTATCTATGCCTATTTATTTTTAATTTTTTTTGGTGTTTTCTTTTTTGCGCTTAACGCTCTCCAAAACACTGCTAACACCACTACTTTAGTCAACACGCTGACAGGGTTTTCCGATTCTTGTACGTTCCTTCACTTATCAACTCCGGGATATCACTGGATTCTTGGAAAAATGAATTGCACTTGAACTATCACTGAAGAGTTCACAATAGTCTTGTTCTTTACCCAACTAATTCTCGAGTCAAATCATCTCTTTCCCAGCTTTTGTGATTACCATATATACGAAATGTACTTAGCAGGTTCAATCATGATGGGAAGACCATAAACACCCCACTAGGAAGTACCTTAATCTGTCTATGGAGCAATCACCAAAGATAGAAAGTACATGTCTAAAGTACCATATGCTACAGCAGTAGAAACTTTGATGTATGTTATGGTATATACTAGGTCTGGTATATAGCCCATACAGTTGGAGTTGTCAATAGATACATGTCGGGTCCAAAAAAAAGAGCATTGAGAAGGTGTAAAATAGAGTTTGTGATACTTAAAAGGCTTTTCAGGTAATGCATTTTGTTTTAAAAGGAGTAATATTATCTTACAAGGTTTTCTAATGCAATTTAGGCGTTGTTCTGGATAGTTAGAAAAGTACTACAGGCTATGGGTTTACCTACCACTTAAGTAGAATACGTGGCAATCTTAGAAGCTGAAAAATAGATCATTTGGCTCAAGAACTTTCTGAAAGAGTTGGGTAAAGAGCACGACGACTACGAACTCTTAAGTAATAGCTAAAGTACAACTTGTCTTGCCAAGAATTTAATATTTCATGCAGATCACAACAATTCCAGCTGAGGATCATCATTCCCTGCAGAAGATACAAGGATTAAAAAAAACCCCGGACATGTTGACCAAAGCAGTTAGTGTGGATAAGTCGGAGCTATGTATTGTCTCAATTGTCCTTCAAGACTAAAAATAATGTGAAGGCACCACACTAGGGAATAGTAATTCTTTTTCTTTAATGTACATGTGATTGATGGGCACAAATCCTATACAAATATAAAAGTAATAAAAGAAAGAAACATATTGAAGTAAGACAGAGAAAAACGGCAACCACAATAAGCAAATAATGACTTTGCAATGTCTGCAAAGAAGAAAAAATAATGTGAAGTAGTTTGTTAGGTGAGAAACTTTATCTCTAAATCTCATTCCTATGATATACACGATTACATCAATGGGTACTCTAAAACCTATAAATATGTCTCTGCCTCTCATTTGCAGATCACCTCATCACAATTTATTCTTTTCTCTTTAGCAATAAAACCTATCTCTGTGTGGTCGTAGACGAGACAAAAATTACCGAACCACGTAAATCTTATCCTTTCTATTTAATTACTATTCCTCTACTAGCCTGATACCATTCTCTTTGTAATAATCTGAACCATTCATGAACATTACTTGAAAATTGCTAAAACATTACTAATATATAATTATCTGTACATCAGCTACCAAGTTGGAGTTAGGTTAAATGTACTGTACTGATTACAAACAAGAAGCAATACAAATGCATATTAAGTTTGAGTTCTTTGACATGTGGGTTTCTGTGAAAAATAAAAAGAGTTGTCAGAACCTATGGTCAGTATTATCAAAGGCGAAAAGCGAAAAAAAGCTCCTAGGTCCTTTGGGGCTTTAAGCAGTGCATATAAAGCGTGAGCTTTAATGAAGAAAGGCTCAATCAGGACTTGGGGAGAAAAATTGAAAAATGTATGGGTAAGTCAACTTCAAGAATAATACACATGAATAACAAATTTAGGACAAATAAACTGAAAAAATTACGATAAAGTGAAAATCAGTAGTTTAGTATCGCCTCTTCGAGATTCGCTCATTGACAAGGAAAAGTATGCTTTAGAGCTTTGATGACGACACTGAAGTGCACGCTAAGCTATGCGAAGCAGAGCGCTCAACATGTTTTGTGTCACTTAAGCGCTTTAAGCTCCCATTTGACAACACTTCTTATGCTGAGAGAAGATGAGTGTGATAAGTAGCATCAAATTAAAACTCATGTTTGTGTAACAAGTGGTTTTGGAAACAATAGAGAAAATGGAGGAATTGACATATCTTGACTACTAGTAAGAGGACAATTTGTTGCAGCACTATGGAGTGGATAAATTCTATGATGGTTGGGGTCAAGGGGTAATCATGTTGCAAAGAATTGTCTCTCCGGAATGTGCAGAAGAAACAAGTTCTGTATCTTAGGCGTCTTGATTAAAGTACCAGATAATGGGTGGTGCCAGAATTACCATGCTACAATGATGGTTTGACTTTTTCTCATGGAACTTCTTGGAAAATATTATTTTTACAGAGGGGGCTTAAGTTACTTGTCAAGAAAATTCATTAGTTGTTTTATACACTCTAATGGACCTTATCAATCAATATATATGCCTATAAATATGATAGATTGTTATTTTACATGGTGAAAATTCCAGTTTCTGTGTGCATGTCTGCTGTATCATATCCTTACATATTGCTATATTTGTGTTATTTGAGGGCTACAAGTAGTCTATAGTCTTGGTTCCCCTACCTTTGTTCATTATCGGATAATGACGGATTTAATAACCATTCCTCAAAGGACTCCCTTATGAGATATTGATCTTTATAAGTCAACGTTGTTACTTGTGCTGATTGTTTGTGATAGGCACAGAGATTTAATAATGGAAAAAGAGATAGAAAATACACTGATATTATTGATAATAAAGAGACACAAGTATCTCGTATCTCAGACAATCAGACTGCATATAAAGGATAATTACAACCCTTACATATTACTAAATCTATTATTATATAGAGGTTGACAATAACTACTCCATAACCAAGTTAGGATAAAGACAACAACTTCTAGTAACTGTAATAAACTACTAACAGATAACTTCTAATAACTGTAAGTAACTGCTTAATTTTCCACGTCTGAAAGCTCTAGGAATTTGAGAAGCAAATCATTATCTTATCCTACATTTCTTTGCTTCTTCTTCCTTAGAATAAGTATGGAAGATACATGGCTTATCAGTACACCCCTCCTGGAAAGACGACTTGTCCTCAAGGCGAAAGTCGGGAAATTGTGGAGCTAACAGATCATAGTTTTCCCAACTTGCTTCTTCGAGAGGTCGACCAACCCATTGAATTAATAATTCAAGTTGAGGATTGGTTGTTGGTGGTCGCCAACGATGATCAAGAACCTGTTCAGGTGAAAGAATGAGCTCGCCTTCATCACTTAATGGTAGTTCCGATGGCCGGGAAGGCAAATCAGAACCAAGCGCAGGCTTTTAAGAGAGAAACATGGAAGATAGGATGGATTTTAGAGGTGGCTGGGAGTTCAAGTTCGTAGGCAACAAGATCCACTTTGCGAATGACCTTGTAAGGGCCAAAGAAACGAGGTGACAACTTCTGAAATGGGCGATTGGCTAAGGACTTTTGACGATATGGTTGAAGACGTAAAAGGGCAGCATCACCAACATTAAAAGAGAGATCTCTGCGCTTAGGATCTGCATGTGCTTTCATCCTGGATTGGGCTTTCAAGGTTATCCTTCATAAGTTTCAGCATAGCATCTCGAGTCAGCATCTGTTCTTCAAGGTCTGCAATATTGGTGTCGCCTGGATGATAGGGATGCAGTAATGGGGGGTCTCGACCATACACAATTTTGAATGGATAATACTAGTTGAAGTGTGATACCTAGTATTAAAGGAAAATTCTGCCTAAGAAAAGGAAGTGCCCATGCGAAGACGAGTATTACTGAGGCGGAAAAGTTCCTGCCGGAAAGCACTAAGGAAAACAACGTCACGATCAGACAAAATAGAACGTGGGATGCCATGAGGTCTGACAATTTCTTTGCAAAAAAGGCCAGCAACAGATTTAGCAGTAAACGGATGAGACAAGCCAATGAAATGGTTGTATTTGCTTAAGCGATCCACTACCACCAATATTGTATCGATTCCACAGGATTTTGGAAGACCGGCAATGAAATCTAGTGAAATATCTTCCCAAACACGGTCTGGAACTGGAAAAGGTTGTAGAAGGCCAGATGGAGCTAGAGTCTGATACTTATTTTTCTGGCAGACCAAACAATTCTGGACATATTGCTTGACATCCTTCTTCAAATGGGGCCAATAAAAACTCTCTGAAACCTGTTTAAGAGTTTAAGAAACCACCATGTCCTCCAACATAAGAATCATGAACCTCACCCAATATCTTAGCTTTAAGAGAAACATCATCAGGAATGACCAGGCGAGACTTGTAATATAAAAGATTAGAAGACACCTGAAAATCTGGAAGAGCAGTCGGATCTTCAAGCTTTTGAACAAACAACTCTTTTGTGTAAGGATCTGACTGCAACTTAGCTTGCAAATTTCCAAAGTCCATTGAAACAGGAATAGCTAAAGCCAAAAGACTTGCAGAATGTGGCCTGCAAGAAAGAGAATCTGCTCCTATGTTTTCACGCCCAGATTTATAAATAATGGTGAAATCAAAAGGTAGAAGCTTAAGCAAAAGCCGTTGTTGTTCTGCTGTGGTAATTTCGTTGATCCAGCAAGTATTTCAAACTATAATGATCAGTCTTTACAAAGAAATGGCGCCCCAATAAATAATGTTTCCATTTCTGCAAAGCCAACACCAAGGCTAAGAGTTCCCTGTCATAGGCCGATTTGATTATGTTAGAAAATGACAAGCTTTGCTGAAATATGCAATGGGATGCTCCTTTTGCAACAAAATGGCACCAATTCCCGCGGTAAAAGCATCACACTCTACCGTAAAAGGGTGAGTAAAATCTGGAAGACGCAAAACAGGAACTGTAATTAAGGCTTCTTTTAACCGTTGGAATGCAGCAGTAGCATGATTGTCCCAATGAAATGCATCTTTTTTAGTCAAGTCAGTTAAAGGGCGAGCCAGCATGCCATAGTTACGCACAAAGCGCCGATAATACTCTGTCAAACCCAAAAAACCACGTAGCTCCTTAATAGATTTAGGCAATGGCCAATCTAAGACAACAGTAACCTTGTTAGGATCAACCCCTACTCCTACACGGGAAATATTGTGACCTAGAAATCCAATTTGATGTTGACCGAATAAATACTTTTTTGGATTGGCGAAGTAAGAATTGCTAGACAAAAGGTTAAGGGTCATTCGAAGGTGATCATAATGTTGCTGGATGGTAGGACTATAAATGAGAATATCATAAAAAAAAACAAGAATGAATTTACGCAAGTAGGGGCGGAAAAGATCATTCATAGCAGCTTGGAATGTAGATGGAGCATTAGTCAAACCAAAAGGCATGACGATATACTCACAGTGGCCAGAATGAGTGCGAAAAGCAGTTTTAGGAATGTTCGAAGGATTTACACGAATTTGGTGGTAGCCAGAACGTAAATCTATCTTAGAAAATATGATTGACCCATGGAGTTCATCAAGTAGTTCATTGATGTTGGGTATAGGGTATTTATCTGGGATAGTGATTTGGTTAAGACTGCGGTAGTCAACACACATACGCCAACTATCATCTTTTTTCTTAACTAATAGGACAGGACTCGCAAACGGGCTAGAACTAGGACGAATGAATCCATATTGCAACAAAATAGATATTTGTTTTTCAATCTCGGATTTTTGGGAGAAGGGATAACGATATGGACGTAGATTGGGAGGTTTTGAGTTAGGAAGTAAAGGAATAGAATGGGTGAAATTGCGAAAAGGGGGAAGGGAAGTGGGTTCTGAAAACACATGGTTAAACTCACGGAGGAGCTGTTGCATCAATTGTGGAGTAGAGATATCATTTGAATGTTTGGTTATAGCTACCAAAGATTGAAAAGCTGTTGTTGTGTCTGTTTTCTGTGGAACACCTTGCAATCTGTATTTTTTCCCATTTAGTTGGAAAATTAAAAACATCTCGTTCCAGTTGGCCCGTACTGTGTTCAGCGATGCTAGCCATTGTATACCCAGCACAATGTCAGCGTCGCCAAAGGAAAAGGGGAAAAAGTCTTGCGTTATGATCAAATCAGAAAGCCCTATTGACAAGCCTCTACAAACTCCGTTGCATTTGACAATTTCACCATTGCCTATCTGAACACCAAAGGTGGGAAGATATTGAACTGCCAACTCAAGTTCTGTGACAATTCCTTCTGCTACAAAATTATGTGTAGAGCCACTATCCACCAACATCAGCACTTTACGCCCACAAAGAGTACCTTGAAGCTTCAAAGTGGTAGCCGATCATTTGCCCAAAATTGCCTGAAAGGAAATTTCTGCCAAATAAGTGGGAAACATGTTGTCATTTTTGTCATTGTCTTCTATATTCTGTGCCTCACTCTCCTTTTGCATTAACTCCAAATGAGCAAAAGTCCCAGGTTTGCAATGATGACCAGGGGCAAATTCGTCTCCACAACGGTAGCATAGACCCTTTTCTCGCTGATGTTGTTGTTCAGGAGTCAACTGCCTAGCAGTTGGAGGCGACGACAGTTGAAATGGACGTGTAACTGGTTGTCGAGATGATTGAGAATGGAAGAAGTCTCGAGCGATTGTTGAGGATAATCCTGTTGAAGAAGGTCGTGATGCTGAAGGCTAAGTAAGTCCTTTATTGGATCGATTTGTCCCTTGTTTGCCTTCATATTCTAAAGCCAGACTCATCGCCTTGTATACAGAACGAGGCTTGTGAATCCTAACGTCCACGCGAAGGTCTTCTTTGAGTCCACTAAGGAAAACTTCAAGCAAACAGTGCTCTGGCCAGTTTTGAACACGTGCTGCTCGCTTTGCAAATTCCTGCCGATACTCGAGCACTATTCCAGTTTGTTGGATATTACACAGATATTCATCAGGGTTTTGGAACTGAGCGGGTCCATAATTTTCTTGCATAACTTTCACCAATTCGTCCCAATAATAAATGGTTCACTCGCTATTGATCCAAGCGAAAAGATCCAATGCATCTCCCTCCAAGTACATAGAAGCCACATCAACTTTACAGTCTTCAGGTGTTTGATAGTACTGAAAATACTTTTTTGCTTTCAGAATCCAGCCTCGAGGATCACCTCCCTCATACTTTGGAAATTCCATTTTTGTCTGCGAACGGCGAGAAGTTTCTCGATGCCACCAAGTGCTGTCAACCTCGCCCTCTTCTGGTGCTTTAGCTTTCCTGTTATTGTTGTGATCTCCATTGTGATCACATTCACCATACTTGTTCTGACTATTTTGTGCCTTTAAGACAGCAACAT
This sequence comes from Nicotiana noctiflora, assembly GCA_032618575.1. Taxonomy (NCBI): domain Eukaryota; kingdom Viridiplantae; phylum Streptophyta; class Magnoliopsida; order Solanales; family Solanaceae; genus Nicotiana; species Nicotiana noctiflora. The sequence continues at coordinate 86,834 of JASVEL010011803.1, forward strand.
CAGCGGCCAAAGCATCAATGGCCTCCAGTTTCGCTGCTATAGTCGTCAATTGTTGGGCGATTGGATCAAGAGTCGGAATGATGGGTTCGCTTTGGGAAGTGTTGGTCCGCATGTTCACCATGGCGGATCTTACTGCTTCGATACCAAAATGATAGGAACAGAGATTTAATAATGGAAAAAGAGATAGAAAATACACTGATATTATTGATAATAAAGAGATACAAGTATCTCGTATCTCACAGACAATATAAAGGATATTACAACCCCTACATATTACTAGATCTATTATTATATAGAGGCTGACAATAACTACTCCATAACCAAGTTAGGATAAAGACAATCAACTTCTAGTAACCGTAATAAACTGCTAACAGATGGCTTCTAATAACTGTAAGTAACTGCTTAATTTTCCACGTCTGAAAGCTCCAGGAATTTGAGAAGCAAATCATTATCTTCTCCTACATTTCTTTGCTTCTTCCTCCTTGAATAAGTATGGAAGATACGTGGCTTATCAGTTTGGTTCCCTTTGGGGGTATACACAGTGGCAGAGACGGGATTTCCTATAAGGGGGTTCTAAAAAGAAAAAAATTTTAAAAAGTAAAAGAAATTGTGGCCGATGAGAAATGAACCTGCAACCCGACAAAGATTTTGAACCCCCTTGACCATTGGGCTATGCTTTTGTGCAGTATCAAAGGGATTCAAAATATAATATATAGAGGTACAAACCGGATTTTACCTTATATGTACAGTATAATTTTCCGGCAGTGGGGGTTCGGGCGAACCCCCTTCTGCCCTCCTAAATCCGCCCCTGGGTATATGATGCTTCAAGTAGTTGCTACCCTGGAAAAGGCTCATAAATGAAAATTTCTAATGGCTGCTTCCTCTTTCTAGAAGCAGAACAAACAGTTCTAGACTCTTCTATCGTTCGAGTTTCAACCTGTTTCTTTCTGATTGTAGTCCAGCTTACCACTAAAGTTATTTTCACATGTATTACGTGTGTAATGAAATTATTACCTGGAGGGTGGTAATGTAGTGATGATATTTTAGAGAGATTGTATAGATTGGGTTCATAATATGTACTTAAAAGGGGAATATAATCTTAGGATTTGTATATATCTTTATAAAGGATTTCCCACCATCGGGGTCATGATGGCGCCTACTAAATAGAAGCTAGGCAAGCCAAATATTAATAACAATTCCATTAATAACCAATTTATTATTAACAACATAAAACTTACAGCGGAATAATCAAAATTAGCGGAAGACTTAGCCAGATATGATAAAGAAAAATCCAAATCTGATACACTACCCAAGACTGGTGTCACAATACTCACGAACTTCTAAGAATAATACACATAATTGTTTGAAAGAAAATACAAGCTGTTTATCTCGATTACATGAGATAACAGAATGAAAAGCATAGATAGGAGAGACAACGGGTCCTGCGGACGCCTGCAAGGCTACCTCGTAGTCTCAGTAGTCGAAAAATCCACAAATCGCTATTGCCGCTGCTGCTGTCCGTAACCTGTATCTGCGCAAAAAGAGCGCAGAGTGTAGTATCAGCACAACCGACCCCATGTGCTGGTAAGTGCCTGGCCTATCCCGGCGAACTAGTGACAAGGCTAAGGCCAGTCACCCACCTAAACCTGTACAGTTGCAATATAGATATATATATATAATGCATTTATGAAGAAAAACTCTGCTCTGAAATAATATAATAATATTCAATAACTCAAGATGTCCAAAATAATCTTACTTTCATGTCTCAATTTCCTCTTTCATTTCATGTCTCGTGGTAGGCGTACCACCCGCTCCCAACTATCACAGTAATTATATCTTGTGGTAGGCGTACCACCCGCTCCCAATATATCAGTAATTATATCTTGTGGTAGGCGTACCACCCGCTCCCAAATATATCAATAGTTATACCTCGTGGTAGGCGTACCACCCGCTCCCAAATATATCAACAATCATATCTTGTGGTAGGCGTACCACCCGCTCCCAAATATATCAATAGGCGGCGCGCCACACGATCCCAATTCATAAAATATATATATATATTACCGGCATTTAGCCAATAATCTCTATATTAACAATATTTATAATTACCGGTTTTAAACCAATAATTTATAATAATTTCAACAATTTACCTTCATTACCGGTATAACACCAATAATTCTCATTCAACATTTTATTCATAACTAAATTCATACTCCTACAAACTAGGATAGAACAAACACTTACCTCGAAAGTTTACGAATGATTTAATCCGTAGCAATGCCCTTTCCTTTCGAATTTGACTCCAATCCAATCGTATCTATACACAATTGATTTAATATCATCAATTCTACTCAACCAACTAATTCTTAAGACCAAATACCACTTTTACAACATTCTGCCATGAATAGTGAATTTCAACCCCGGGCCCACATGATCGGAATTCGGGGTTAGGACCAAAATCCGGTTACCCATCCCCCCACGAGTTCACGTATATAATTTGTTTCAAAATCGGACCTCAATTCGAGGTCCAATTCCCCAATTTATGAAAAACCCTATTTTCTAACAAAAACAAGAATTTTACCATGAAAACATTTGATTTCTAATGAAAAACATGTTTAATGATGTTAGGAATTGAAAGAATTAAGTAAAAAGTGACTTACAATCGTTTTGATGAAGAATAAATCCTTGAAGAATCGCAAATGGGTGTTTTGGGTTTTGTAAAATGTGAAGAAATGACTGAAATTCGTGTTTTTCAGGTCTCTGTGTTCGCATTTGCGAACATGGGTTCGCAATTGCGAACCCCGACCAATTTCCGGAGTTTGAAAAATAAGCTAAGGCTGGGAAGTTCGCATTTGCGAACTTTTGTTCGCATTTGCGAAGCCAAGGCAAATCTGGGGTCTTCGCAATTGCGAACATATGTTCGCAATTGCGAACTAGGCTGCTTCTAGGGATTTTTCGCATTTGCGACATAAGGTTCGCATTTGCGAACCACTAGGCTTCTGGGCTTCTTCGCAATTGCGACATATTCTTCGCAATTGCGAAGACAGGCAATTACTGAAGGCCTCGCAATTGCGAAGCTTTGTTCGCATTTGCGAACCAAACTGGTCCTGGGCACCTTCGCATTTGCGACCCAGGGTTCGCATTTGCGAACCCTTCCTTGACCTGCCACCTTCGCAATTGCGAGAAATTCTTCGCAATTGCGAAGACAACAGCTGGGTGAAAAACCAGCAGTTCAAAAATTCAGAATTTCATCCAACGGCCTATCAAATCTTTACCCGAGCCCCCCGGGCTCCAAACCAAACATGTACACAACCTCAAAAACACGTTATGGACTTGTTCGTGCGATCATATCGCCAATATAACATCAAAATCATAGAATTGAGCCTTAAAACTCAAGAATTCCTTCAAATTCCATAATTTCCAAACTTTCCAATTTAAGGCCGAAACACGTCAAACGACGTCCGTTTTCAACCAAACTTTACGGGAAGCGCTTAACCAATATATATGACCTGTACCGGGCGTCGGAACCAAAATACGAGCCCGATACCAGTACTTTTTAATAAAAAATCAGTTTCATTTTCCTTAAACATTTTCAGAAAACAATTTAACAGAAAAATTCTTTTATCGGGGTTCTAGACCTCGGATTTCAATTCCGGACATATGCCCAAGTTCCATATTTTTCTACGGATTTTCTGAAATAGTCAAATCACGGATCCGGGTCCGTTTACCAAAAATGTTGACCAAAGTCAACCATATCAATATTAATATCAAAATTCTTCTACTTTTTCACATATTTCACATATTTCGACATAAATCTTTTCCAGCTTTGTGCCCGGACTGTGCACGCAAATCGAGGCAACTATAAATGAGGTTTTCAAGGCCTCGAAAGTACGGAACAAGTGAGAAAAACAGGTGATGACCCTTTGGGTCGTCACATTCTCCACCTCTAAAACAACCGTTCATCCTCGAACGGACAAAAGAAAGAAGTACATGAGTCGGGAAACAAATGTGGGTAGCGGCTCCGCATATCGGACTCGGACTCCCAGGTCGATGCCTCAGGAGGCTGACCTCTCCACTGAACACGCACAGAAGGATAACTCTTCGACCTCAGCTGTCGAACCTGCGGGTCTAGAATGGCTACCGGCTCCTCCTCGTAAGATAAATCATTGTCCAATTGGACGGTATCGAAGTCTAACACATGTGTGGGATCGCCGTGGTATCTCCAGAAGCATAGATACGTGAAAAAGTGGATGCACGGCGGCGATAAGCTGAGGCGGCAAAGCTAATACGTAAGCCACCCCTCCCACTCGTCTAGAATCTCGAATGGACCGATATACCTAGGGCTGAGCTTGCCGTTCTTCCCAAACCTCATCACGCCCTTCATAGGCGACACTCGGAGCAATACTCGTTCACCGACCATGAAATCTACATCTCGAACCTTGCGATCCGCGTAAGTCTTCTGCCTGGGCCGAGGCCGAACGCAATCTCTCCGAATAGTCTTCGACCTTATCCGAGGCCTCCCGAACTAAGTCCGTACCCAACAACGGAGCCTCTCCCGGGTTCAAACCATCCAATCGGTGATCGACATCGCCTACCGTACAACGCCTCGTACGGAGCCGTCCGGATGCTTGGACCGGTAGCTCGTTATTGTGGGCGAACTGCGCTAATGGTAGAAGCCGGTCCCACGAGCCTCCGAAATCAATAACACGAGGCTCGAAGCATGTCCTCGAGAATCCGAATAGTCCTCTCGGACCGGCCGTCCGTCCGAGGATGAAATGCGTACTCGGCCGAACATCGGGTGCCTAACTCCTCGCTGGATCGCTCTCCGGAACCGCGAGGTAAGCCGCGTACCTCGATCGAGAGATAATAGATACTGGCACCCCACGAAGACGAACAATCTCCCTAATGTAAATCTCCGCTAACCTCTCCGATGAGTAGGAGACAGATACTGGAATAAAGTGTCCTGACTTGGTCAACCTATCAACAATGACCCAAATAGCATCAAATTTCCTCTGAGTCAAAGGAAGTCCAGTAACGAAATCCATAGTGATCCGCTCCCATTTCCACTCGGGAATTTCAATCCTCCGGAATACACCACCAGGTCTCTGGTGCTCATATTTCACCTGCCGACAATTTAGACACCGAGCGACATACGCAACGATATCTTTCTTCGTTCTGCGCCACCAATAGTGCTGACGTAAGTCCTGGTACATCTTCGCGGCACCTGGGTGAATAGAATACCGTGAGCCGTGGGCCTCCGCTAAGATTAACTCTCGAATTCGCTTCGACATTGGGCACGCAAACTCGACCCCGCAATTTCAATATCCCGTCATCATCTAGATTTACTCGTGTGGCACCTCCCCGCGTATTGTATCTCTCAACTCGCGCAAATGAGGATCATCAAATTGCCTCTCGCCGGATACGCTCGAATAAGGAAGAACGAGCGACCGTGCGGGTTAACACTCTGCTAGGCTCGGAAATGTCTAATCTCACGAACCGGTTGGCCAATGCCTGGACATCCATAGCTAATGGTCTCTGACTGACCGGAATATATGCAAGACTACCCATGCTGGCATACTTTCTACTCAATGCATCGGCCACCACATTAGCCTTACCTGGGTGATATAAAATAGTAACATCATAGTCTTTTAGCAACTCTAGCCACCTTCTCTGCCTCGTATTCAACTCTTTCTGCTTAAACAAATACTGAAGACTCTTATGATCGGTGTATATTTCACATGCTACACCATACAAATAATGCCTCCAGATCTTCAATGCGTGAATAATCGCCGCCAATTCTAGATCATGCACTGGATAGTTCTTTTCATGAATCTTCAGTTGCCTCGAAGCATAGGCAATAACCTTTCCATCCTGCATTAACACCGCACCAAGCCCAATACGAGAAGCATCATAATAAATAGTATAAGGTCCCGTACCTGTGGGTAAAACCAATACCGGTGCTGTGGTCAAGGTTGTCTCGAGCTTTTGAAAGCTCGCCTCACATTCATCGGACCATTCAAATTGAACACCCTTCTGGGTCAATCTGGTCAGTGGGGTTGCAATAGACGAAAATCCTTCTACGAATCGGCGATAATAACCCGCTAACCCCAAAAACTCACTTCCGCGATGGACACACCGCTTCTACGGAGATGCTTCTGCGGTCTCCCTTCCGCAGAAGCGGAAACACCTGCTGCAACAACATACCAGCAAATTCACACTTTGAAAATTTTGCATATAGCTGGCTATTTCTCAGAGTCTGTAAGGCCACTCTGAGATGTTGCGCATGCTCCTCCTGATTGCGGGAATATATTAATATGTCATCAATGAAGACTATTACAAACAAGTCTAAATAAGGCCGGAACACCCGATTCATTAATTCCATAAAAGCTGCTGGAGCATTTGTCAACCCAAAAGACATGACCGGAAATTCATAATGTCCATACCGAGTGCGGAACGCTGTCTTAGGGACATCAGATGCCCTAATCTTCAGCTGATGATAGCCAGATCTCAAATCTATCTTTGAAAATACCTTGGCACCCTGAAGGTGGTCAAATAAATCATCAATTCGCGGAAGTGGATATTTATTTTTGATAGTCACCTTGTTTAACTGTCGATAGTCAATGCACATTCTCGTCGAACCATCTTTCTTCTTTACAAATAATACAGGTGCACCCCACGGCGAAACACTGGGCCTAATGAAACCCTTTTCAAGTAAATCCTGCAACTGTTCCTTCAATTCTTTTAACTCCGGCGGAGCCATACGGTATGGGGGAATGGAAATGGGCTGAGTGCCTGGAGCCAAATCAATGCAAAAATCAATGTCCCTATCGGGCGGCATACCTGGCAAGTCTGAAGGAAATACTTCAGGAAATTCGCGAACCAAGGCACAGAGTCAATAGAAGGAACCTCAGCACTAGAATCACGGACATAGGCCAAATAAGCCAAGCATCCCTTTCCAACCATACGGTGAGCCTTAACATAAGAAATAACATTACGGCTAGTATGACCTAAAATTCCTTTCCACTCTATACGAGGCGAATTCGGCAGGGCTAAAGTCACAGTCTTGGCATGGCAATCTAAAATAGCATGATACGGAGATAGCCAGTCCATGCCTAGTATAATATCGAAGTCCGCCATATTTAGGAGTAATAAATCAGCACGGGTCTCGAGACCCTCAATTACTATAATACATGACCGATGAACTCGATCGACCACAATAGAGTCGCCTACTGGTGTAGACACATGAACAGGAACACCCAGTGGATCACTAGGCCGAACCAAGTATGGTGCAAAATAGGAAGACACGTACGAATATGTAGACCCGGGGTCAAATAATGCTGATGCCTTTCTATCACAAACCAAAATAATACACGTAATGACGGCATCAGAAGACTCAGCCTCTGGTCCGGCGGGAAGTGCATAACATCGGGGGCCGTGCCCCGCCACCGAGCGATGTCTGCAGGACGATCGGTGCGCCGGGCCGGTCTCTACTCTGTCGGTGCGAGCTCCGCCTCTGTGACCTCTGCCTCCGCCTCTGTGTCCTCTACCTCACGCCTCTGGGCGGCTGGGTAGGTGCGCGAGGGAGCCGGGGCACGAATCGTAGCACGAGAACCTCGCTCGGTGAGATGCGTCGGAAGCTCGAGGGCAATACGCTTGCAATGTGCCTAAGATCACCGCACGTAAAACAAGCCTCGGCTGCCGAAAATGGCGAAGTGGTGGTGCGCTGATAGGCTGGCGATCGAGTAGCGTGGTCGAGAATTACGATCACTGCAGACGTCGCGAGAAACACCGAAGAGGCGGCCGATAAGGCTCAGGAGGATGGCCTCTATCATAAAAATCTCTATCTCCGGACGAGGTACCACTGAATCTACCCGAGTTACGAGATCTCTTATCCGATCCGTGTCTCGCTCCCACGTGACGAGCCGTCTCTGTCCGTGCGGGCTGCGTTAGCCGCCTCGCGAAAAGTGATTTCGGTTCCTCGCTCCCGTAGCCGTCCGTAGCCGAGTTGGTCGATTCAAACCATCGATAAACCTCCTCACTCTCTCCCGTCTACGTGGGAAGTATGATAATAGCATGACGAGCCGGGTCCGCGAACCTAGTCTCGTGCGTAGTGACGAACATAGAACCACGATGAAGACGCTCAGGTGCTGCGCGCATAAACTCCCGTCGAGTTCTCTGGAAGGAACTTCTCCGAGAATAATTCTGCAATTGTCCCCAAGTCAAAGATGACGATCCCGCTGGCTCGGTTAGACAATAATCTCTCCGCAAGTCTTGGCGGAACCGGATAACCGAAAAGTAGCAAAATCCACACCATTAGTCTCCACGATACCCATAGTACGGAGAACTTCGTGGCGGCCGTATAGGAAATCCTGTGGATCCTACGAAGGAGTACCGGCCGAATGTGGTAGTGAACGAGCTGGTAAACTTCGTCCAATCTCCACGACGCATCAGCAGACATAGTTGCGCCATCATTAGACGGAGTCGCGATAATAGGCCGAACGCCTCGGTCGGGTCGAATCGCGGGATTTTGAGCACCGGGGATCGCGGCTACGGGTGCGCGTAGCGGAGTCTCGATTACCTCATCCGACTCGAGAAGTGGGCTGGTGCTACCGGTAATAAACCTTCTCCGGTGACATGATCCATAAAACCTGCTATCCGGACCAAAGCGTCCTGAAGATCCGGTGAAAATAAAGCTCCTCCCTGGGACCTGAGCTGGGCCTACTGGGGCTGCTGGGGCTGGAATTTCCTCCTCTATATGAACCTGAGGTTCTGCCACTCGTGCTTGCTGCTGCTCGGGGCTGAGCTCTGCCCCTACCTTGTCCTCTGGGACGACCTCGACCTCGGCCTCTACCCCTAGCGAGAGCTGCCGCTGCTGGGACCTCGGGCTGCTGGTCAGTAGACGAGGATGCACGTGTCCTTACCATCTGCGGAAGAACAGAGTAGAAGTTCAATTAACATTTAAAAGATCAAGTCGCACGACTGGAAAGAATAAAGAGAATATTTTCCTAACTCTGTAGCCTCTGGAGGATAAATACAGACGTCTCCGTACCGATCCTTCAGACTCTACTAAGGTTGTTCGTGAGTTGTGAGACCTATGCAACCTAGTGCTCTGATACCAACTTGTCACGACCCGGATTTCCCACCATCGGGGTCATGATGGCGCCTACTAAATAGAAGCTAGGCAAGCCAAATATTAATAACAATTCCATTAATAACCAATTTATTATTAACAACATAAAACTTACAGCGGAATAATCAAAATTAGCGGAAGACTTAGTCAGATATGATAAAGAAAAATCCAAATCTGATACACTACCTAAGACTGGTGTCACAATACTCACGAACTTCTAAGAATAATACACATAATTGTTTGAAAGAAAATACAAGCTGTTTATCTCGATTACATGAGATAACAGAATGAAAAGCATAGATAGGAGAGACAACGGGTCCTGCGGACGCCTGCAAGGCTACCTCGTAGTCTCGGTAGTCGGAGAATCCACAAATCGCTACTGTCGCTGCTGCTGTCCGTAACCTGTATCTGCGCAAAAAGAGCGCAGAGTGTAGTATCAGCACAACCGACCCCATGTGCTGGTAAGTGCCTGGCCTATCCCAGCGAACTAGTGACCGAGCTAAGGCCGATCACCCACCTAAACCTGTACGGTTGCAATATAGATATACATATATATATAATACATTTATGAAGAAAAACTATGCTCTGAAATAATATAATAATATTCAATAACTCAAGATGTCCAAAATAATCTTACTTTCATGTCTCAATTTCCTCTTTCATTTCATGTCTCGTGGTAGGCGTACCACCCGCTCCCAACTATCACGGTAATTATCTCTTGTGGTAGGCGTACCACCCGCTCCCAATATATCAGTAATTATATCTTGTGGTAGGCGTACCACCCGCTCCCAAATATATCAATAGTTATACCTTGTGGTAGGCGTACCACCCGCTCCCAAATATATCAATAGGCTACCGGCAACTATGGCCAATGCCAAGATTTAAATCACTTCGTGGTCGGCGTACCACACGATCCCATTTCATAAATATATATATATATTACCGGCATTTAGCCAATAATCTCTGTATTAACAATATTTATAATTACCGGTTTTTAAGCCAATAATTTATAATAATTTCAACAATTTACCTTCATTACCGGTATAACACCAATAATTCTCATTCAACATTTTATTCATAACTAAATTCATACTCCTACAAACTAGGATAGAACAAACACTTACCTCGAAAGTTTACGAATGATTTAATCCGTAGCAATGCCCTTTCCTTTCGAATTTGACTCCAATCCAATCGTATCTATACACAATTGATTTAATATCATCAATTCTACTCAACAAACTAGTTCATATTGCTAAATATGATTTTTACAACATTCTGCCCGGAATAGTAAAAACCGACCCCGGGCCCACATAATCGAAACTCAAGTTTCGAACCAAAATAAGTTCACCCAATCTTCCACGAGTTCATGTATATAATTTGTTTCAAAATCGGACCTCAATTCGAGGTCCAATTCCCCAATTTATGAAAAACCCTATTTTCTAACAAAAACAAGAATTTTACCATGAAAACATTTGATTTCTAATGAAAAACATGTTTAATGATGTTAGGAATTGAAAGAATTAAGTAAAAAGTGACTTACAATCGTTTTGATGAAGAATAAATCCTTGAAGAATCGCAAATGGGTGTTTTGGGTTTTGTAAAATGTGAAGAAATGACTGAAATTCGTGTTTTTCAGGTCTCCGTGTTCGCATTTGCGAACATGGGTTCGCAATTGCGAACCCCGACCAATTTCTGGAGTTTGAAAAATAAGCTAAGGCTGGGAAGTTCGCATTTGCGAACTTTTGTTCGCATTTGCGAAGCCAAGGCAAATCTGGGGTCTTCGCAATTGCGAACATATGTTCGCAATTGCGAACTAGGCTGCTTCTAGGGATTTTTCGCATTTGCGACATAAGGTTCGCATTTGCGAACCACTAGGCTTCTGGGCTTCTTCGCAATTGCGACATATTCTTCGCAATTGCGAAGACAGGCAATTACTGAAGGCCTCGCAATTGCGAAGCTTTGTTCGCATTTGCGAACCCAACTGGTCCTGGGCACCTTCGCATTTGCGACCCAGGGTTCGCATTTGCGAACCCTTCCTTGACCTGCCACCTTCGCAATTGCGAGAAATTCTTCGCAATTGCGAAGACAACAGCTGGGTGAAAAACCAGCAGTTCAAAAATTCAGAATTTCATCCAACGGCCTATCAAATCTTTACCCGAGCCCCCCGGGCTCCAAACCAAACATGTACACAACCTCAAAAACACGTTATGGACTTGTTCGTGCGATCATATCGCCAATATAACATCAAAATCATAGAATTGAGCCTTAAAACTCAAGAATTCCTTCAAATTCCATAATTTCCAAACTTTCCAATTTAAGGCCGAAACACGTCAAACGACGTCCGTTTTCAACCAAACTTTACGGGAAGCGCTTAACCAATATATATGACTTGTACCGGGCGTCGGAACCAAAATACGAGCCCGATACCAGTACTTTTTAATAAAAATTCAGTTTCATTTTCCTTAAACATTTTCAGAAAACAATTTAACAGAAAAATTCTTTTATTGGGGTTCTAGACCTCGGATTTCAATTCCGGACATATGCCCAAGTTCCATATTTTTCTACGGATTTTCCTGAAATAGTCAAATCACGGATCCGGGTCCGTTTACCAAAAATGTTGACCAAAGTCAACCATATCAATATTAATATCAAAATTCTTCTACTTTTTCACATATTTCACATATTTCAACATAAATCTTTTCCAGCTTTGTGCCCGGACTGTACACGCAAATCGAGGCAACTATAAATGAGGTTTTCAAGACCTCCAAAGCTCGGAATGATTAATAAAACAAGTGATGACCCTTTTGGGTCGTCACAATATCTTTATAAAGTAATTGTTTGTTTCATGGGATTAAGGTAGAGTTTGAGCGGGGATTACTTTATTCTAGATAGTCTTGCCGTTTGTTTATGACCGCAGCCTCCCCGTGCGTGTTTTACTAGGAACGGCAAGAGTACCATAATCCCATGAAACATACATATCGTGAATAAATGTATATGAACCCTATGATCACCTTGTTTATCATTTGTTCGTAATCACATAGTCAATTTGATGTTTTTCTTTTACTTTAACACACTTCTTAGTCGCTGAGTAACAACCCACTTCTGAGGACACTGTGGGATAATTTGCTCAACCAGGAATCAAATCTGAGGCAATTGTCAAGTTCTAGAGCAGTTTCTTCTTAGAGCGTGTCTTAAAATTATAGTTCTATTAATTGTTGTGTCGAGTAGTAAATCTTCTCTAGCTTTGGCTAACCAAATTCTCGTATTGATCCTTGATATATGCATTAACTGAAAAGGAGGATATCGAGCCTCTTAGTAAGCTAGTTTGGGAGGATTAGTTCGGTAAGTTCACGTCCTCATGGTATAATATGGAGCCACTCCTACTAGTAAAAAGAACAGAGATATTTTGTTTATGGGATCCACCCACTGAGAATTTTAGCTTTGCAACCTTATGTTCGCTAGGAAATTAGTTAGTCTGACAGATTCTAATACCGGTGTCTAGAGTTTTATTTTTGCATTTGTCCATTTATTCATTTTGTTATTATCATTACTACCATTGTTGTATTCGTCTCATCGTCGTTGTTATTTTGATTTGCCTCATTAATGCTAAGTTCAATTAATTGTTTCTCACGCTGTGCTTCATGGTGCAGGGATGCTAGGAAAATCATTTGCTTCTCCTTTGCTGACCTTTAACCCCGCATCATGCTTCTCCTCTCCTGGTGTGAGTATAACTTCTGCCTTACATGTTTCTTTTCTTTTGCATTTTGGTATAAACCCTTGAGTGGTTAGGTTCGTTTCAAGGGTTAGAAATTGTGGTATGTAATCTCAAGATCCCTGAGTTATGGCTGGGGCTACTAGACTCCAACTTACTATGTTATCTCCTTCGTGTTCTATTTTTTTTTTTTTTTTTCGTTTTATTTTATGTGACGATGCTTATAGATACAGAGTACGAGATGTTACAATATCAGTTGAAAAGTAGATAGAGAAAACATCACACAAAGTCAATAGTTATAAAAATTTCATTTTCTGAAAGTAGTATAGAGTAATAGTATGAATGGAACAACCAATGGTGTGGTCTAGTGGTCGATATAGTGGATGAACATAAGCAGGTAACCAATATTCAAATTCTAGCGAAGACAAAAATTGCTTGTGCTGGTTGGAGGTAGTAGATATCCACCGGAATAATTGAAGTGCTCCCAATGGGCTGGACACCGCTGTTACAAAAGAAAAAGTATTAAGGAAATGGTGTCAAATTATTTGAAACAATCAAAATGGGAAAGGCGTCATATAAGTTGGAAAAGAGAATATTTTTATTTCATTTTTCATTTATTGGTTAATAACTAATATTATCTTTGTTATTCTCTTGGTACTTGTGTACTTACACACTCCATAAAATTAGGATGTTACGAACTCTTCAGCTAGTCTATGATGGGGGAATGCCTATATCATCTATGATGTTACAAAATCTAGGGGAAGGAAAGAGCAGTTCTCTGACATGCTTTTAGGTCTGGAAAAGGGTCAATCAAAGAAGAATATATATAGGACTTTCATATAGTTGACCCCAACTAGTTTGAGACCGAGATATAGTTGATTGATGGATCAATTGATGCTTTTAGATTTGAAATCTTTGAAAGGCTGCATACTTTTAAGTTGAAAAAGAATTCATAACCTCGCATTTTGAAACAAGTGTGTATCAGATTCTGCCTTAGCAAGATCCGTAGAAAGATGGTGAAGGTTAATTTAACTCCCGTGAGATGATGATTTTCCGAAGAATGGTTATTTGAAGATATTGATATAGCTGATCCAACTAGTTTGGGATTGAGGAGTGGTTGTTTTATTGTTGTTTTTGATAAATGACAAAATCATTCATTTCTTCCTTGATGTTCAGTCTTTAATATCAGCCCAATATACTCTCTGGTGAAACTAGCTCATAATACATTTTTCTTACCCAACAGTGTGATTCCGGCTCAACAGCAGCAAACAATCTAGTAGGGTGGTATGTAAATTGCTCTAATAACTTTACATCAAATGTCACCAAAGGATCTTGGACATCTGATAATCTGCCCAAGAAATGGAAGTTGCATTCAACAGCTACTGACAATATAGAATTAACTGAAGAAGAGAAGAAAACATGGAATGATAGCAGAGAAGCTCTGTCTGCATTCAAATTTAGCCCTGAGGAGGAAGACAAAATCTTAGGAAAAGCATTTGGCCAGATACATTCACCTTACTGGTATGAAGAACGGAAGAAAGAGGTTCCAAGACTCGAAGTTGTGAATGAGATATTGAATTATCTAAGGAGCTTAAGCCTTACCGATGATGATCTCACTAAGCTTCTTAAGAAATTCCCAGAAGTTCTTGGATGTAGCCTTGAAGATGAAATGAAAAACAATGTGGAACTCTTGGCGAAACAATGGGGAATTGAAGGTAAAACTCTGACAAAAGTGCTGCTTCGGAATCCAAAAGTTTTAGGCTATAACGTCGATTGCAAAGGTGATTGTGTGGCTAAATGCACTCGCTGTTGGGCTCGGTTCTAACTGTATTCTTGCTGTTTCTTTCTCGTCGTTTTTACTGTATGTATAATGAATGTCTCACACAGAATCATTCTTCAAACCTTGTATCTAATTATAGATGATGAAGATAATGATTCAGCGGTAAAGCTGTTATCCCCCATCATAGGTTTCTAAGATTGGATTTTCACCAAATCTTTATGTTGTAGTAAACTTAAAATATTAAATATAACGAGCAACACACCAACCCCGTTCCCCTGAAAAAGGGAAGAGGAAGAACTTCTAATCAAGTGCAGATGGATCTTTCTTGGTTACAAGGAACAAGTTGTTAATTACTGTAGTCAGGTACTAGTATTCATTTCTGGTGATGTGGTTTCCAGTTAACTAAGGTTATGTCTCCACCAGGGGATCTTCCACAATTGAGGTTTAAAGATACACTCAAGCACATATACACCGTTCTACCACTTCTACGGGAATCACTAATTTTGTTTTGGTTACTAAGATGTTTAAGTTCGCTATTTGTATTCTAAATAAATGCTTGTAGGTAGGGGTATTCATGTTTCGGTTTTGATTGGTTTTTCACTAAAAAGAAATCAAATCAAGTAAGATGATTTTTTAATTATTGGAACAAAATCAAACCAATTAAGTCGGGTTTTTATCGATTTGATTTATGTCTACAAAACACATATCCAGCGATTATATTTTCAATATAATACTATCAAATCAATTGCTCTTTGAGAAATCTATCATTTATCAAGATAGTTGATGATAATTGAATCAAATAGTGATGAATAATTTAATGAGTCAATTAAAAATAGATTATTTTTAACATGAACAAAACTACAACTAGAATATAAAAGCAAAAAATTAGATTATTATAATAGCGGAAAACTAGACTAAAAGTGTAAGATTAACATGCACCATAAAATTTTAGAAACATTGTATAAAAATATACATGTATAATAAAAAAATTAAAATATCTACTTCTATAATCGGGTTGTATCGATTTCTTCGGTTATTTTTTGATTAAAATCAAAACTATACAAAATTTGTTCGGTTTTTAAAATTCAAAACCAAAACCAAACAAAAAATTATGGATTTTTTGGTCAGTTTGGTTTGATTTTTAAAACCATAAAATGGGTCTTTCTAAGCTGATGTGGCATTTTTAAGTCATTAAAAAAATAATTTATGTTGCCATGTCACATTTTCAATGAATATATGTTGGGACAATCATCAAAATGACTTTAAAGTTATAATCTATAAGTTAAGTTATTTTTAAGTGACAAATAAAAGTTGAGTGACTTTTGTGAAATTAACACTTAGTTGGATGACCACCGTTAAAATTAACCCCGATTTTAAAGGGTCTATTTAGCTACTATTTCCAACAAAAAAATAAATAAATCCAATATAATATTTCCTTAAAATTAAACATCAAACTACTAGTACAAGATACAAAACATAGAAAACGAAAAGAGAAAAAGTTGTGGGGCCGAAAGGATATCTTGTACTATTCCGTGATATTTACCTCTAAAATGGTCCTATTAAATTTGTCGAACTGATTTGTTCTCAAACGAACTGATTTGTTCTCAAAATGATAGAAAATTAAATTAAAAAATAAGATTTAGTGTTGAAATCGAAGGAAATGGCAAGCCCGGTTCGTGAGAAATGCTTCCGGAGAGAACGATAAGAACAGTACTAGACAAAAGTTGTATTATATAGATTGAGAATAGAATGTAGCATACGTTTTTGCCAAGATTTCGTGTGTTACATTGGTTGTTGAAGCCATTTATAGATATACCTAGGGAATAAGATTCTAGAATCATGTCCCTCTTAAATGAAAATAAAGGGGACCATTGATGAATATGTAACGGCAGACCATGCCAAAATTCTCTAAAACGGATGCATATATAATACTGAGGAATATTATTCATTAAATGCTATCTGGTGACTAACATTCATTTGCTTCCGTCGATCGCGTTCCCTTTAGGATCTACCCGGTACCAACCGGAGTTGTTGTCCTCGATCTTGGTTTCTACTCAATTTACCTTTCGTATGGCTCCAGTTCCACGTGTTGCGCAATCATTCGAACATTTAATATAAACTAATTTTACTCTATACAGATAGTCAACTACTTTTCGGTGGTACATCTTTGTGTTATCGGGAAGTTTCTTGGTGGAAAATTTTCTGAACCCTTCTGAACAGTTTCAACGCACGTCTCCTCGCATTTAATATCCGAAGCACGTGTTACCATACCATTTAGCAATACTTTTGCCAGTTCTTGAGGTAATCATGACCGCAATTTTAGCTGCCTATGCCTTTACTTATACGCCTCATTCTTCTTCTTCTTTCACTTCCAACAACTTCATAAGCTTTCTTAACCTCTTTGCACTTAACTTTCTTCTGCTTTCATCTCTCTGTGACCTTCTTCAAAAAGCTGTATCATCTCCTTATTAATGTGGCTTCCCCCTACTAAATTTTCTAAGAAATCTAGTGTTTATATTCGGTGGGGACCCGAAGAAGAGCAAAGATAAGGCAGTTACTGCTGATATTGATCTTCCCATGGCGAGCACCATCATACCTAAACATCTGAACACTGGCTACGACTTTCAAGAGAAGTTCTTCACTTCGTACCTTTTAACTTGGGATGTTGGCAAATATCCTTCTTCTATTCACCCTTCCAGTATTTCTGCCGTGAAGGAGGATTGTAACTGCCATGCCCTAAATATCATTGCTCCCGACCTGGTGGAGCGGGTGACCTTACCTAAGAAGGGTTTTGCACATTTATACGTAGCCCTTCACTTTGGGCCCATTCTCATTGAGCGCAAGATTTGATCCCGTGATCTTGGAATTCTGCCACAGGAATAGCTCTGCTTGGCATAACTAAGCTCTTCCGTGTGACGAACGGTGGCTAGTTTGTACTGGCTATGCTTGAAAATGGGGGAGACCCTCACCTTAGCACATATGATGAACCTATACTCCACCAAAATCTTCTGTGGGAAAGTAATAAATTTGAGCAAGCGTGTCCATCTTGCGTTGCTTACCAGTATGGATGATGACAATGATCGTAGATGGATGGAACGGTTTGTCGCTATTGCTATCAAAGATATATTTCCGGTCACAACTTCATCTTTTCCCGAATCCTTGAATCGTTCACGTAAGTTCAAAGACCACCTCTTTCTAAAAAAAAGGCCATTCCATATCATTGTTAACCATTTTTCTTTCGTTATTTCAGCTACTCAGTGGACACCATCAAGGGTTAATGTCCTGGACCGACATGTTTTGAAGATTCTGGACATCACTATGCCAGATATCCATCGGTGGAAGGAGTTGGCCCCTCAATATGGGTGGAAGGTCATGAATCACGGTAAGCTGACTCTTTTTTTCATTCCTCCTTTGTACATAAGAAAAACTGTTAATCCTACCTTTTTGTTTGATTCGGGGATCCTGTAGGGTTCTGTTTTCTACCCTGAAGGGGATGTCTTGGCCGATCCCGTAGAAACTGCGTGGTTGTTGCAGGAGGGTCTCACTCGGACCCGTGCCCTCGGGCTGCTTTCGGTGCAGGTGCTTCCTCCCGGAGTACCACATGTCACGCAATCATTCAAGCATTTAATATAAATGAACTTTTTCCCTATACACCTAATTTATATGATACATTTCTTTATTGGTCGGTTAAAAATATATATTTATATATTGGGAAATAATTTAAATCTTAAACTTTTTATTTGACTCATGTTACTCCTATTGAGAAGTTTTTACGGTCACACATATATCATCGTCCGGCAAAGTTTTATGCCTTAAACTTTTAAGATCACAATTTTTTTTTAATTTCTTAAACTTCATGTCGAATTAAACCACCTCGTGTAAATTAATGCATCGAAGTAATAAGTCCATAGTGGTTTATACACTCGTAATTCTTGTTCTTCCTATGTCGAACAGATTTGGATAAGGATATCAAGAGAGGTACAAAAGATAGAAATCTGGATATAAAGGGAAATGAATAAAACAAAGCAAAAAGCATCAATGAACTTTATTCCCAAAATACATATATATGTATGTATTTTATCGACCTCACAACAAAAGAGTCAATAAACAAATACAAAAGCCTGCATACTCATGCAGCAATATCTCTCATCATTTATTCCTTCTGACCTAAATATTAAAGGATAAAACATAAGCATATATATATATATATATATATTTAAGAAAATGCACTCTTTAATTCTCAAACAAATTATTAGTGTCTAATTGATTAAGGGCACTTAGGCCTGTTGCCATGAGTCTTAAGCCTAGCATAGCAGGGGCAAGCTTGCTTGTTACCATAAGTGCCAGGTGGAACACAATGGCATCTTGCACAACACGACTTGCATGCCCTTTTGCACACATTCTTCCTTGATGACTTCCTGCATCTCCTTGCACATGCATGCCCACAATCTGTTTAATTTCATCAATTTCAATGTAATATTAATTAGTTTAGCAACTATAGACATAAAGGCGAATTCAACATTTAAACTTAATAAGTCAATATATTGGGAAGTATTATATTTTTTGGTTTAATCATCTAGTAACTAGAATTTACTTGTCCGACTAATTCAGATTAGCACTGGCCCACTAAGGGGTAAAGTAGTGCTCCATATCAAGAACCCAGATCTCTAGTTAAGTTGAAGGGATCCCAACCATCTTACTATGCCTCTTGAGCCAAAGGCAGATCTAGGATTTTAACGCGACGGAGGCATCAATATTCTGCTCAACCAGTACCCCCTAAAGGCTTTTAGTGTTCAGAGTGCCAAGTAATTTATATTAAACATTTTAAGGTATATATATATACACATACACACACATACAAGATCTTTGTCGAAGTTTACGGGGTCTTGCGACTCCTCATGTTTATACCTAAGTCCGCCTCTATCTTGAGCAGAGGCGAAACAAGAATTTTTATGCAACAAGGGCACATTATTCTGCTCAACCAGTGCCTCCTAAAGGCTTGTAGTGTTCATGGTGCCAATTGATTTAAATTAACTATTTTTTAGGTATATACGTGTATATATACAGAATTTGGACGGAAGTTTACGGGATCCGGTGACCCCTCACCCATACACATGGGTCCACCTCTGCTTGAGGGCGCATATCAAGAATTGTATTATTGCAATAATTGGACACGAAATTTTCGAACATATGCGACTATAGGGCCTAACGTATATGGCTCACTCATTCGCTATATCATATCTATGTAATTGAGGTGACCAGAGAACTTTTTAAAAGTTCATGTAAGAAAATTTTGTAGTTCTTACTGATCTTCCTGATTGGGTGATGATGAATTTTCTTGAAAAGAGCCCCTTCATTTCCTGCTTTCTCCATCTGCATAATACAAATTGTTACTTACTTATCAACGTTTACATATGCATATTAAATTTCCTTTCTTTAAAAAAAAAAAAAGCAATTTGGTGCACAAAGTATCCCGCATTCATACACGATCCAAAAAATAAATGGATCTGTTTTCTAA
Source organism: Nicotiana noctiflora (assembly GCA_032618575.1). Classification (NCBI taxonomy): domain Eukaryota; kingdom Viridiplantae; phylum Streptophyta; class Magnoliopsida; order Solanales; family Solanaceae; genus Nicotiana; species Nicotiana noctiflora. The sequence goes on from JASVEL010011803.1 coordinate 106,974, forward strand.
AGGGAAAAAGTCCACCATATTGGACTTTTGTGGAAGAAACACTACAGCCCACACCAGTGGCGGATCCAAAGTTGCTTAGACCGAAGAGATCAATTGAATTCGTATCTCGCAAGTAATTTACGAAATAAAAGAGGATCCTACTTCAATTTTGGTAGAAATACAGGATAAAACTACGTACAATAGACCTTGTGATCCGGTTCTTCCCGAACCTCGCGCATAGCAAGAGCTTAGTGCACGGGGTTTGCTTTTTTATGAGGTGCAGTAAAATGTTACTTAAATTATAAATATATGCTATCACAAGCTTTTTTACATTATTAATGTACTTGTTATCGGATATAATAGGGTTTTCTTTTGAAGGAAGGACAACTTTTGTAATAGGGTTTCTGAAGAAAATTGTCATAAATTTACTACATTTATACCTGTGCAGCAGTATCTTCAGCATTGTTAAAGGAAACAGCCTCAGCGAAAACCTAAAATTAAAATACAAGTTTATGATACGCTAGTTTGAAACCTAAAAATTGCATCACAGCTAAACAAAAGTGCATATTGTTATATACATCAAACTAAACATTACCTGTATGAGGAGTATGACAATGAAAAGTAATGTGAAAATCTTCATGTTTTTCTAGAGAAGAATATATATGCCCAGATGCTTTCTTGGTTTAGAATTATATGATTGATAAAATGAAGAAGCTGGCCTTTTTATAGGCATTCAATGAGTACAATTTGGCAAGCCATTTATTGAGCCTTTTGAAAGTTGATCACATGAAGATATGGTTATAACAAAATCACAGGCATTGAGTTGAGTGCTTTTTATTTTCTTGGAAAACTTTTTTGATGATCAGATTTTCAACTCTTGTTTGGAAGTTTTCTCTCACTTTAGGTATAGCTTTTAGCTTTAGTGTGAGTTACACAGCTGTGGATTCCTTTGCTGGATAGAAACTAAATGGTCCCCTTAATAAAAGGGCAAGCTAGATCATAATACTTGATGACCCCATTTTGTGAATAAGGAAGCTGCAGGCTAGCTGGGCAAGAGAAATTGTACAGTTTGCCAGTTAGTATATTGCTATATCTTCTCAAGAAAAGAACATGAATAATTTAATGTGCATGCATGACTTTTGTTGTTTAGTACCACTTGCGAGGCTGTGCCATTTTGTCATATAATCCCATTTCGTTTAGTAATCGGAGTTTGACTTGATATAAAGTTTTAATCTCTCGAATCTAAATTGATTTTAGGCTGTACACCTAATTTTCCTGGGATTGTAGTTCAATCGGTCAGAGCACCGCCCGGCATAGATCTCATGAGACCCGCCCACTATTACTACGAAAAAAGCCCTGCCCTTTCCTTCGCTACTAGGAAAGTAAGCAACTTCTATTAGCGCCGGACCTTGAGTCGAATTGATCGTGTCATGTGCAACGTCCATCAATGATGGTTCATTAATGTCCATTGATTTAGACTCCTTCCCCCTTCTCAACGTAGAAAAGTTTTAATCTCTTATTTGGTCATAAAATTTTTGGAGCATTTTTTTTTTTATCCAAAAAAAACTTTTGAGTAGTATTTGAAGTTTTCTACTTATAAAATTTCAAATTCTTTTTAAATATAATGCATGTCCAAAAAAATTTTAATTTTCAATTACCACTTTTCATCTCATCTTCAAACTTATTCTTTCAAGTTTCAATTATATCTATGTCCAAACACTAGCTAAGAAAAAAAATAAATACTTTTAAAATTTATTGTCTTAAACATGCTATAATACTTGCGTAACTATAAGATAATTTGAAATTTGTAGTTTTAAACATTTGGAAAATAATTTGTATGAATATAAAAGCTTTTGATATAATAATAAAATAAAAAGTTTAAATTTAGTTAACTGTTTTCAAATATAACTGTTTTGACAAGAGGGGTTGCTCTGATGGTAAGCAACTCCCACTTCCAACCGAGAGGTTGCGAGTTCGAGTCTTCCCAAGAGCAAGGTGGGTAGTTCTTGGAGGGAAGGATGCCGGGGGTCTATTTGGAAACAGCCTCTCTACCTCCCAGGGTAGGGGTAAGGTCTGCGTACATGCTACCCTCCCCAGACCCCACTAAGTGGGATTATACTGGGTTGTTGTTGTTTGTTGTTTTCAAATATAAAATATATTATTCTTTTCGAAATGAATTATTAAGAAAGAACCAAAAGAGTATTATTATTACATTATTTTTTTAATATATCCTCCATGACGATCACAAACTTACAAAATGTTAAAAAGGAGAAGCCACTAGGCGAAACACAAAAATTAACGACAATGACAGCAACAGCAAAAAGGAACGTAAAGTACTTTCTCTCGTAAACAAAAAAATGAACAACAAAATTCTTAGAAATTTTATCTGCTATGGGGGACGGAAGAAATTAGTTCCTCTATGCTAACAACAATTTTTGTTGGGCTAAACCAACCCAAAGATACTCTTAACGTAATATGATATTGTATGCTAGTTTGGGTCAAGTTTGTCGGTTTTCCCTAAAAAGCCTCACATCATTAAGAGATCTCTGCACCTTATATGTTGGCTTCAAATCATTTCAGCTACCATACTTTGTTCGGACACTCAATAATCTTTTCATCGGACTAAATTTCACGTGGCCCACAACCATAATCCACATGTCTTCCCCTCGAACTAAGTTTCACGTTACCTATTACCACGATCAATGAGTTAATTTTTGAGATTCATTATGTGCCATCCACATCGTTAGAGCATTTTTGGCAACCAAAGCTAGCAACTAACTTCTTCTTGAGTATACGTTTCCAAGCTTGTAAGCGGAAGAAAATCGAGCCCCACGTCATCACTCTGCCATCGCCATACTCGTCCCACCGAACCCAAGCATTGATATCCAACATTGCGGAAGATCGTAGGTTAACTAGAATACAATTACAACAATGCCAATAGAGAAGAAAATAATACAAGGATTTAATTAGGTTCAGCTAAGCCTACCAATGAGAGGAAAATTACAATACAATCAATAAAATTCCCAACTACAACCATTATATATATATATCCCGAGTAGTCCTAAACCTCTAAGAGAAAATTTTTCCTAATCCTATAAGGACAATCAGTTTTCCGTTTCCAAGTCTATCAGAATACTAAATTTCCTAAACCTATAAAGATTATGAGTTTCTTAAAGTATTAGGGAATCTAATACAATTGGGATTCATAAAATTCAAGATACAATTAATAAATAGTGGAATGTGCGAATAAAGTAACACATTGATAGCTGAAAAGATCGGAAGCTTACATATAAAGTCTAAGGATCTCTTAATGGTATGGTGCATTTTCGAAAAAATAGTACAGACTTGATCTAAAGTTGATAATAACACACCACGTTAAAAGTATCTTTGGGCTGATTTAACCCAATAACTGGTATTAAAGCTAGCTACACATAATCTAGAGTTCAGATGTTTTCATCGTCTTTAATAAAGTATGAAGTAAAGAAATTGTATGAGGTATCTAGTTTTAATCTCTTGAAGATTATGATGAAATTTTCCTCGTGTTACAAGGGTTATGAAGGCAATGATGATGATTTTTCTGAAGTTGTGAAAGAGTTAGAGAAGGAAGGCCTTAAGGAGATGGCTTTAAGTACGATCTTCTTGAGCATTACATATAGCGTTCTTTAGGAAATTACTGAAGAAACTTTTGCAGCAACAACATGGAAGAAGCCGGAAGATCTGTATTCTAAGAAATTGCTGACAAACTACATTTACCCGAAATATAAGTTGTGTAATCTCCATATAAATAAAGGTACACCTACTAAAACTTACATTGATAAGTTTAATTCAATTATAATGGACCTGAAAAATAAAGATACCAAAAGTAAGAGTGAGTATTAGGCCTTGATTGTGTTATGTTCTTTACCACTGTCTTACAATACTTTTGATGATACGTTGTTATATGTGAAAGACAATATATCACTAGAAGATGTTAGTAATGAACTAAAATATAAAGAGTTGAAAAATGAGCTTTTATGACATTAGAATTGAGGGCAAGGGTCTTTTAAGTAGAGAAAAAAATATAATAGAAAGGCTTTAATAGGAAATAGTCTAACGCCAGATCGAAGTATAGATCAAGAAAGTAGAACTACTATGAGTACGGAGAGTAACGTCACTATAGGAGAGATTATCCTAAGTTAAAAGAGAAAAAGGGTAAGCGAAAATAAATAGTTCTGCAAATATTATTGACACCGAAAATAATTATGATGATAACGACTTTGTAGGGAAAGTATATGCCTTGAGTTCTATTCATAAGTAGAACTCAGAGGTTCTTGATTCTGGTACAATTTTTCACATGTGTTCACACACGAATTGGTTCGTAATTTACGAATAGATGAGTGAGACTGTCTATGTAACGACCCCACCAGTCGCTTTTGGAATTTATGCCCCGATTCCCCATTTACTGCTTTTCCTAAGTTCATTTCTGCCATTTTTATTTGTCGAGTTGTTCGGTTCTAGAATTCGGAGTGTTTTGGGACACTTAGTCCCCTAAACAAGAGTTTAATAGTTGAAAAATGGTCCGTATTAGGAGTAGTGTGAAAACGACCTCGAAATAGAAATCCGATGGTTTCGTTAGCTCCGCTAGGCGATTTCGTGGTTGGGAGCGTGTTCGGAATGTAATTTGGAGGTCCATAGCTCATTTAGACTTGAAATGCCGAAGTTTGAAATTTTTAAAGTTCCGGTCTGATAGTGAATTTTTGATCCAAGGGTCGGTTTGGGATTCTGGAAGTTGCTGTAGCTTTATCTTATCATTTTGGATGTGCGTGCGAAATTTCAGGTCATTCGCAAGTTTTGGATATGTTTTTAATCGAAAGTGTGTTTGGTTAGAATTTGAAGTTCATAGGCTTGAATCTTTTATTAATTCGTATTTTCGGTGTTATTTTAGGTCGTTTAAGGATTTGAGAAAGTTTGAATGGTGTTATGGGACATGTCTGTAGGTTTGATTGAGGTCCCGGGGGCCTCGGGTGTGTTTCAGATGCTCAACGGAGCAATTTGGAAGTTAAAATCACAGCAGAAAATTGCAGGTCTGGTATCCTTCTACGCGAACGCGTAGAAGGGACCACGTTCGTGAAGCTTTAACCTCCTTCCCCATCGTGTTTGCGTCAGCACCTACGGGTTCACGTAGTGTAATTTTTGAAGGTGTCAATGTTTCTTCATCACGTTCGCGATACCCCTCTTGCGATCGCGAGACTCAGCTTAATCCTTCATCGCGTTCGCATCCCAGTGTCCGCGTTCACGTAGGCCAATGACCCCAGGCCTTCGCGTTCGCGTCTCTGCCTTCACGATCGCGTAGGCCAAATGTGACCGCTTATAATTTTCTTCTTTGTGAATGTGTGAGAGTGTCCGCATTCACGATGGTTTAAATGCCTGGGCACATATAAACTTTTCAAAAACGAGGGTTCTTTCATTTTTACAAAAATTCAAGCTAGAGAGCTCGATTTTGAGAGATTTTTTGAGGGATTTTCAGAGGCAACTTTTGGGTAACGATTCCTTACTCTCTTATGATTAATACCTAATAATTTAACATCAAATTCAACCTTTAATTTTGGATTTTGAATGAAACTTGGGGTAAAATCCTTAGATCTAATTTTGATGATTTGAAGGGGCATTTGACCTCTGATTTGGGAGATTTGTATATGGTTAGACTCGTGAGAGTACGAGGGTTCTGAAAATGTAAAAATATTTCGATTCCAAGACGTTGGTTAGAGGGGCATTTTGGTTATTTTACCTATTTTGCGCCTTAGCTTTAATTTTAACAGTGTAATTAGTTACTTGCGAAGTTATTTACAATATGTAAATAGTTTGATTAAATTTGGGCCACTTAAAGTCGGATACTCGTGTCAAAGGCATTGTTTCTTAGCGGTTTTGTACCGGTTCGAGGTAAGTGGCTTGTCTAACCTTGTGTGAGGGACCTTTTCCCATAGGACACCTTCTATGTTGATTTAAATGCCGTGTACACGAGGTGACGAGCGTGTACTTGTGCAAATTGTTGAAAAATCTATTTTTCTTGAATTGCTCAAACTGTATTTTCTTTGTTATTTGATTGATTTAAATGCAAGATTTATCCTGTGTTAGTTAGAGGAATATGACTAGATAGAATTAACTGTCTAAATGCTTAATTGTCTTAATTGAAATTACGTGAACCATGTTGGGCCATAACTTAACTGTTATTTGTATTTGTATATTTCATTCTTTGAATATTTCCTTGTTTTCGTTGTGTTTTTACATTGGGACTGCGGGTTCAATTCTCAGAGATCCTTGTTACTGATATAAATGGACAGCGGGTTCAATTCCCGGAGATCCTTGTTACTTATATAATGGACTGAGGGTTCAATTCCTGGAGATCCTTGTTACTGATGTAAATGGACTGCGGGTTCAATTCCCAGAGATCCTGTGATACTAATATAAATGGATTGCGGGTTCAATTCCTGGAGATCCTGTGCTACTAATATAACTGGACTGCAATTTCAATTCCTGGAGGTGCTTTTGTTACTGATATGATGGAGTATGGGTTCAATTCTTGGGTGATCCAACGGACAGTCGAGGAATACTTTTTATGTTATTTTCCTTGTTTAGCTTAATTGTCAATGATTTGTAGCTTCTATCCTATTTTGCTGTCATTTTAGATTATCTTCTCCTTTACACTGTTCAATATTGTTATTATGTTTATTCTCAGTAGGCCCCTGACTTTCCTCCTCACTACTCCATCGAGGTTACGCTTGGCACTTACTGAGTACCGCTGTGGTGTACTTATGCTACTATTCTGCACACTTTTGTTGTGCAGATCCAGGTACTTCTGATCGAGTGCACTATCGGTGATTTCAAAGCTACATTTGGAGACTTGAGGTATGCCTCTGCCGCGTCCGCAGATCCGAAGAGTCTCCTTCTATTATCCCTTACAGATAGTAGTTTCATTTTATTTGTTCGGTTGTATAGACATTTTTGGATGATAGAGCTATAACTTATATTCTTTAGCATGTGTTGCCCGTGAGTTTCCGAGTCTTAGAGGTTGTTTCGGTATTTTAAATTGAAATGTATGTGCTAGGTGGCACTTCATACATTTTCTTATGTTATTCAGTATTAGTTTATTACTTTCATGAAGGTTGTTAAATTTCTGCAATGTGTTAGGCTTACCTAGTCGCGAAGACTGGGTGCCGTCATGACAGGTTCATGATTGGTGAACTAGGGTCGTGACTCTGTGGCATTCCTAGGCCACGTGGTGTCGCGTGAAGGCATTCGAGTGGATCCGAGGAAGGTGGAGGTCGTGCAGAGTTGGCCCAGGCCCTTCTTAGCTATTGAGATCCGTAGTTTCCTTGGTTTGACAGGTTATTACAAGTCGCTTTGTGGAGTGGTTCTCTTCGATCGCATCCCCTATGACTAGATTGACCCAAAAGGGTGCCTCTTTTCAGTTGACAGAGGAGTGTAAGGCGAGCTTCCAAAAGCTCAAGACAGCTTTGACTTCAGCCCCAATCTTGATATTGCCTACCGGTTCGCGGTCCTATACAGTTTATTGTGATGCCTCACAGGTTGTACTTGGAGCAGTATTGATGCAGGACGGTAGGGTGATTGCCTACGTGTCCCGACAGCTGAAGGTGCATGAAAAGAACTACCCTGTCCACGATCTTGAGTTGGCTGCCATTGTTCACGCCTTGAAAATCTGGCATCGTTATTTTTATGGGGTTCCTTGTGAGATTTACAATAAACATCGGAGTTTGCAGCACTTTCTTAAGCAGAAGGACCTGAATATGTGTCAGAGGAGATGGTTAGAGTTGTTAAAGGATTATGATATTACTATTATTTATCACCCGGGCGTGGCCAATGTGGTTGCCGATGCCTTGAGTCACCGGGCGGAAAGTTTGGGGAGTTTGGCATATCTACCAGCCTCAGAGAGACCTATGGTGGTGGATGTTTAGGCCTTGGCTAGGCAGTTTCTTAGATTAGATCTTTCGGAGCCCAATCAGGTTCTAGCCTGTATGGTTTCTCGGTCTTCCCTATTTGATCGCATCAGGGAGAGAAAGTTTGATGACCCTCATTTGCTTGTCCTTCAGGATAGAGTTCGACATGGTGATGCTCGAGATGTTACCATCGGGGATGATGGAGTGATGAGGATGCAGGGGCGGATTTGTGTGCCCAACGTGGATGATCTTCGAGGGTTGATTCTAGCTGAGGCCCATAGCACACGGTATTCTTTCCATCCTGGTGCCGCGAAGATGTATCAGGACTTGAGGCAGCACTATTTGTGGAGGCAGATGAAGAAGGATATAGTTGACTATGTGTCTAGATGCCTCAACTGCCAGCAGGTGAAGTATGAGCACCGTTGTCCAGGTGGGTTGCTACAGTAGATTGAGATCCCAGAGTGGAAGTGGGAGCGCATCGCCATGGACTTCATATATGGACTTCCATGGACTATGAAGAAGTTTGATTCTATTTGGGTCATTGTGGAATGGCTGACCAAGTCCGCTTATTTCATACCTGTATGCACTACTTATTCAATGGAGTGGTTGGAGGAGATCTATATCAGAGAGATCATCCGGTTGCATGGTATTCCAGTTTCTATCATTTCAGACAGAGGCTCTTAGTTTACTTCACAATTCTGGAGAGCCGTGCAACAGGAGTTAGGCAATCGAGTGGAGCTAAGCACGACATTTTACCCCCCAGACAGATGGACAATCTGAGCGCACTATTCAGTTTTTGGAAGATATGTTCCGTGCGTGCGTGATTGAGTTTGGAGGGTCTTGGGATCACTTCTTGCCACTAGCGGAGTTTTCTTATAACAATAACTATCAATCCAGCATTCAGATGGCGCCGTATGAGGCCTTATATGGTAGGGGATGCAGATCCATGGTGGGTTGGTTTGAGCCAGGCGAGGCCAGATTTTAGGCATAGAGATGGTTCAGGACACGATGGACAAGGTCAAGGTGATTCGGGATAGACTCCGTGCAGCCCAGTCTAGACAGAAGAGTTTGCGGACAAGAAGGTTGGCGATATGGCATTTATGGTCGGCGAGCGGGTTCTACTTCGGGTCTCTCCTATGAAGGGCATCATGAGATTTGGGAAGAAAGGAAGCTGAGTCTGAGATTTATTGGAACTTTTGTGATTTTGAGGCGAGTTGGGGAGGTTACATATGAGCTTGCCTTACCTCCCAGCCTAGCTGGAGTTCATCCAGTATTTCATGTTTATATGCTCCGGAGATATCATGGTGACCCATCGCACGTATTGGATTTCAGTCCAGTCCAGCTGGACAAGGATCTATCTTATGTTGAGGAGGCAGTGGCCATTTTGGACAGACAAATCAGAAAGTTGAGGTCAAAGAACATCGCTTTGATAAAGGTCCAGTGGTGGGGTCAGCTGGCCAAGGAGGCGACTTGGGAGATCGAGCAGGATATGTGCAGCCAGTACCCTCATCTTTTTGCTACTTTAGGTACGTTTTCTTTGCTCGTTCGAGGACGAACGAATGTTTAAGTATAGGAGGATGTAATGACCCGTCCGGTCGTTTTTGGAATTTACGACCCGATCCCCCATTTACTGCTTTCCCTAAGTTCATTTCTGCTATATTGGTTTGCCGGGATATTCGGTTCTAGGATTTAGAGTGTTTTGGGACACTTAGCCCCTAAATGAGAGCTTAAGAGTTGAAAAATGGTCCGTATTTTGAGCAGTGTGAAAACAACCTCGGAATGGAAATCCGATGGTTTTGTTAGCTCTATTAGGTGATTTCAAGGTTGGGAGCATGTTCGAAATAATATTGGAGGCCCGTAGCTCATTTAGGCTTGAAATGCCGAAGTTTGAAATTTATGAAGTTCTGGTCATATAGTGAAATTTTGATCCGAGGGTCGATTTGGGATTCCGGAAGTTGATGTAGCTTTGTCATGTCATTTGGAATGTGCGTGCAAAATTTCAGGTCATTCGGACAAGTTTTGGATAGGTTTTTGATCGAAAGTGCGTTTGATTAGAATTTGAAGTTCATAGGCTTGAATTTTTGATTAATTCGTATTTCCGGCATTGTTTTAGGCAGTTTAAGGGTTTGACCAAGTTTGAATGATGTTATGGGACATGTCCGTAGGTTTGGTTGAGGTCCCGGGGGCCTCGGGTGTGTTTCGGATGCTCAACGGAGCAATTTGGAAGTTAAAATCACAGAAGAAAATTGCAGGTCTGGTGTCCTTCTACGCGTTTGCGTAGAAGGGATTGCGTCCGCGAAGCTTTAATCTCCTTCCCATCGCATTTGCGTCAGCACCTATGTGTTCGCACAGTGTAATTTTTGATGATGTCAATTTTTCTTCATTACGTTCGCGATACCCCTCCCACGATCGCGAGACTCAGCTTGATCCTTCATCGCATTCGCATCCCAGTATCCGTGTTCGTATAGGCCTACGACCCCAGGCCTTCGCGTTGGCATCTTTTCCTTCGCGATCATGTAGGCCAAATGTGACCCCTTATAATTTTTTTCTTCGCGAACGCGTGAGAGTGTCCATGTTCGCAATGGTTTAAATGCTTGGGCAGATATAAACTTTTTTAAATGTGAGGGTTCTTCCATTTTTACAAAACTCAAGCTAGAGAGCTCAATTTTGGGAGATTTTTTGAGGGATATTTCAGAGGCAACTATTGGGTAACGATTCCTTACTCTCTTATGATTAATACCCACTAATCTAACCTCGAATTCAACCTTTAATTTCGGATTTTGAATGAAACTTGGGATAAAATCCTTAGACCTAATAAATTTTGATGATTTGAAGGGGCATTTGACCTCCGATTTGGGAGATTTTTATATGGTTAGACTCGTGAGAGTACGAGGGTTCTGAAAATTTAAAAATATTTCAATTCCGAGATATTGGTTGGAGGGGCAATTTGGCCATTTAACCTATTTTCGCGCCTTAGCTTTACTTTTAACAGTGTAATTAGTTACTTGCGATGTTATTTACAATATGTAATTGGTTTGATTAGATTAGGGCCACTCGGAGTCAGATACTCATGGCAAGAGCATTGTTTCTTTGCGGTTTTGTATTGTAAGTGGCTTGTCTAACCTTGTGTGGGGACCTTTTTCCTTAGGACACCTTATGTGTTCATTTAAATGCCTTGTACGTGAGGTGACGAACGTGTACTTGTGCAAATTGTTGAAAAATCCATTTTTATTTAATTGCTCAAACTATATTTTCTCCGTTATTTGACTGATTTAAATACAAGATTTTTCCTGTGTTAATTAGAGGAGTATGACTAGTTAGAACTAACTGTCTAAATGCTTAATTACCTTACTTGAAATTACGTGAAGCATGTTGGGCCAGAACTTAACTGTTATTTGTATTTTTGTATTTCGTTCTCTGAATATTTCCCTATTTTGGTTGTGTTTTTACATTGGGACTGAGGGTTCAATTTTCGGAGATCCTTGTTACTGATATAAATGGACTGCGGGTTCAATTCCCGGAGATCCTTGTTACTTATATAATGGACTGCAGGTTCAATTTCTGGAGATCCTTGTTACTGATGTAAATGGACTGTGGGTTCAATTCCCGGTGATCCTGTGCTACTAATATAAATGGACTGCAGGTTCGATTCCCGGAGATCCTATGCTACTGATATAACTGGACTGCGGGTTCAATTCTCGGAGATCCTTTTGTTACTGATATGATGGACTACAGGTTCAATTCCCGGGAGATCAAACGGACAGTCGAGGAATACTTGTTATATTATTTTCCTTGTTTAGCTTAATTGTCAAAGATTTGTAGCTTCTATCCTATTTTTCTGTCATTTAAGATTATCTCCTACTTTACACTGTTCGATATTGTTATTATGTTTATTCTCAGTAGGGCCCTGGCCCTGACCTTCCTCGTCACTACTTTATTGAGGTTAGGCTTGGCACTTACTGAGTACTGCTGTGGTGTACTCATACTACTCTTCTGCACACTTTTATTGTACTGGTCCAGGTACTTCTGATTGAGTGCACCATCGATGATTTCGGAGCTATATTTGGAGACTTGATGTATGCATCTGCCACGTCCGCAGCCGAAGAGTCTCCTTCTATTCTCCCTTATAGATAGTAATTTCATTTCATTTGTTCGGTTGTATAGACATTTTTGTATGATTGAGCCCTAACTTATATGCTTTAGCCTGTGTTGCCCGTGAGTTTCCGGGTCTTGGAGGTTGTTTCACTATTTTGAGTTGAAGTGTATGTGCCAGGCGGCACTTTATACATTTTCTTAGGTTATTCAGTATTAGTTTATTGCTTTTGTAAAGGTTGTTAAATTTTCGCAAAGGTTAAATTTGAGAATATTTGATTGCCCTGCTTATGATCATATGAAAGATAAACATCTTGAGTCGAGGCAAAGAAATGCATATTACTTAGGTATGCAATTGGAGCGAACAATTATAGGTTGTGGTGCACGGATAAACAAAACTCCACAATTAATCATCACTAGGGTTATTGACATTCAGTGAATCTGCCTCGCCGCACTATCAAATGGAGAAGGCAATAACATAAATAGATTATGGTTTCAGTGACCACATAAAGTTAAAAATTGAATCTCCACTAGCTCATCCTCGTAGTTCATAAGCGAAATGACTTCTCTGATAATGTTTTAATGCTTCATACAATGTTAGGTCGTTAGCCTAGTCCGTTTGCTTTGATAACTCTTGAGCTTGTATTGTAGCTTGTAAGGATTTGAATCTTACACTAAGTGTGATTCATATGTCTAACAACTTTTTGTTATTTTTCGATGATGCAGAAATGAGGAAGATAGAGTGGGGGTATTGTGTATATGTTTGTGTGAATGTGTGTGTATGTGGTGTAATGATGGTGAGATGATCATGAATTCTTGTGATTACCTGGTTCTCGTATGTAAAAAGGTTATCATCATAAAAAAATGGGAATTTGTTGAGTATTGAGATGTTACACCCTATATTTTTATATGTAATACTACATCATAAGCAAACTAATGCATGGCAAAAATTGAGATCATCTTTGGAAGTATATGAAGTAAGTTATCATGCTACCTCGGAGGGCTAGTAACATTAAGAGGGTTATGATATGATATTTTTTTATTTTATGATAGTCATGCATTAATTTTTGATGTCAAATGAGTTGTGAATAAAATTCGATGAAAGTCATCACATGTTACGTTCATAAAATTTTCTGAAATTTGGGTAAGATATAACTGTAATCTTCTTCCATTATACTTAGAATTATGGGGTGTTCCACCCATTGACTTGAGATCTATAAGTCTATTTTTTAATGCATTACACCATTTGTCAATAAGATATCAGAGTAGAGAGATACATGCATTTTGCGAGACTGCATAGACTGCTAGGTGACAAGTAGGTGTGTCACCTACTTGCTTAAACGAGAGGATTATATATGTCCAAAAATGGGCCAGTTCGGGTCATCCAAATAGGACTTTTAAAGGCCAATTTCCTTCATATAATACACTGATAATAGGGCATAAAAACTAGACCTAAACCCTGGTAAACATCCTTTCAAAAATTGCCCACAAATCCTAATTGATTTCTCTCATTTTTAGGTTCTAGTTGGAGGTAAAACCTAGAGTTTGAAGAACAATGATAGGAGCCGAGTTATTAAAAATATCAGGCAATCTCATTATTCTTCTCCACTATGTTGGCTTGTTCCTTCTTCTTATCCTTTTCAGGAGACGACAATATGGGCTTTTGTGACCGATTTTACCACAATTATAGCAGCTGCCCTTGAATTTCTTTTTGTTCTGATCCTTAGTTTGTCCAGAAGACCTCTTCCTCTTCTTACTTTTTGGAGCAGTCTCTTCAATGATATTAGCTCCCATGATCGTTGAATTTCCACAAGACTTCTTCTTGGCTGTTTTTCCTCAATCTTTAGACATATCACAAGATCCTCCAACTTCATTTCTTTGCGTTTGTGCTTTAGATAGTTCTTGAAATCTCTCCACGAAGGAGGCAATTTTTCAATCATAGCAGATACTTGAAATGATTCATTCACGACCATACCTTCAGCAATAAGGTCATGAAACATAAGTTGAAGCTCCTGAACTTGGGTTCCCACAGTTTTGCTGTCTATCATTTTATAGTCTAGAAACTTGGCAACCGCGAACTTCTTCAAACATTCATCTTCTGCCTTGTACTTCTTATCAAGTGCATCCCATAATTCTTTCGAAGTATTCATTGCACTGTACACATTGTACAAGTTATCTTCTAAAGCAATTAAGATATAGCCTTTACAAAGACAATCTGCCTGCTTCCACGCCTCAACAACCATGAATGTTTTTATTATCCGGCATGTTTGCAGCAGGCACCGGAGGCTCTTCACTAGTGAATTTCTGCATACCAAGTGTGGTAATCCAGAAGAACACCCTTTGCTGCCATCCTTTGAAGTTGGTTCCCGAAAATTTCCCCGGTTTCTCAGCCGGAGGAACAACAGTGCGTCTTGACCAAGCTATCGTCGTTGCACCAACAGTCGTAGAAGGATTTCCATTTTTATTTTTCATTTCTTACTGTCAACAACAAAAGAAATCAATTAATGGTAAAACCAAAGCGGTAAATAATACTGTAATCAATAAAAAATACGTAAAAAATAATTAATGTTTTTAAATATTTTTACAGAAAAATGATGAAGTTTTTATGTTCTTCAAATCATTTTCTGGATTTCAATAGCCCGATGAAGTTCTTATATCTTCAAACCAGAATAGTAAAATCCAGACAGAATACATAATATATTAAATATAATTTCCTTAAGATTGTTATTTATCTGTATTGTAGTAAGTAAATAAAACAGTAATCTTTTTGAAAAATAAAATAAAAAGTTAGTAGAAACAATTCTGAAAAATAATATTCGAACTTCAAAATAATTTTTGAAACGTTGAAGGAAGAAATCGAGCCGATTGAATACACAGTGTGTCCTTAAGGAAATTATTCCCCTCAAGTACCCGAGGTTATGGAATATATCCTCCCAGGATAGTCCGATTTAACTCACCAGAGTGTTGGGACCAAAAATACCGATGATCAGCGAACCACTCGATGGCAGCAAAACACACTGAAATTTTAGTGCAGAAGAAGAAAAACATAATCAGAAAATTTCCTAAGTAAATATTCTTGGATTTGAAGGTCTATTTATAGCTAGCTTGGTGATGTTTCTGAAGAGGTTTGCAACCTTTCAGAATAGTCATGATAGTTGGAACAGGTGTGACCCTCTGAAGAGGTTTGCAACCTTTCAGAATAATCATGGTTGTTGGAACACGCATGACCCTCTGAAGAGATTTGCAACCTTTTAGAATAGTCATGGATGTCGGAACACGTGTGATCATCTAAAGAGGTTTGCAACCTTTCAGAATAGTCATGGCTGTTGGAACAGGTGTGACACTATTTCAAAACAACGATGGCTGTTGGAAATGTTTGCGGGAAATATAAAACGAATTTAAATTAATCAGGGAAAACAACGGGCTAGACCGGACCGGGCTCGCGGGTCATCACTCCCTTTTTTCCCCACCATTTTCCATTCACACGTCTTTTGTTATAAAAATATTAAATAACAAACTCACCAGATCCAGTTACAAGTATTAATGGTCAATCAAGAGAACTAAGATTACCAATCTTGATCATTCTAGTTTCGAAGAATACGCTCAATAATTAATCACTCCTTGAATTCAGCTGTGAGAAGGAAGGTCATATTCGAATCTGGTCCATTCAAAGAGCAAGATTCAAAGAGGCATCTCTTCGATCAAATCCCTTAATTAAAGATCTTATGCCTCCAATTTCAAAGAGGATTTAACGGCCCCTTTCCCTGGTATAAAAGGGTGCTCTCTCAAGAAGAAGATCACGCAACTACAAAAAGAGTATTCGAAATCTGATTACTTCTTCAAACACCGTAATTCTGAATTGTCAGTATCTCAAAAGATAGAGAGATCTAGAGTACAAAAGAAAGTTGTGTCACTTGATTAGAACTCAACTATTGATTCTATATGTTGATGGTAACAACAAAGATACCATCAATCGTGTAAATTTATTCAAAGATCTTAAAGGAACCCTTGTAACCCAAGGGGACTGGATGTAAGTACCACAATTACCGAATCAGTATAAATGTGTTGTCTTACTATTGCTCATTAATGCTTTTACTCTTTCTGTCTCGTGAATTAGTAAACTAATATTCATATTAGTCGACTAAATTTTAATTAGGCAACAATTCACCCCCTCTTGTACTTTAACGTTATAGCAAAATAATATTTTGTTAAACATATATATATAGGAGTATGTTTTAAACTAAAAGGAAAAATCCAGATCCTTGTACGTGAGCTTCTGTCTTAGTAGCAAACCTATCTTTTTATCATTTCATACGTTCACTTTTTCCATTCCATGCATGTCTTTTAACTTCTTTAAATAGTACTAGCTCTAAACGTTAAACCATAATGAAGAACATAAATAAGAAAAGAGAAGTTCTCTTTCATTGATTATTTTCTATAACACTAATTAAGTTTGGTTTTAACATTGTAAGTATGATGGAGAATCGTCGGCTTAAATACATGATTTAATAGGTATTATAGGTGTAAACAGAAAGAGTTTAAAGTAATTGGCTCTTTAGATGGTAAACTATCAAACAAGAAGCTGGAAATTCTTATTATAATACCAGTTTACATTTTACACAATGAAGCTAATGGCCAGTAAAAAGTCCTCCCTTATGCAAATTAATTCCTTCTGATTGTCCAAGTCTAATAAATCATTATACAAGGCATATTCTATTTATTATTTTGAAGTTTTCATGCTTCCTCCCAAAGAAGGCTTAGGATTCAGTTGTAAACTTGTTCATCTCCAGGGGATTTTGCAGGTACCCAAACTTGTGATTAGTCAGAATTTAGAATATATATATATACATATATATATATATATATATACATATATATATATATACAGGGACTCGAAAAATAACTAACAAAAAATTCATTGTTGCTTAGCTACTTGTCGATGGACCTCCTAGATAATTGTGATCGGACTTTAAAGGATAAATACGACCGACAAGCAGTGGGTTGACCTTCCATCTTTTCTTGTTGCAGTAAAACCACATGCACACTGCAAAAATAACAAGTCATTAGATATAATTTATTAGACTCCATATTTTTTAATTTTTAAGTGAATTTTATAAAAGAAAAACGCAGATCGACACATCAAAGATTAGAATGAAAGCTTAAACTAAGAGAGGAATTACTTACAAATTTGGTGACTCATTGATTCAATGTTGAAGAATCCATAAAGAGGATTCATGGTAGATCAATTGGATTCCATTATCGTCATCGTCGTCCTCTTCAGTGTTGGTAGCCCTCATCATCTCTGCATACAGGCTGAGTTGTATTGAGAATGATGGTGATTGATAAAGCATATCACTATATATAGGAGGGACATGGAGCTCTAGGGTCAAATGTTGTTAAAAACTTTACCAAAATAAAATCTGAATTCAAAAGAGAAAATCTGATTTACTCCCAAATTTACTGCAAATATCAAAGTCTATTTGTTGTAAATTCTATAATATATAATAAGTTGTTATTAGTAAAATCTGATTCCCTTCCAACTCTATGATGAATATTTGGTCAGTTATTGATTGAATTCTTTCTCTAGCAATAGTAACTTGTTAATAAATCTGATTCCTGACCAACTCTAAGTCAAATATTTGGTCAGGTTTTTTCATTGTATTCCTTCTGGAACTTTTATTTCTTTCGTTAATAGGAGAGTTAGGAAATTTCTAATGTTATCTTACACGAAAGAATTACAGTGCATGTCACTAGGCCTAATAGCCCAATCATAAATGGTCCAAATTTGAAACTCTTACCCAATATAGCCCATATTGTACATAATTTAAAAGAAATTTTTCATCCTTTAGCCCACTATTAAAGATATACTTTTAGGGTTTTTATTATTTTCTTCTTTCTTCATTCCCTTCTCTCTCACCGCCTCTCACTTCTTTTTCTCTAACCCACATAGATTTCTCATCATTTCTTAACCTAGCCCCCGCTATTCCCCACCTTTACTCCCACACAGTTCTGCCATTAATGGTTCGAAGAAGGCTCGAAGAAAGGCTCCGTTGTCCATGGTGGCAAGCAAAAGAATTTTTTTTTGAAAGAAACATGAAAATACACACAGATCTGAAAATAAATAGCTCTCAAACTTGATTTGCACCAACAAACAACCACTAATTTTGGAGGATTTTGAAGTTTGAAGTTCTAGCAATTTTGGAAGATTCTGAAGTTTGAGGTTTGAAGTTCTGGAAAATCATAACTATGTAGCAGGTTGTATCGACACTATATAATAGTGTATATGGATATACAGACACCTCTTATACACTATTATACAAGTTATACAATATTGTATAATTGTGTATAAATGTGTATATTTCTGTATAACATTGTATAAATATATATTTTTTCGGTTTATAAGGATGTATATACATTGTTAGTGTGTAAGATCTCTCTCTAGAAGTTTGACACTTCATTCTCTTCTTCTTTTCGTGTATGTGCTATATGAAACAGATTTGTATGCGTTGGAGGAATTCTACAATCATTTATCAATTTTTTATTTTTATTTTATCCTGTTGGATTGCTTCAGCAATTACATATAAAGGTGTTTGAATTTCTTACCTTCAGATAATATGTATTATTCATGATAGGATTTCTGAGTTGCGTTGTGGCTTATTTGCATGGTTTTATCAAATGCTTAATTATCAAAGGAAATCAAGAGAATGAAAACAACTAGTTGTATAATGAGGGAGCAACAACAATAGTTGATTATGTGAAATAAGCTATTTTTTCGGGAATTAGCCTATTATTTTTGGGCTATAGATTTGTAATGTGATTTCTAGGCTATTATGTGACATACGTGTGAAGAAGATAAGTCTTAAGGGTCAACAACAATATATTCTGAGTTGATCGAAGATGTTGCATAGGATACGGATTTGAAGTCTCCTTATATAAAGAGAACTAAATCCGGATCAAGAATAAGGATTGGAGTTTGAATTTTTCTAGGACTCGAATTGGATGAAGGATTAGCAATTCACATTTTAATAAAATTCTGATTAATAACGCTATAAATAATAATGATATGTTCTCTTTTACAGGTGATTGCACATATGAAGAAGTTAAACTAAATTGAAAGCAAAAGAGCTAGACAACTTTGCAAGCAATTTATGTGTGATTCAAGTGTGCAAATTTGGAGCTACATGAACTAGAGTGAAGAACCAATACCATTGTGTCTTTCTTTATTTCGAGTTCAATTGTAGTAGGAGCTTCCATATTGTACCTTTCGGCTTTATCTAGAAGCAATTGTATTAGGTACTTTAAGTATTCAAGTTAGAGTTAACTTGAAGGTGTCGCAACAGTTGAGGCTGTGTGCTACACTGTGATTAGAGTTTCACCCTTTGGTTTATAAGAGTTTTGTAAATGCTATTTTTTTGCCCAGTAATTTTAGCAGAAGTTTGGGAAAATCCTACTGAGTAGTAGGTCGTGGATTTTTCACCTTTTGAGCCAGGTGTTTTCCATGTAAAAATCTCCGTATTCTTTATTTTATGCACTATTAATTCCGCAAAGAGTTATAGTAAGTACATCTAGAAGAACCAGGTTCTTCTAGAGCAAAAATTAGGTACCATACAAATCAACCCCCCTCTTGTGTGGTATTGATGTTTAGAACATCAGGGTGCACTGGTCTCGTTTTTGCGGAAGAATGACGGCTGGTTGAGGATGTGTATCGATTATAGGCAGATCAAAAAAATAACTACTAAGAATAAGCATCCACTTCCAAGGATAAATGATTTGTTTGAATAATAGTAGGGGGCTAGATTCTTTTCAAAGATAGATTTGAGGTCGGGGTACCACCGTGTCAATGTTCGGGAGACAGATATCGTGAAGACAACCTCTGAGACCCCATATGGCAACTTCGAGTTCCTTGTCACGTCCTTCGGATTGACACATGCACCCCCTATTTTTATGGTGATCATGTTGTTGTATTTACAGATCATAAAAGCCTGCAATATATCTCCAAGAAAAAGAGTTGAATTTGTGACAGAGGTGATGGCTAGAGTTATTGAAAGTTTACGATGTTAACATTCTCCACCATCCACAGAAAGCTAATGTTGTGGTAGATGCTTTAAGTCACGATCTATGGGTAGCTTAGCACATGTAGTGACTGAGAAAAGATAATTAGCTAGAGAGATTGAACAATTGGCTTGTTTGGGGGTTTGGCTAGTAGATTCTGATGATGGTGGAGTTGAACTCCAAAATATTGCATTATCATCTCTCATAGCTGAAGTCAAGGAAAGGAAGTACGAGGACCTAGAGCTGGTCAAGTTGAGAGAGTGAGTTCCATAGAAGAAGAAGCCATTGTTAGAGCTTAAGAGAGACAGGGTTTTCATATATAGGTTGTCTGTGTGTTCCAGTGGTGTCAGGGCTATGAGACAGGATTATGTTAGAGGCACATTATTCGTGGAATGACATGAAGATCGAAAAATGCTGAGTTTGTCGCGCAATTTCCTAGTTGCCAGCATGTGAAGGTAGAGCTCTAGAAGCTCGGAGGGCTAATGCAGACTATAGAGATCCTGATGTGGAAATGAAAGGCGATAAACATAGACTTTCTCATGGGTTTACCTCGTTCTCATTTTAAGTTTGATTCTCTATGGGCGATAGTTGAAGCTTACGAATCATCCAATTTCCTACCGGTTGGATATACATATACAACCAAAGATTATGCAAAGCTATATATTTAGGAGATATTGCGGCTACACGGAGTACCAGTATCATTATAACGGACTGTTGGGCCTAGTTTATATAACATTTCTGGAGGTCATTTCAGATAGGTCTAGGGACCCAGGTGAATCTCAGCACAACTTCTCATCCACAGACCGATGGACAAGCCGAGCGCATAATTCAGATTCTCAAGGATATATTACGAGCATGTGAGTTGGAGTTTAAAAGAAGTTGGGATGAACAACTAACTCTTATCCGATTTGCATATAATAACAGTTACCACTCCAATATCCATCTGGATCCATGCGAGGCTTTCTATTGGCGTAAGGGAAGATCTCCTATAAGGTGGTTCAATGTTGGAGAATCTAGGTTACATGGGCCAGACTTGGTTCAGCAAGCCGTAGAGAATGTAAGCCTTATCCGGGAGGGACTGTTGACAGCTCAGAGTCATCATAAGTCATATTCTAATGTACGTCAACGAGACTTAGAGTTAGTGGTTGATGACAGGGTGTTCTTAAAAATATTGCCTATGAAGGGCGTGAAGAGGTTTGTAAGAAAGGAAAGCTTATCCCACGGTATATTGGGTCTTATAGGATTATTTGGAGAGTGGGACAAGTAGCTTATGCGTTAGAATTTCCCTCTGAATTGGAGTCTGTCTATCCGATTTTTCACGTATCTATGCTACGGAAGTGCATTGGCAATCCTACCCGAGTGGTGCCATCTGATGATGTATAGATTATGGAGGACGTATTGTATGAGGAAACTCCAGTTGCCATCCTAGATTGACAAGTCCACAAGTTACGAAATAAGGAGGTAACTTCCGTGAAAGTTTTATAGAGAAGAATGAACGTGGAAGAGATAACGTGGGAAGTTGAGGAAGAAATAAAGTCTAAATACTCCCAACTATTTCATACTGAAGCTATGGCCCGAGATGGGATACATCACCATAGTAGATCATTAGGTAAGCTCTTATTCTTTGCCTTTAGTATTTACGGTTGACGGCCATGTGAGGCCAAGTGTTGCTATTTATAGACATTGGCCAAGTGTGGATATATTATGTTTTCTGGATGCGTGTAGGTTGGTTTTAGTCTAGTGTACAGAGGAGACTCTAAACTTTTTTTCTCAAGTATCTAAGAGTAAACATTCGAGGATGAATGTTCCTGGGGGGGGGGGAGGAGGATGATGTTACACCCTATATTTTCGTATATAAAAGTGCGTCATAAGCAAACTAATGCTAGACCAAAAATGTGATCATCTTTGAAAGTATATAAAGTAAGTTATCATGATATCTAGGAGGTTACAAATATTGAAGATCATGAAAAACAAGTACAAAGAGGGTTGGAAGGTTCATAATATGCCATTATTTATTTTAGTTGTATGATAGTCATGTGTTTGTTTTGAGGTCAAGCGAGTTGTGAAAAAAAGTCGATGAAAGTCATCACATGTCACATTCATACGTTTTACTAAAATTTGGGTCAATATAACTACGATTTTCTCCCAATATACTTAAGAATTATGAGGTTTTCAAACCATAAAATTGAAGATCTATGAGTCTATTTTCTAATTTATTATACCATTTGTCTATACGATATCAGAATAGAGAGATACACATAGTTTTGCGAGACTACGCAGGCTGCTAGGTGGCAAGTAGGAGTGTTCACCTACTTGCTTAAATGATAGTATTATATGTCCCAAAAATGGGCCAGTTCGGGTCGTACAAAGAGACTTTTTAAAGTTATATTCCCTTTGTATAGTACACTGATAATAGGGCACAATAACCAGACCTAAACCGCAAACATCATCACAAAATTGCCCACATACCTTAATAGAATTTCTCTCCTTTTCATGTTTTAGTTGGAGGTAAAACCTAGAGTTTGAAGAACCAATATAGGAGTTGAGTTATTAAACAAATAAGGTGAGTTTAATTCTCTCTTTCTTCCACTTTTTCGGCCGGAGAAATATGAATATTTTTTCTATAATTATAAGAACTCACAGGACGGTGATCGAAAGCCATGAATTTGAGTTATTCACTTGTAACAGACTGTTTTGTGTTGCAGTCGGATTGCATGTTTTTATAAATTTTTATGGTGTTTTGGAGGAGAAAGGGTGTGGAGAAAAACGACATAAATTCAGATTAAGGTGCAAATAGGCGAGTTCAACTTGGTAATTGAAAAGATTGTGATAAGGTATGTTAAGGCTAAAGCTTTCTTCATTTTGGAATGATCCCGTAACTACATAAATTTGATAACGAGGCATAGACATAAGTTCTTATTTCTGAACTTATGTAGATTAAGGTGTAAATAGTCGTTGTAGGAGTACTGGAGAGTATTAAATTACAATCTTGTAATCGATACATTTGGCTCATTGTTTTAGTGATGTTGAAGTTGAAAATCCTACGCAGTACATCATGATTTTTGCATCCTATGAGTCCATTGATTTTCCACGTAAAATTAGTGTGCTTACTTTACTGCTTATTATACTTCACATTTAATGAATACCGTAAAAAATCAAGTTTTTTAGTAACTCATAAAGACACTTAAATTAACATTCTCGAACTAAGGATTGTTTTTAGCATAATGGTAAAAATGATTCAAAAATTACTCTCGGTTGTATATTTTAATATCCTTTTGTTAAAATTTCTGGATTTGTAAATGCATGCGACTTCTTGCAATTTGCATACTTAGATTTCTCAAATTGGCAGCAACATAATGTCAAAATTAAATTTTGCTTGTATTGAATGTGTAGCTTTCAATATCCAAGTAAAATAATGAGATGATTGAATTTCAAACCTTGTTCAGAAATCTCTATAGTCAAATTAGGTGGAAATAAAGAGATCTTTGAGTACAACGTAACCCCATTAACTTTTCTTGTCTAGCAGAAACGGCGCCTGCAACCCAAGCTTTGGCAGTTTACTGGGTTACTGCTAGTGGGTGACAAAAGCCAAAATCTGAGAAACTCACGTGCAAGCCTTAGATTATACAGTTGTACTATGTTATGACAAAAAGACCTGAACTCTACATGTCCTGACCTGTATTTTTATAAGAGTTTTACACAAATAGTCAGTCGGATTTAATGTCTAGTTTTCTTTGTCGATATATATTGATTATAAACTGATTTTATATAAGAACTATACATATATATACATCCGTTGTTATTTTTATTTTAAGTGGTTAGGTGGTTGGCTATTTAGGTTAATTCTTTTATTTTTAAAAGAGATCTAAAAGCCCTTAAAGTCAATCGCCCAATTGTGATTTTCGGTTAAGGCTAGGCAACAAATTAAATCTGTAAAGATACCCATCATTAGAGGCGAATCCATAATATAAACTTTACGATTTCTACCTTTAAGGTTCTTAACATTGAACTCATTATATTTGTAATTTTAGTGAGTTTTTATACATTTGTTTTCCGCATCGAAAGCATTAAATACAGATAAACTATTACGTTAAATTTTGAGTCCATGGATTGAATCTATAGATGATTTATTGCCGAACCTGCCCAACTTGACCAATGTGAATAACCTGAAAAGTAAATTTGTTCCCCTTGGGTGAGGGAAAATAGCGGCAAAATTGGGTGGGAATGACAGGAGATGGATTGCAACTTGTCGATGGTATATTAGGATTGTGTGATAAGGGTTAGCAGTTTGACGATGTCCCTTCATCGCCGGCCTTTTCAGTATGGAGTCGAAGGCAAGGGTTTCCAGCATGCCCCATTCTTTGGCTTTTCCTTTAAGTGATGGGGGGGGGGGGGGGGAATGTAAGGGGTAGTATAAGAGTGGTTGGGTCATCAATAAGCCTCTCCTTATTCATTATATAGGGCAGGGTTGCGGCCCAACAATCCATCAAAAGGGCTGAAAAGCTCCTTTATTAAACCTTCCCCTTTTAATAATAAGAAGGTAAGCATCAAAGCCTAGAAAACCCAACCTATATATACAAAGAGCTCTTTTCAGCTCCTACTCCTAACAACTGAAAGTTGCTGTCACCCACCATATCTTCTTCGGGGTTGATCTCTTATATCAGAGAAAATTATGATGCCCAACTATGCCTTATAAAAAGGACTAAGCAGTCGTGGCAAATGAATCCAGTTTACAAGTGCGGAGTCGAATCCCACAGAGAACTAAGGTTTAGCTACAACTGTTCAATATTGCTAAGGAGACAAGCTTGGACAATTCCTATGTTATAAATATTAAGATTCTTGTATATAATTAACAAACAAATTAAGTTATCAGATTAACACTAAAAACACTACGGGTTGGGGACAATATTGAAGAGGTCTAGAGTTATAATTTTCCCTATTGTCAGAATTCTCACCGCTGCATTTTCTATAAATTTGCCTAAGTCTTCCTTACTTATCAAAAGCACTCTGGCTGTCATAATCTCTCCCAAGTAATTACAACAATATATTAGACGCATTCTACCGAATTACGCTAGCTCGCCTTAAATACAACTTCCTTATATTGTACCAAGTTTCGTTATCCCTAATCCCACCTTTAAACCCTTAGTATTGATCCTTCATACACGTTAGGAGTGATATTATTCAATAACAACCTAAATATGCACTCTCTCCAAAGTAATACAAACTAAATAGGCAAAGTCGATTGAGAGCTCTTCAACTAAACACAATATAAACGTAGTTGAACAAATAGAGAAAATCTATATTAATGTAAGGAAAATCATCCTTCAAGAGGTTCCATCAAAACTCTCGACAAAAAAATTAGCTATTCATCATAGTATGCATAACTAAAATACTAAAATTCATAACCAATAATGAAAAATAGGAAGAAAGATATGAAAAACTCGTAGAAGAAATCTCCGCCTTGCTCCTAGTGTGTTCTTGCCTCCTTAGGTCGAATTACCTCTCAATTATGTCCAATATCTGGTCTCTCTAGGTCTAAAGTGTGTCCAAACTTGATCCTCCTCTTCAAAAATGGCATTTTTAGGTCTATTTACATGTGTAGAAAAAGATCTAAACGAGTAGGCCAAGTCCTAGTCAAACCAGGAGACAAATAGATTCTTCAAAACTCGGACTGGACCTGCCCTAAGGTTGGCCTCGCCAGGATAAAGCCATGTCCATCTTGATCTTAGGCTAGCCTCGCCATGCTAAAGCCAGGTCCAGCCTGACCTTAGGCTGGCCTCGCCAGGCTAAAGCCTGGTCCAGCCTGGCCTCACTAGGCTAAAGCCTGGTGAGTTGGCTTTTTGCCTGGCCTCTCCTTTTCACTCTTCTCGCGCACACTTTCAATATTTAAGTATTTATTTTGCTCTACTTTCATCTCCAATTCACCTACACATAAAATAGACTTCATTACGTGCAAATAAAGTGTAATTTATCATTAACGCATGTAAAATGCAAGGCACACAATGTATGAAACTATGGAATTATAGCCACACATCAATACCCCACACTTAAATATTGCTCGTCCTCGAGCAATCGAACTACACTTATAGACACAACCTTTTAAAGCAATTTTCCTGACTCATCAACCAAGAATCTTTAAAATAGACTAAGCACAAGGGTGTAACATCTCCTCCTTAAGATTTGACTCGCAACTACCATGCATTATTGACCACTCACTCAATTACTCTAATCATAAAGGTCGATGACATTACCTTTCCTTCATTAATCAAGTGCCCTAACATTACAAAAGAGAGTAGTTCCATACACACAATAAAATTTAAGAACAATTAGAAACTCAAGATAGAAAGAATTCACTCACTCTTAGAAATAACATTCATATGCTACAAAAGATGCACCATAGGCTTGCCCGTAGTGTACTACTCTACTAATCGAGATCATTTAGTCTAGGATCACGTATAACTTTATTTGGTTGTAATATTGGTTGCGGGACAGGTAGGATACATTTAGATATAAGAGTGAGTACACGTCCTTAAGCACTTTAATACATATACTTTAACATTCAAGCCCATACTTATGTCAAACCATAACTCCACCTTCACATCAATATTTACTAACTCCATACTTCTTTAAACACACTTACATCAAGTGTCACCACTTAGAAAAGAATTTTTTTTAACAACAATACATTTTTTTTTTTGGTTTTAGTTTTTTCCAATTCAAGTGGCTTTTTTTTTGTCAACATAGTGCACCTTTCTCCTTATTTCATTAGCTCCACTCAAAATGCAAATCAACCACCCCACACTTTAACTTTTACAAAGTTCATTACAATTCAATTGCTCATGAGAGGTTCAAATATATGGTCGATCCAAATAAAGGGTACGGCTTGTATTGTGGTTACCAAAGAAATAAGATTATAGGCTCAAAGTGGTTTACTATGATACATAACAATTAGGTGGGTAAAATATACATATCTGACTCAACAAAGAAACGCCTATATCACTTCTAAAACTGAACAAAACTACTTTTTCACTTTGCAAACAGACATGGCAAGTTCTAGACATCAAATGTAATACACAGACTAACACACAAGCCTCACACACACATGGCATATAACTCACTCAGGATTGGATTTATCATGACACTCCAATCAAAGCAATTAAGAAAATTTATGATCATACAATTTAAGGTATTTATACAAGAGTTAAAAATTGAGCATAAACATCACAAACAGAGTACTGACTATTCTCAAGGCATCATAAAGCCCAGAGAACTCAATTCATCTCATACTAGCTCCTACTCCTAAAAAAAATTAACTACACCCGGTTCAAACAAAATTATTGGAAAAGAACCGCGGCACAATGAATAACCAAGGGAGAATTAACTTACTACCTACAAAGAAAATATTCTTTTTCCTTTAGACTTAAATCCCTCAAGAAAATTGTCTAGGATATCCATTTTGGAAAAAGTCCAATTTTTCTTTCTAAAAATAAAAACAATTATTCAATTAAACTAATACAACTAAAATAGCATAGAAAGTCATCCAAACAATCTCCTCACCGCACAGTTAAAATTGTGCATTGTCCCCAATGGACACCATAACTAATAAACGGGTAAAAGAAACTCCCTGGTAGGTCAAATGCCGAAACACTAGCAGCTCATGGGGTACTCTGACTTTTCCTAGGCTTGGTCCTTCATGCGGGTACCTCACACTTAGTTCTAACCATCTGGTTTGCTGTTGCATCCTTCCAATAGCTTTGCTTCCATGTTCCTAGAAAATCAAAAATCGACATTACAAAAAAAAAAATAATAAAAAATAAAAAAAATAAAAATTAAATTGTAAAGCTAGGCTGCTTCCCGACAAGCACTTGATTTAATGTCGCGGCACGACGCGTCACTTTCTGCCTCCACTTTGAACTTATAAATTGGACCCACAATTTGGCATCAAGTTTTCTGCAATGCTCCACGGGTGGAGGAACAAATCTAACTGGCCCAAGCAAACAATGTAGCATTCTGCACTTCTTAGCCTTTACATGAGGTGTGTATTCATGATTTTTTGGCAAGAAAAATTCTAGAATGTAGGCACCTTGTTCCTCATCCCTTGACTCCTCAAGTTGGCTCGGACGACTCTATTTCCATATCATCATTCAAACACAATGTGGAAAAATGCTTGGAGTGTGGACCAAAGCGCTCAACTATATGAACTTTGGGATTATCAACATCCTCATATCAATGACGCTAGAGTCAACAAAATATGTATCTCCTTGGTTGACTCTAGTATCTCTTCTACAATATTGACATCCTCAAAATCTAGTTCGATTGATTGTTGGTGTTCTACTCTGTCCTTCTCCACTAGCGCCTCAATTTCTGTATGTAATTCACGCTCTTCTTGGATACTATTCACAATATTGGCTTGTTGAGCATTAAAATCTTCAACCACTTGACTCACTTGAACTTTCAAGTTGTGAATAGTTTCCTCTTGCCTTTCTATCTCTAGTTGTAATTTACTGTTTTGTTCCACGAGGCACTCTAACATATCTTCGATCTTCTTCAAGTCAGCTTCTTTATTGTTCCAGTTATCCTTACAAGAAAAAGTAGAACCATCATAATAAGGGGTTGGGGGAAGATAAGAAATATAAGCACAACTATGAAAGTGACAATCTTGACCACCACACATATCACACATATTCCAGAAATAAGATTAAGTTGGTGCACATAATTCGCTCTCGGGAATAATTTGATAATATTGCCGAGGGTGGTTTCTTTCACAATATGCACTAGGAGGATCTAAGTTAGAATTACCAACATCAAAACTCTCATAATTTCAACATGCCATGTTTTTAAAACCAACAAATAAAACAAGAATAAAAAAAATCAAATTCAAAAAATAAAAATAAAAGTTCAAACTTGAAACCTAGCAATATGTATACCGGCCTACAGATACACCATTAGTTCCCCAACAACGGTTCCAAAATTTGATCACGTCCAATTATGCCTTATAGAAAGGACTAAGCGGTCGTCACAAATATAATCTTGTTTACAAGTCCGGAGTCGAGTCTCACGGAGAACAAAGGCTTAGCTACAACTGTTTAATACTTTTAAGAAGACAAGGTCGAACAACATGTTATAAATATTAAGATTCTGGTATATAATTATATATCAGAATCTTAATATTCGTGGTCTAGAGTTATAATTTCCCGTATTGTCAGAATCCTTCCCGCTATGTTTTCTTTAAATTTGCCTAAGTTTTCCCTACCAATCATGAGCACTCTGGCTGGCGTAACTCTCTCCCAAGTAATTACGATAATATACTAGATATGCTCTCCCAAATTACGCTAGCTGGCCTTAAATACAACTTACTCTGATCACACCAAGTTTTCGTTGTCCCTATCCCACCTTTAAACCCTTCGTATTGATCCCTCATATACGTTAGGAGTGATGTTATTCAATAACTACCTAAATATGCAATCTCTCCCGAGCAATACGCACTAAATAGGCACAGTCGATTGAGCGCTCTTCAACCAACCACAATATAAACGTAGTTGAACAAATAGAGAAAATCTACGACAAATATATATTAACGTAACAGGAAAATCATCCTCCAAGATGTTCCATCAAAACCCAAGATAACAATAAAATTATCTATTCATAATAGTATGCATAACTACAATACTAGAATTGATAACTAATAATGATAAATAAGAAGAAGGAAGTGAAAAACTTGTAAAAGAATTCTCCGCCTTGCTCTTAGTGTGTTCTTGCCTCCTTAGGTCGAATCACATCTCAAATCTGTCCAATCTTCGGTCTCTCCAGGTCTAAAGTGTGTCCAAACTCGATCCTCCTCATCAAAAGTGACGGTTTTAGGTCTATTTACATGGGTAGAAAAAGACCTAAATGTATTGGCCAAGTCCTAGTCAAACCGGGAGACAAATAATTAAAGTCTTCAAAACTCGGACTGGACCTGACATTAGGATGGCCTCGCCAGGATAAAGCCAGGTCCAACCTGGTGTTAGGCTGGCCTTGCCAGGCTAAAGCCAGGTCCAGCCTGGCCTTAGGCTGGCTTCGCCAGGCTAAGCCAGGTCCAGCCTGGCCTTAGGCTGGCTTCGCCAGGCTAAGCCAGGTCCAGCCTGGCCTTAGGCTGGCCTCATCAAGCTAAAGTATTAGTAAACTAATATTCATATTAGTCGACTAAATTTTAATTAGGCAACAATTCACCCTCTCTTGTACTTTAACGTTATAGCAAAATAATATTTTGTTAAACATATATATATAGGAGTATGTTTTAAACTAAAAGGAAAAATCCAGATCCTTGTACGTGAGCTTCTGTCTTAGTAGCAAACCTATCTTTTTATCATTTCATACGTTCACTTTTTCCATTCCATGCATGTCTTTTAACTTCTTTAAATAGTACTAGCTCTAAACGTTAAACCATAATGAAGAACATAAATAAGAAAAGAGAAGTTCTCTTTCATTGATTATTTTCTATAACACTAATTAAGTTTGGTTTTAAAATTGTAAGTATGATGGAGGATCGTCGGCTTAAATACATTATTTAATAGGTATTATAGGTGCAAACAGAAAGAGTTTAAAGTAATTGGCTCTTTAGATGGTAAACTATCAAACAAGAAGCTGGAAATTCTTATTATAATACCAGTTTACATTTTACACAATGAAGCTAATGGCCAGTAAAAAGTCCTCCCTTATGCAAATTAATTCCTTCTGATTGTCCAAGTCTAATAAATCATTATACAAGGCATATTCTATTTATTATTTTGAAGTTTTCATGCTTCCTCCCAAAGAAGGCTCAGGATTCAGTTGTAAACTTGTTCATCTCCAGGGGATTTTGCAGGTACCCAAACTTGTGATTACTCAGAATTTAGAATATATATATAGGGACTCGAAAAATAACTAACAAAAAATTCATTGTTGCTTAGTTACTTGTTGATGGACCTCCTAGATAATTGTGATCGGACTTTAAAGGATAAATACGACCGACAAGCAGTGGGTTGACCTTCCATCTTTTCTTGTTGCAGTAAAACCACACGCACACTGCAGAAATAACAAGTCATTAGATATAATTTATTAGACTCCATATTTTTTAATTTTTTAGTGAATTTTATAAAGGAAAAACGCAGATCGACACATCAAAGATTAGAATGAAAGCTTAAACTAAGAGAGGAATTACTTACAAATTTGGTGACTCATTGATTCAATGTTGAAGAATCCATAAAGAGGATTCATGGTAGATCAATTGGATTCCATTATCGTCATCGTCGTCCTCTTCAGTGTTGGTAGCCCTCATCATCTCTGCATATAGGCTGAGTTGTATTGAGAATGATGGTGATTGATAAAGCATATCACTATATATAGGAGGTACATGGAGCTCTAGGGTCAAATGTTGTTAAAAACTTTACCAAAATAAAATCTGAATTCAAAAGAGAAAATCTGATTTACTCCCAATTTTAATGCAAATATCAAAGTCTATTTGTTGTAAATTCTATAATATATAATAAGTTGTTATTAGTAAAATCTGATTCCCTTCCAACTCTATGATGAATATTTGATCAGTTATTGATTGAATTCTTTCTCTAGCAATAGTAACTTGTTAATAAATCTGATTCCTGACCAACTCTAAGTCAAATATTTGGTCAGTTGTTTTCATTGTATTCCTTCTGGACCTTTTATTTCTTTCGTTAATAGGAGAGTTAGGAAATTTCTAATGTTATCTTACACGAAAGA